>JAIEZT010001328.1:646164-684984 GCA_019594935.1 Periophthalmus modestus
GAGGGGCAGAGGGGGACAGAGGGGCAGAGGGGCAGAGGGACAGAGGGACAGAGGGGACAGAGGGACAGAGGGACAGAGGGGACAGGACAGAGGGACAGAGGGACAGAGGGACAGAGGGACAGAGGGACAGAGGGGACAGGGGCAGAGGGACAGAGGGACAGAGGGGCAGAGGGGACAGAGGGGACAGAGGGGCAGAGGGACAGAGGGGACAGAGGGGCAGAGGGACAGAGGGGACAGAGGGGCAGAGGGACAGAGGGGACAGAGGGGCAGAGGGACAGAGGGGACAGAGGGGACAGAGGGGACAGAGGGCAGAGGGACAGAGGGACAGAGGGACAGAGGGGCAGAGGGACAGAGGGGGAGAGGGGACAGAGGGACAGAGGGACAGAGGGGGGACAGAGGGGACAGAGGGGACAGAGGGACAGAGGGACAGAGGGGAGAGGGGCAGAGGGACAGAGGGGACAGAGGGACAGAGGGGGCAGAGGGACAGAGAGGGACAGAGGGACAGAGGGGCAGAGGGACAGAGGGGACAGAGGGGACAGAGGGGACAGAGGGGGGACAGAGGGGCAGAGGGACAGAGGGGACAGAGGGGACAGGGGCAGAGGGGACAGAGGGACAGAGGGGCAGAGGGGACAGAGGGGACAGAGGGGCAGAGGGGACAGAGGGGACAGAGGGGCAGAGGGACAGAGGGGACAGAGGGGCAGAGGGACAGAGGGGACAGAGGGGCAGAGGGGCAGAGGGACAGAGGGGCAGAGGGGGGGACAGAGGGACAGAGGGGACAGAGGGGCAGAGGGACAGAGGGACAGAGGGACAGAGGGACAGAGGGGCAGAGGGACAGAGGGGGACAGAGGGGCAGAGGGGCAGAGGGACAGAGGGGACAGAGGGGCAGAGGGACAGAGGGGCAGAGGGACAGAGGGGACAGAGGGGCAGAGGGACAGAGGGACAGAGGGGACAGAGGGGCAGAGGGACAGAGGGACAGAGGGACAGAGGGGACAGGGGGCAGAGGGACAGAGGGACAGAGGGGCAGAGGGGACAGAGGGGACAGAGGGGCAGAGGGGACAGAGGGGCAGAGGGACAGAGGGGACAGAGGGACAGAGGGGACAGAGGGACAGAGGGGACAGAGGGACAGAGGGGACAGAGGGGCAGAGGGACAGAGGGGACAGAGGGGCAGAGGGACAGAGGGGACAGAGGGACAGAGGGGACAGAGGGGCAGAGGGACAGAGGGACAGAGGGGCAGAGGGACAGAGGGGGACAGAGGGCAGAGGACAGAGGGGCAGAGGGACAGAGGGACAGAGGGGCACAGAGGGGCAGAGGGACAGAGGGGCAGAGGGGCAGAGGGGACAGAGGGGACAGAGGGGCAGAGGGGCAGAGGGGACAGAGAGGGACAGAGGGGCAGAGGGACAGAGGGGACAGAGGGGACAGAGGGGCAGAGGGACAGAGGGGACAGAGGGCAGAGGGACAGAGGGGACAGAGGGGCAGAGGGACAGAGGGGACAGAGGGACAGAGGGACAGAGGGGACAGGGGGCAGGGACAGAGGACAGAGGGGCAGAGGGGCAGAGGGGCAGAGGGACAGAGGGGACAGAGGGGCAGAGGGACAGAGGGGGCAGAGGGACAGAGGGGACAGAGGGACAGAGGGACAGAGGGGAGAGGGGCAGAGGGACAGAGGGGACAGAGGGGAGGGACAGAGGGGGCAGAGGAGGGACAGAGGGACAGAGGGGGCAGAGGGGCAGAGGGACAGAGGGACAGAGGGGACAGAGGGGACAGAGGGACAGAGGGGCAGAGGGACAGGGGACAGAGGGGCAGAGGGGGGCAGAGGGCAGAGGGGACAGAGGGGCAGAGGGGCAGAGAGGGACAGAGGGACAGAGGGGACAGAGGGACAGAGGGACAGAGGGGACAGAGGGGCAGAGGGACAGAGGACAGAGGGACAGAGGGACAGAGGGACAGAGGGGACAGAGGGACAGAGGGGCAGAGGGACAGAGGGGCAGGGGACAGGGGCAGAGGGACAGAGGGGCAGAGGGACAGAGGGGACAGAGGGGACAGGGACAGAGGGACAGAGGGACAGAGGGGACAGAGGGGCAGAGGGACAGAGAGGGACAGAGGGGACAGAGGGACAGAGGGGGCAGAGGGGCAGAGGGACAGAGGGACAGAGGGGACAGAGGGACAGAGGGGACAGAGGGGACAGAGGGGACAGAGGGGACAGAGGGACAGAGGGACAGAGGGGACAGAGGGACAGAGGGGACAGAGGGGACAGAGGGGACAGAGGGACAGAGGGGACAGAGGGGGCAGAGGGGGCAGAGGGACAGAGGGACAGAGGGACAGAGGGGACAGAGGGGACAGAGGGACAGAGGGGACAGAGGGACAGAGGGACAGAGGGACAGAGGGACAGAGGGACAGAGGGGACAGGGGCAGAGGGACAGAGGGGCAGAGGGGCAGAAGAGAGGGGCAGAGGGACAGAGGGGCAGAGGGACAGAGGGGACAGAGGGACAGAGGGACAGAGGGACAGAGGGGGGACAGAGGGGGCAGAGGGACAGAGGGGGCAGAGGGGGCAGAGGGGCAGAGGGACAGAGGGACACAGGGGCAGAGGGACAGAGGGGACAGAGGGACAGAGGGGACAGAGGGACAGAGGGGAAGAGGGACAGAGGGACAGAGGGGACAGAGGGACAGAGAGGGACAGAGGGACAGAGGGGACAGAGGGACAGAGGGACAGAGGGACAGAGGGGCAGAGGGGACAGAGGGACAGAGGGGACAGAGGGAACAGGGAGGGACAGAGGGAACAGAGGGGACAGAGGGGGGACAGAGGGGACAGAGGGAGGGGACAGAGGGACAGAGGGGACAGAGGGGACAGAGGGACAGAGGGACAGAGGGACAGAAGGACAGAGGGGCAGAGGGACAGAGGGACAGAGGGGGCAGAGGGGCAGAGGGACAGAGGGACACAGGGGACAGAGGGGGCAGCCTCACTTTACCCCGTCTGCCCCAGGGCAGCTGTGGCTAGAGCAGAAGTTTCCGCAGTAGAGCTTTAAACTCACCACAGTTTATCGTCATTATCACCACGACGATGTTTCTAAAGCTGCACAGTGCGCCACCTGCTTGTCTCTAGATGTTATTCTTTGCCTGTTAGATTCCACAGTGTGGCTTTAAACGTATCTCATCTCCATGGAAACGAGCAGATGACACAGCCAAGTTACGGGTCAGATCTGTGAAGAGGACGCAGTGAAAGGTCCTTTTTGAGCGATATAAACATGAAATAAATGTGAGATAGTTAAGTTTAAAGCCGAACTGCGGGACATGTCGAGCAAGAAGAGGCAGAGCCCCGGCTAAAAAGTTCCATTGTGTAGCTTTAAAGGTCTTATATCACACAAAAGTGACTCTCGTAGCTTTAATCTGGGCCTTTAAATAGTGTAATCTGGGCCTTTAAACGGTGTAATCTGAGCCTTTAAACGGTGTAATCTGGGCCTTTAAAACATGTAATCTGGGCCTTTAAATGGTATAATATGGGCCTTTAAAACATGTAATCTGGGACTTTAAACAGTGTAATCTGGGCCTTTAAACGGTATAATCTGGGCCTTTAAAACATGTAATCTAGGCCTTTAAAACAGTATAATCTGGGCCTTTAAACAGTGTAATCTGGGTCTTTAAACGGTATAATCTGGGCCTTTAAAACAGTATAATCTGGGCCTTTAAACAGTGTAATCTGGGCCTTTAAACTGTGTAATCTGGGCCTTTAAACAGTGTAATCTGGGTCTTTAAACAGTGTAATCTGGGCCTTTAAACGGTATAAATCTGGCCTCTAAAACGGGCCTTTAAAACATGTAATCTGGGCCTTTAAAACATGTAATCTGGGCCTTTAAACAGTATAATATGGGCCTTTAAAACATGTAATCTGGGCCTTGAAACAGTGTAATCTGGGCCTTTAAACAGTATAATCTGGGCCTTTAAACAGTGTAATCTGGATCTTTAAACAGTGTAATCTGGGCCTTTAAACAGTGTAATATGGGCCTTTAAACAGTGTAATCTGGGCCTTTAAACGGTGTAATCTGGGCCGTCGTCTTGTCATCTTTCACAAATTTATCTTGAGTAATAACTTGAGCGTTTACCCTTGTCCCTTTGTGCAAATTAAATTCCTTGAGTCCGGCCCAATTAATGGCTCGTTTTAAACTTTAAGGGAAGTTTGGAGTTTGAGCCGACGCTTCATTAGGCAAATGGGCCACTTTAAAACACTCTAAGTGTTTCTGTTTGATTTGTGCTGAAGAAGAGCAGTAATTAGAGCCACAGAACGAGGATAAATCAGGACTTTAGACTGCAGCAGCTACAGGGCTAAGAGCAGAGCCACGAGAGCCACGAGAGCCGAGAGAGAGCCGAGAGAGAGCCACGAGAGAGCGCCACGAGAGAGAGCCACGAGAGAGAGAGCCCACGAGAGAGCCACGAGAGAGAGAGAGCTACGAGAGAGCTACGAGAGAGCCACGAGAGAGCCACGAGAGAGCCACGAGAGAGCCACGAGAGAGCCACGAGAGAGAGCCACGAGAGAGCCACGAGAGAGAGCCACGAGAGAGAGCCACGAGAGAGAGCCACGAGAGAGAGCCGAGAGAGCCGAGAGAGGAGAGAGAGCCACGAGAGAGCCACGAGAGAGCCACGAGAGAGCCCCACGAGAGAGCCACGAGAGAGAGCACGAGAGCCACGAGAGAGCCACGAGAGAAAGAGCCACGAAAGAGAGAGCCACAGAGAGCCACGAGAGAGCCACGAGAGAGCCACGAGAGAAAGAGCCACGAAAGAGAGAGCCACGAGAGAGCCACGAGAGAGCCACGAGAGAGAGAGCCACGAGAGAGCCACGAGAGAGAGCTGAGAGAGAGCCACGAGAGAGAGCCACGAGAGAGCACCACGAGAGAGAAGAGCCACGAAAGAGAGAGCCACAGAGAGCCACGAGAGAGAGAGCCACGAGAGAGAGCCACAGAACGAGGATAAATCAGGACTTTAGACTGCAGCAGCTACAGGGCTAACTGCAGAGCTGCAGAGAGCCACGAGAGAGAGCCACGAGAGAGAGCCACGAGAGAGAGCCACGAGAGAGAGCCACGAGAGAGAGCCACGAGAGAGAGCCACGAGAGAGCCCACGAGAGAGCGCCCACGAGAGAGCGCCACGAGAGAGCGCCACGAGAGAGCCACCACGAGAGAGCCACGAGAGAGAGCCACGAGAGAGAGCCACGAGAGAGAGCCACGAGAGAGAGCCACGACGAGAGAGCCACGAGAGAGAGTCTTCAAAATGGCGGCTGTCCCTCGGCGCCGTCATAAAGGAGGATTATCTGTCCATCTCGGCCGTTTCCTCTGGTTTGTGGCAGTGCTGAGCCGACACTTTCTATAAATGGTTTCCTTATCTCGCCGCTGTCACACTGGACCTCTCTATGTCTTTAACTCCGCTCTTCGTTTTCATCGTTTCTTTTCTCGTCGTTTAAGCTGAGCTCTCGGAGCTGAGTGTTTGCTCCTGACGTGAACTTCAGGACCGCCGCTTATCGAGCTCCACATCTGAACGTTAAATCAGATAATAATAATGACGACTCCCGGGTTTATATTCATGGATGATTTATTTGAATTTGAAAAAACTCATTTGTATTGACCTGAGTGAGACCACAGACTGAATGAAGCTCGTCGACGCTAAAGCGATTATAGACCCCGAGGACCACAGCAACCAACGAGCCAATCAGGAGCCAGGATGTGGAGGGTAACCGCCTCCCACTTAGCAACGCTGTCACTCAAACCTGTTGCTAACGCTAACAGGAGCTGATGTGTCTGTTTTAATGTTCATATGTTAATTTACAGACACAGTAGTGAAATCGTTCTCGTGTGACGGGATTAAAAACCCACAGACGCCACTGTCCTTCAAACTCCGACAAAAACAACAAACTTTTCACCACAAGGGGGCGTCACAGTCTGACGTTTGACGAGGAGAAACTTCACAATCCCCACGGTTCAAAACTCATTTCTCTTAAACTGTAAGATTCTATTTCAAATCTCGCCTGTTTCTTTCTAGTTTTGTCATTTTGCTGAAGTTTATAATGTCACTTCCTGTTTGGATATGACATAAGTCCAACTGTTACCGAGCAACCGTCATGTGAACAAAACACGTCCAAAATGCACAATATATATGATTTAAAGAAGAAAAGTCGAGGACGACGCCTTTATTTTGTTAAATGAAGGTTTAAAACGCCACAGTCGACGTTTTGGACGGATCAGAGCTTGATTTACAGAGACAAAAGTGAAATAAAAACCCCAGGATCATGTAGAGGGTTAATACGAACATTTAAGACCAACATGAGTCTGACAGACGCAGGACAGAGAGAGACACAGATTTTCAGTCGAAAGTGAATTGGAGCCAGAGTCGATGGAGCAGGAAGTGCACCATCATCACTTCCTGTTTGAACACGGTGTTAGCAGGTTAGATATGTCTATTTATATAAACAGTTGAAACCAGAAGTTTAGACACACACATATGCTTTTATTTCTCACTGTCTGAGATGAAATTAGACTAAATTTTCCTGTTTTTTTTTTCTTTATGATTAACTAAATTATTTCTATTTGTGAAAAGCCAGAAAAATGAGAAAATGATTTTTTGTGACATTTTTTTTCTTTAATTTGTTCAAAGGCGTTTACATACTGTAAGATCACTGCATTTAAACCATGTGATGTCATGTGTTTGGAAGCTTCTGATTGGTTGATCCACATCATGTGAGTTAATCAGACTGTGCCACATTACACTTCACAAACAGGGAAAGACCTGCCTCACGTTTTTAAAATGTAGAAAGTAGTAAAAAAAAAAGAAGCACTGAAGGAGAAGGCACGTCCTGACCTTTGACCCTTCTGCGGTTAACCCTGTAATCTGACCTTTGACCCCTCTGTGGTTAACCCTGTAACCAGCTGAGGCCACACTTTTGTTTGTCTTCGATGAAAACTTTCCCGGTGATTTCAAAGTCCAGCGCTCTCCAGCTGAAGATGTTTCCTGGGGTGTAGCTCTTGTCGTCTGAGCTCATGTACCTCTGGATGTCGCAGGGAGAAAGAACGTAGTCCCACATGTGAACGTCCGACAGCATCCCCATGAACGGGTGTTTGGGACTGAAGCCACCGCCGTATGTGTCCTGCTTCTGCAAACAGACAACACCTCAGCCACGAGTCCTTAAAGAGGAGGTTCTGCCCGTCTACAGGGCATTAAAGACGAGGTGTTGGACTTCTGTGGGGTATTAACGGCTGGGACATACAACTATTACACACAGGGTCTGAACAGGGCCCAGGAGAGATCTCTAGATTACTCAAAAAACCTCGGAGAAAGACCATGCATGGAACCTCTAAAAAACATCAGAGAAGGACCTGATGTGTCCCCAGTTTTTTAATGTTCATACGAACATTTACAGACACAGACGTGAAATAAAAACCCCAGGATCATGTAGAGGGTTAATACGAACATTTAAGACCAACATGAGTCTGACAGCAGCAGGGACAGAGAGAGAGACACAGTTGTAAAGAGTCACTTCCTGTTTGGAGCACAGCGGCGGCGTTAGCAGGTTAGATACATCCATTCATATAAACAGTCTGTGAGTAGTTCTAATAAACAGTACTTGTACTTGACCACATTACCTGTCCCAGGACAGTGATGGCCGGTCCAGTCAGGGCCGGTCCAGTGTGGGCCGTGTCAAAGGTGAACCTCTTGCTCAGTGGACGTTTGTTGAACCACAGCTGGACCAGGCCGGTGCTCTTGTCCCAGGTGGTGCACATCGTGTGCCACACGTTTGGGGTGTAGTCCAGTTGTTTATAACCCACTATGACGCCGCAGACGTGGAGCAACATCTGCTCATCGTAAGAAACCAGGAAGTCCTCCTGAGGAGTGGGCGTGGCCAGAGAGAAGAAGGCGTGAGGCGTCCGGAGCTCCGTGAAGGATCTGTGAGGGACAGAGGAGGTTTCCTTCACCCACCTTCCTTAGTGTGAAGGTGGTGTGATTTTGAGGTGGTGGGAGGGGCAGTCTGCCCCCGGGCAGCTGTGGCTACAGCAAAGGGTCAACGCCAGTCCCCAGTTTATACTTTAAATCAAAGCTCAGCCTGGATCCTCCCCTTTTGTGTCTGAGGTTCTCTTTGTGCTTGTAGTTCTCTTTGTGTCTGAGGTTCTCTTTGTGTGTGAGGTTCTCTTTGTCTTGTGGTTCTCTTTGTGTCTGAGGTTCTCTTTGTGTCTGAGGTTCTCTTTGTGTCTGAGGTTCTCTTTGTGTCTGAGGTTCTCTTTGTGTCTGTGGTTCTCTTTGTGTCTGAGGTTCTCTTTGTGTCTGAGGTTCTTTGTGTCTGAGGTTCTCTTTGTGTCTGAGGTTCTTTGTGTCTGAGGTTCTTTGTGTCTGAGGTTCTCTTTGTGTCTGAGGTTCTTTGTGTGTCTGAGGTTCTCTTTGTGTCTGAGGTTCTCTTTGTGTCTGAGGTTCTCTCTTTGTGTCTGAGATTCTCTTTGTGTCTGAGGTTCTTTGTGTCTGAGGTTCTCTTTGTGTGTGAGGCTCTCTTTGTGCTTGTAGTTCTCTTTGTGTCTGAGGTTCTTTGTGTCTGAGGTTCTCTTTGTGTCTGAGGTTCTCTTTGTGTCTGAGGTTCTCTTTGTGTCTGAGGTTCTCTTTGTGTCTGTGGTTCTCTTTGTGTCTGAGGTTCTTTGTGTCTGAGGTTCTCTTTGTGTCTGAGGTTCTCTTTGTGTCTGAGGTTCTCTTTGTGTCTGAGGTTCTTTGTGTCTGAGGTTCTCTTTGTGTCTGAGGTTCTCTTTGTGTCTGAGGTTCTCTTTGTGTCTGAGATTCTCTTTGTGTCTGAGGTTCTCTTTGTGTCTGAGGTTCTCTTTGTGTGCTTGTGGTTCTCTTTGTGCTTGTGGTTCTCTTTGTGGTCTGTGGTTCTCTTTGTGTGGTTCTCTTGTGTTCTCTCTTTGTGTCTGTGGTTCTCTTTGTTTGTGTTTGAGGTTCTCTTTGTGTCTGTGGTTCTCTTTGTGCTTGTGGTTCTCTTTGTGTCTGTGGTTCTCTTTGTGTCTGAGGTTCTCTTTGTGTCTGAGGTTCTCTTTGTGTCTGAGGTTCTCTTTGTGTCTGTGGTTCTCTTTGTGTCTGAGGTTCTCTTTGTGTCTGAGGTTCTCTTTGTGCTTGTGGTTCTCTTTGTGTCTGAGGTTCTCTTTGTGTCTGAGGTTCTCTTTGTGCTTGTGGTTCTCTTTGTGCCTCAGATCCTGGAGTTTAACCAGTGAATCGTGTCAAACCCAGAGCGACACTGACCTGTGGCAGACGGTCAGAGAGCTGGAGTTCATCTGAGACGTCGACAGCATCACGTGACCCGACGACGACTCTTCTGGGAAAACAAACATTTTTCCCGACAGATCTGGAGAAACAGAAGGTTTTGTGAAATCCTCTGGAAGCAGATTTAAATGTTCACTGAGCTCATGAAGTGACAATGTGCAGCTGCAAACAATGTTCACACACAACATTTTAAAAGACACATGTGCTTTTTTTTTCTCTGTTTGACATGAAATCAGATTAAACATTTCATGTTTTAGGTCCATTACAATTAACAAAATTATTTCTATTTGCTAAATACTTTGTAATGACTTTTTAAACTTCTGACTTTGAAGAAAAAGTTGTGAGATTTTCTGAAAACTCAAGAAAAACCCAAAAGTGATTAAAAAATTTAAAGCTCATGTTCAGGAGCCTGTGGTCAGTCCGACTCACTGAAAAACTGTTGGCTAATGCTAATGCTAATGCTAATGCTAATGCTAATGCTAAATGCTAGCTGGTGACTGTGATGTTATTTGAGGGAAACAGTTCAATATAAAAAAAAATCGGCATTTACCTCGAACTTCAGCTGCGACTGAGACGAGCATCACGACGACGATCCACATCTGCATCTGCTCCCAAAGAAAAAAACAACTGTAAACATCTAAAAATGCAGTACTCAGAGGAGCGGAGTACACGGAGGAGAGGAGTACACGGAGGAGGAGGACACACGGAGGAGCGGAGTACTCGGAGGAGGGAGAGGAGTACACGGAGGAGCGGAGTACTCGGAGGAGCGGAGTACACGGAGGAGAGGAGTACTCGGAGGAGCGGAGTACACGGAGGAGAGGAGTACACGGAGGAGAGGAGTACTCGGAGGAGCGGAGTACACAGAGGAGGGGAGTACTTGGAGGAGAGGAGTACTCGGAGGAGCAGAGTACACAGAGAAGGGGAGTACTTGGAGGAGAGGAGTACTTGGATACATGTACTCCAGTAACTGCTTAAAGAAATCGTATTTTTCTAGCAGCATACTACTTCTACTGAAGTAATATTTTTATGACAGTACTCTTACTCAAGTAATTTCCTGGATCACTACTTCATATTTCTACTTGAAGTTAAGTTACTCTTACTGAGGAGTACTTTTCCCAAATATATTTTTACCTTTACTTGAGTAATATTATTTTGAAGCTACAATACTTTTACTTCAGTACATTTTGGCTCCTCTGATTCTGACACTTTTCCTTAAGTTGATTTGATAAAACCCTGAACCTTGACTCCTCTGAAGTATTTAAGTCATGTTCTGACCTTGTGAGTCCGTGTCCTGGAGTTAAGTCGTGTTCTTGTGAGGCTCTGACCTTGTGAGTTTAAGTCGTGTTCTTGTGAGGCTCTTACCTTGTGAGTTTAAGTCGTGTTCTTGTGAGGCTCTGACCTTGTGAGTTTAAGTCGTGTTCTTGTGAGGCTGTGTCCTGGAGTTTGTCGTGTTCTTGTGAGGCTGTGTCCTGGAGTTTGTCGTGTTCTTGTGAGGCTGCGTCCTGGAGTTTGTCGTGTTCTTGTGAGGATCTTACCTTGTGAGTTTGAGTCGTGTTCTTGTGAGGCTCTTACCTTGTGAGTTTGAGTCGTGTTCTTGTGAGGCTCTTACCTTGTGAGTTTAAGTCGTGTTCTTGTGAGGCTGTGTCCTGGAGTTTGTCGTGTTCTTGTGAGGCTGTGTCCTGGAGTTTGTCGTGTTCTTGTGAGGCTGTGTCCTGGAGTTTGTCATGTTCTTGTGAGGCTGTGTCCTGGAGTTTGTTGTGTTCTTGTGAGGCTGCGTCCTGGAGTTTGTCGTGTGTTCTTGTGAGGCTGCGTCCTGGAGTTTGTCGTGTTCTTGTGAGGCTGTGTCCTGGAGTTTGTCGTGTTCTTGTGAGGCTGTGTCCTGGAGTTTGTCGTGTTCTTGTGAGGCTGCGTCCTGGAGTTTGTCGTGTTCTTGTGAGGCTGCGTCCTGGAGTTTGTCGTGTTCTTGTGAGGCTGTGTCCTGGAGTTTGTCGTGTTCTTGTGAGGCTCTTACCTTGTGAGTTTGAGTCGTGTTCTTGTGAGGCTCTTACCTTGTGAGTTTAAGTCGTGTTCTTGTGAGGCTGTGTCCTGGAGTTTGTCGTGTTCTTGTGAGGCTGTGTCCTGGAGTTTGTCGTGTTCTTGTGAGGCTGTGTCCTGGAGTTTGTCGTGTTCTTGTGAGGCTGTGTCCTGGAGTTTGTCGTGTTCTGTGAGGCTGTGTCCTGGAGTTTGTCGTTGTTCTTGTGAGGCTGCGTCCTGGAGTTTGTCGTGTTCTTGTGAGGCTGCGTCCTGGAGTTTTGTCGTGTTCTTGTGAGGCTGCGTCCTGGAGTTTGTCGTGTTCTTGTGAGGCTGTGTCCTGGAGTTTGTCGTGTTCTTGTGAGGCTGTGTCCTGGAGTTTGTCGTGTTCTTGTGAGGCTGCGTCCTGGAGTTTGTCGTGTTCTTGTGAGGCTGTGTCCTGGAGTTTGTCGTGTTCTTGTGAGGATCTTACCTTGTGAGTTTGAGTCGTGTTCTTGTGAGAGACTCTTACCTTGTGAGTTTAAGTCGTGTTCTTGTGAGGCTGTGTCCTGGAGTTTGTCGTGTTCTTGTGAGGCTGTGTCCTGGAGTTTGTCGTGTTCTTGTGAGGCTGCGTCCTGGAGTTTGTCGTGTTCTTGTGAGGCTGCGTCCTGGAGTTTGTCGTGTTCTTGTGAGGATCTTACCTTGTGAGTTTGAGTCGTGTTCTTGTGAGACTCTTACCTTGTGAGTTTAAGTCGTGTTCTTGTGAGGCTGTGTCCTGGAGTTTGTCGTGTTCTTGTGAGGCTGTGTCCTGGAGTTTGTCGTGTTCTTGTGAGGCTGCGTCCTGGAGTTTGTCGTGTTCTTGTGAGGCTGCGTCCTGGAGTTTGTCGTGTTCTTGTGAGGATCTTACCTTGTGAGTTTGAGTCGTGTTCTTGTGAGACTCTTACCTTGTGAGTTTAAGTCGTGTTCTTGTGAGGCTGTGTCCTGGAGTTGTCGTGTTCTTGTGAGGCTGTGTCCTGGAGTTTGTCGTGTTCTTGTGAGGCTGTGTCCTGGAGTTTGTCGTGTTCTTGTGAGGCTGCGTCCTGGAGTTTGAATACTAAACTAAACTAAATCTGAGCCTCTTTGTCTCTGCTCTGTTGTGTAATCTGGGACCTCTTCTCTCTCTCGTCGTTACATAAAATCCTCTGATTGCTAAACGTCGTGGGCGGAGCTGCAGATGTGACTCCAGATGTTTGTGGGAGACAGTGGCTCAGTCGGTAGAGCGTTTGCACTGATCTGAAAGTTGCCGGTTTGAATCCCGCTCTCGACATAAACATCATGGCAGAGCGGTGTAGATGCACTGACTCACAGGTTGGTGGTGCGATTCCAGCTCCACAGATGAATATGTCATTGTGTCCATGTGTCCACTGCTCCTCGGTCTCTTCTCTCATTCACTCCCCTCGTTCACTTGTTCACTCCCCTGTTCACTCCCCTCGTTCACGTGTTCACTCCACACGTTCACTCCACACGTTCACTCCCCTCATTCATTCCTCGTCACTCACCTCGTTCACTCGCCTCGTTCACTCGCCTCGTTCACTCCCCATCGTTCACTGGCCTCGTTCACTCCCCTGGTTCACTCGCCTCGTTCACTCCCCTCGTTCACTCGCCTCGTTTCCCTCGTTCACTCGCCTCGTTCACTCGCCTCGTTCACTCGCCTCGTTCACTCATTCACTCCCCATCGTTCACTCGCCTCGTTCACTCGCACTCGTTCACTCGCCTCGTTCACGTTCACGTTCACTCGCCTCGTTCACTCGCCTCGTTCACTCGCCTCATTCACTCCCTCATTCACTCCCCTCGTTCACTCCCCTCGTTCCCTCATTCACTCCCCTCGTTCACTCGTTCACTCCCTCATTCACTCCCCCCTCGTTCACTCGTCACGTCCACTCCCCTCATTCACTCGCCTCGTTCACTCGTTGACTCGTTGACTAACCTCTCCCTCGTTCACTCCCCTCACTCCCCTCATTCACTCCCCTCGTTCACTCGTTCACTCCTCTCATTCACTCGTTCACTCCCTCATTCACTCCCCTCGTTCACTCCCCTCACTCCCCTCATTCACTCCCTCATTCACTCCCCTCGTTCACTCCCCTCACTCCCCTCATTCACTCCCTCGTTCACTCCCCTCGTTCCCTCGTTCCCTCGTTCACTTCTCTGTATCTTTTATTTCTGAAGCCCTTGGCCGAAGGTAAAACGAGGTAAAGTTATTTATTTATCCCCAGAGTCGTTCAGTGTTTTACAGAATCAAAACTCGTTAAAATCACAAACAAATCAAAACATAAATAATCATAAAATGAACTTTAAAAGAGAAAAGGCAAAATAAAAAGCCTTCAGTCTCAGATAAACAGAAAAGAGCCAGATTTAAACTGTCACATCTTCAGAAGAGACAGATTTAAACTGAACTAAACTCAGATTTAACAGGTTTGGACCTGGTTTAGTCCTTTTTTTAGTCCCAGATTAGTTCCGGTTTAATTCCGGTTTAATCCCGGTTTAATCCCGGTTTAATCCCGGTTTAATCCCGGTTTAATCCCGGTTTAATCCCGGTTTAATCCCGGTTTTATCCCGGTTTTATCCCGGTTTAATCCCGGTTTAATCCCGGTTTAATCCCGGTTTAATCCTGGTTTGGTGACATTATCTTAAATGTTCTAAACACATAATTATCAGATTCTGTGACAAATGGAACAAAATGATTTAAAATATTCGTGTCTGACGCTGTGACATTGGCTCATGGATAAAACACATGTTCAAAGTGTTTTTAGTTTGTACATGTTTTTAAAGACAGACTGTGGAACATTACACAAAAACATCCACAGTGGGCCTTGAACATTTGGTCTAATAGTCGTATTTTTAAAGCGCAGTGTCTTCTTCTTTTTCTTCTTCTTCTTGTTGTTTTCTCACAGTCACTTTTGTTTATTTCTCATTTTTTCCTTTTAAAACTTATAAAAATGTCACAGAGAAAAAGTCAAACAGGTTCTGTACAAAAGGCTGTATATGTATTTATATATATTTATGTCTCCCTCGTTTTAATGTTGTTTTTCTGCGTTTGCTTGTTAAAAGTGTTTTCAGAGCTGACCTGCTAACATCCCGCTAACGTGAACGCGACAGAGATAAAGTTTGGAGAAGATACAAAGTTTAAAATGAAAAGATTCAGCTGTGAAACGGTTTTGAACAGATTTAAACTGCAGCAAAGACAAAGGTTTGAGCTGCCAGACGGGGGCAGTGCTGAGCCTGACACTCCACCCACATGGTTCCCCTGAGAAAAGAGAGAAAGATGATTTAAAGCTACAGTACGTAACTTTCTGTGATTCCATAATCTAGTTTTTGGCTGTAAGTCCCAGTCTGATTCGTTTTTTCTTTTTTTTTTGTTTTGTCCAGTTTCCTTTCGGTTTAATGATGTTTTTATGTGTTTATACCATATCCTGTTTATATAAATGGACAGAGCTAACCCGCTAGCACCACGCTACAAACAGGAAGTGATCATGGTGCACTTCCTGCTACATCGACTCAGGCTCCAATTCACTTTCTATTGAAAAACTCGTCATTTTGGTCTTAAATGTTCGTATTTACCCTCTACATGATCCTGGGGTTTTTATTTCACGTCTGTGTCTGTAAATCAACATATGAACATTAATAACAGACACATCAGGTCCTTCTGTCCCCGACGTCGCTCCTGTTAGCGTTAGCAACAGGTTTGATTGACAGCGTTGCTAAGCGCTCGCTCCCTGTTAAACCAGCGATGCAGGAGGGGCGTTACCTTTAACTCAATACGGGCTGGCTCCTCCCACCATGTGATGTCAGAATCGGAGCCATAGCTGCTAGAGCGGAGCTAGTGTGAGCTCAGGGCGGGGCTAGCGTGAGCTCAGGGCGGGGCTAGCGCGAGCTCAGGGCGGGGCTAGCGCGAGCTCAGGGCGGGGCTAGCGCGAGCTCAGGGCGGGGCTAGCGCGAGCTCAGGGCGGGGCTAGCGCGAGCTCAGGGCGGGGCTAGCACGAGCTGCAGCGTTGACTCTTCGGTCACATGATCATAGAGCGTTTAACAGAAATAAAACTCTTTTGTATCAGATTTTCTCAAGTTCTCCATCCTGCTTAACCCGAAGTCCCACCACGAAAACAGTTTGACACGACAAAAAAGTCGATCATCGACCGCCGACCTCGAGTGTCCTGGTGCCACGTGCACTGATGGACCTTGTGCTTGAACATGGTGTTTGTTATTAATGTTCATATGTTGATTTACAGACACAGACGTGAAATAAAAACCCAGGATCATGTAGAGGGTTAATACGAACATTTAAGACCAACATGAGTCTGAAGCAGCAGAGAGGGGGCGCTGTTTACTGGTTCACTACGTCCATTTATATAAACAGTCTGTGGTCAAACACATAAAACACCATTAAAGTGAAATTAAACTGGACAAAAATAACAAAACAGCCAGACAAAGGAGACGTTTGGTTTAAAATCAATGCTGCAAATACAAAGTTATGTTTCAATTTGAAAAACCACTTTGGATTCATGAGCCTCAGACACGTCTCTGCAAATCAGCATAAACATGACAACTGGTATTTAGAGTTTTTTTTCAGTGAAATGATGATCAGACCGGCGCAGCGGCGTAAACACTCGCTCCACAGCGGCGCTAACCAGCCGCGCGTAGCCGTTACCATGGAGACCACAAATGCTGCGGCGCCGTACGGGCCTGAAGTGTCTCTGGGACGACGCGTTTCATTATAGAGGTAATATCTGCTCATGATCCTCCCAAAGTAAAGAGGCCAAAGCATTACCCAGCATGCACCTGGGCCCATCTCCTCACTCACAAAATGGGCCACGGGAGACGAGGCCGGGCGCTCGCTCAACGCCAGAGGTCATCACTAATACGTCATCTGCACGAGGAGCTTTTACTTTCAATACCCGAGATATTACTGAGAGAAATAATAAAGAGTTTTTTATTCTGTTAATGCACAAGACTGGAAATGTACTTCAGCCACAGCTGCCCTGAGACAGACTGAACGAGGCTGCCAACCGGGACTAAACCAGGACTAAACTGGGACTAAACCAGGACTAAACCAGGTCTAAACTGGGACTAAACCAGGACTAAACCGGGTCTAAACCGGGACTAAACCAGGACTAAACCAGGACTAAACCGGGTCTAAACCGGGACTAAACCGGGACTAAACCAGGACTAAACCGGGACTAAACCAGGACTAAACCGGGTCTAAACCAGGTCTAAACCGAGACTAAACCGGGACTAAACCGGGACTAAACCAGGTCTAAACCGAGACTAAACCGGGACTAAACCGGGACTAAACCGGGACTAAACCGGGACTAAACCGGGACTAAACCGGGGTGTCTAAACCAGGACTAAACCAGGACTAAACCAGGTCTAAACCGAGACTAAACCCGGGACTAGTGTTGTTTGGTGTTGTGTTGGTGTTGTGTTGGTGTTGTTCTGGTGTTGTGTTGGTGTTGTTCTGGTGTTGTTCTGGTGTGTGTTGTGGTGTTGTGTTGGTGTTGTGTTGGTGTTGTTCTGGTGTTGTTCTGGTGTTGTGTTGGTGTTGTTCTGGTGTTGTTGTTGGTGTTGTGTTGGTGTTGTGTTGGTGTTGTGTTGGTGTTGTGTTGTGTTGTGTTGGTGTTGTTGTGTGTGTGTGTTGTGTTGTTGTTGTTGTGTTGGTGTTGTTGTGTTGTTGTTGTTGTGTTGGTGTTGTTCTGGTGTTGTGTTGGTGTTGTGTTGGTGTTGTTCTGGTGTTGTGTTGGTGTTGTTCTGGTGTTGTGTTGGTGTTGTGTGTTGTTGTGGTGTGTTGGTGTTGTTGTTGTTGTTGTGTTGGTGTTGTTGGTGTTGTGTGTTGTTGTGTTGTTCTGTGTTGTTTTGTGTGTTGTGTTGTGTGGTGTTGTGTTGGTTGTGTGTGTTGGTGTTGTTGGTGTGTGTTGGTGTTGTTTTGGTGTTGTTCTGGTGTTGTGTTGTTTTGGTGTTGTTCTGGTGTTGTTTTGGTGTTGTGTTGGTGTTGTTCTGGTGTTGTGTTGGTGTTGTTCTGGTGTTGTGTTGGTGTTGTTCTGGTGTTGTGTTGGTGTTGTTCTGGTGTTGTGTCTGGTGTTGTGTTGGTGTTGTTCTGGTGTTGTGTGGTGTTGTTCTGGTGTTGTTCTGGTGGTGTTGTGTTGTTGTTCTGGTGTGTTCTGGTGTTGTGTGGTGGTGTTGTTTGGTGTTGTGTTGGTGTGGTGTTGTGTTGTGTTGGTGTTGTTCTGGTGTTGTTTGGGTGTTGTGTTGGTGTGTGTTCTGGTGTTGTGTTGTGTGGTGTTGTGTCTGGTGTTGTTTGTGGTGTTGTTGGTGTGGTGTTGTTGTGTGTGGTGTTGTATCTGTGTTGTTTGTGGTGGTTGTGTTGGTGTTGTTTGGTGTTGTTTGGTGTTGTTCTGGTGTTGTTCTGGTGTTGGTGGTGTTGTTCTTGTGTTGTTCTGGTGTTGTTCTGGTGTGTGTTGTGTTGTGTGTGTTGTTTGGTGTTGTGTGTTCTGGTGTTGTTCTGGTGTTGTGTTGGTGTTGTTCTGGTGTTGTTCTGGTGTTGTTCTGGTGTTGTTCTGGTGTTGTTCTGGTGTTGTGTTGGTGTTGTGTTGTGTTGGTGTTGTTCTGGTGTTGTTCTGGTGTTGTTCTGGTGTTGTTTGGTGTTGTTCTGGTGTTGTGTTGGTGTTGTTCTGGTGTTGTGTTGGTGTTGTGTTGGTGTTGTTTGGTGGTGTGTTGTTGGTGTTGTGTTGGTGTTGTTCTGGTGTTGTTGGTGTGTGTTGGTGTTGTGTTGTGTTGGTGTTGTGTTGGTGTTGTGTGTTGGTGTTGTGTGTGTTGTTGTTGTTCTGGTGTTGTTTTGGTGTTGTTGTTGGTGGTGTGGTGTTGGTGTTGTGTTGGTGTTGTTCTGGTGTTGTGTTGGTGTTGTGTGTTGGTGTTGTTTGGTGTTGTTGGTGGTGTTGTTCTTGTGTTGTGTTGGTGTGTGTTTGGTTCTGGTTGTTCTGGTGTTGTTCTGTGTTGTTTTTGGTGTTGTGTTGTTCTGTGTTGTTCTGGTGTTGTTTGGTGTTGTTTTGGTGTTGTGTTGGTGTTGGTGTTGTTCTGGTGTTGTTCTGGTGTTGTTCTGGTGTTGTTCTGGTGTTGTTCTGGTGTTGTTCTGGTGTTGTGTTGGTGTTGTTCTGGTGTTGTGTTGGTGTTGTTCTGGTGTTGTTCTGGTGTTGTTCTGTTGTTCTGGTGTTGTTCTGGTGTTGTTCTGGTGTTGTTCTGGTGTTGTTCTGGTGTTGTGTTGGTGTTGTTTTGGTGTTGTTGTGTTGTGTGTGGTGTTGTTCTGGTGGTGTTGTGTTGTGTGGTGTTGTGTTGTTCTGGTGTGTTGTTGGTGTTGTTTGGTGTTGTGTTGGTGTTGTTGTTGGTGTTGTTTTGGTGTTGTGTCTGGTGTTGTTCTGGTGTGTGTTTGGTGTTGTGTGTTGTTGTTGTTGTTGTGTGTTGTGTTGGTGTTGTGTTGGTGTTGGTGTGTTGTTGTTTTGTGTTGGTGTTGTTGTGGTTGTTGTTTGGTGTTGTGTGTTGTTGTTGTTCTGGTGTTGTTCTGGTGTTGTTTGGGTGTTGTGTTGGTGTTGTTTGTTCTGTGTTGTGTTGTTGTGGTGTTGTTCTGGTGTTTTTCTGGTGTTGTGTTGGTGTTGTTCTAAATCTCTCTAAATATTTTATTTTAGCTCAACATGTGGAAACATTTGTGATTTTCGTGGGTCAGGACTTTTTTTTGAAGCCAGATAAAACCAGGGCCTCGTACCACTGTCCAAAACCAGAGAGTTTGTGGAAAAACTCTGGAGACTCTTCTGACAGAAACAGTTGTATCTTGTGAGACTTTTACAGCGGCTCAGCGACGGACGAGGGAGAAATAAAACAGATGTGAAGCTGAAATAAACATCATCATTTATTAATTTACAGAAAATATAGATGATAAAAATAACACAAACACCATCCGTCCAGTTTCATCTTGTCCAGGGCGGGGCACAGGGGCAGCAGTCGAAGCAGGGACTCCCAGACTTCCCTCTCCCCAGACACGTCCTCCAGGGGTTTAACCGTGAGGAGGGTTTGAGGACGTCCCGGGAGAGATCACTACATGACTCAAACGTGCATGGATGACTCTAAAACCTCTTCAGACGAGTTTTTGATGAGGGAACAGCGTCAGAACATGAGAGAAAGTAGATTCTGCATGACGCCGCCTCTTTAAACCCTTCACACGTGTTTGTTCTGTCGTGAAGTGTGAGGCTGCTCTTTGTTCTGCTGCAGCTGCTTCACAGGCTCAGGTTGTGGTGAAAGTTTCAGGGTCTTTAAACATCGAGGGACACGTCTCAGAGCAGAGAACACGGACTGTTTCACAATGAACCACTGCAACGAAGGAAACCACAGAAACACTCTGCACCGATCAATATCATTTATACAAAAGGATTCAGAGGGTCACGCGGCTCAGGCCTGTCCTCCAAACCGAGTCAGATGTTTCTCCAGGTTCCACAGTGTAGCTTTAAACTCGCCCTGTCCTGTTCAGATGTTTCTCCAGGTTCTCTCGTTTCTCCTCGTTTCTCCTCGTTTCTTCTCGTTTTCCTCTGACGTTGTATTTGGAGAGATTCATGTTTCAGTTTAATCTTTAATCCACTATTTTCAACACGCCATTTTGGCACGCCCCCTGTGACGTACACGCCCTCTCTCGTCTCCTCTCTCCTCTCCCCTCTCTCCTCTCGTCTCGTCTCTCTCTCCTCTCCTCTCTCGTCTCCTCTCTCTCTCTCCTCTCCTCTCTCGTCTCCTCTCTCCTCCTCTCGTCTCCTCTCTCTCGTCTCCTCTCTCGTCTCCTCTCTCGTCTCTCGTCTCCTCTCTCGTCTCTCCTCTCCTCTCTCCTCCTCTCTCCTCTCTAGTCTCTCTCTCGTCTCCTCTCTCGTCTCCTCTCTCTCGTCTCCTCTCTCTCGTCTCCTCTCTCGTCTCCTCTCCTCTCTCGTCTCCTCTCTCGTCTCCCCTCCTCTCTCTCCTCTCCTCTCTCCGTCTCTCGTCTCCTCTCTCTCCTCTCTCCTCTCCTCTCTCTCCTCTCTCGTCTCCTCTCTCCCTCCTCTCTCTCTCCTCTCTCTCGTCTCCTCTCTTTTGTCTCCTCTCTTGTCTCCTCTCTCGTCTCCTCTCTCGTCTCTCTCTCGTCTCCTCTCTCGTCTCCTCTCTCGTCTCTCTCTCCCGTCTCCTCTCCCGTCTCCTCTCTCGTCTCCTCTCTCGTCTCCTCTCTCGTCTCCTCTCTCTCTCTCTCTCTCGTCTCCTCTCTCGTCTCTCTCTGTCCACTCCTCTCTCTCTCCTCTCTCGTCTCCTCTCTCTTCTCCTCTCTCGTCTCCTCTCTCCTCTCCTCTCCCTCTCTCGTCTCCTCTCTCGTCTCCTCTCTCGTCTCTCCTCTCTCGTCTCCTCTCTCGTCTCCTCTCTCGTCTCCTCTCTCGTCTCCTCTCTCGTCTCCTCCTCTCTGTCTCCTCTCTGTCTCTCCTCTCGTCTCCTCTCTCGTCTCCTCT
Source organism: Periophthalmus modestus (assembly GCA_019594935.1). Lineage (NCBI taxonomy): Eukaryota > Metazoa > Chordata > Actinopteri > Gobiiformes > Gobiidae > Periophthalmus > Periophthalmus modestus. Next base: position 666,952 of record JAIEZT010001328.1, read on the forward strand.
CTCGTCTCCTCTCCTCTCTTGTGTCCTCTCTCGTCTCCTCTCTCTCGTCTCCTCTCTTGTCTCCTCTCTCTCGTCTCCTCTCTCGTCTCCTCTCTCGTCTCCTCTCTTGTCTCCTCTCTCTCGTCTCCTCTCTCGTCTCCTCTCTCCTCTCTCGTCTCCTCTCTCGTCTCCTCTCTCCTCTCTCGTCTCCTCTCTCGTCTCCTCTCTCGTCTCCTCTCTCCTCTCTCGTCTCCTCTCTCGTCTCCTCTCTCCTCTCTCTTCTCCTCTCTCGTCTCCTCTCTCTCGTGTGAGGTGCTCTGTCCATAGGGGGCGCTGCTGCTGCTGTTGTTTTTGTGTTGACTTTAGGACCCGCCTTGTGTCTCAGACCTTGAGGATTTTGTGTCTGTGGTTTAACTGTTTCAGGAGAATTTATGAGACTAAACATTAGCATAAAATAATGAGTTTGATGTGGAGGCAGAATAACGGACACAGCCGCCCTGGGGCAGACTGATGTAAATGTGACTGACAGTCTGTGCCCCCCCCCCCCGAGCTCAACTGTGATTTTATAATAATTAAAACAAAAAAATTAAATATTAATTTTAATTCCACAGGCAGATCATGTGTCGAATAAATGAGACAAACACCGAGATTCAGCTCAAGAAAGAACAAAGACGACTCCCTCTACTCCTCTTTACTCCTCCTCCTCCTCCTCCTCACTCTACCCTTTACTCCTCCTCCTCCTCACTCTCCCCTTTACTCCTCCTCCTCCTCACTCTACCCTTTACTCCTCCTCCTCCTCCTCACTCTACCCTTTACTACTCCTCCTCCTCACTCTCCCCTTTACTCCTCCTCCTCCTCACTCTCCTCTTTACTCCTCCTCCTCCTCACTCTCCTCTTTACTCCTCCTCCTCACTCTCCCCTTTACTCCTCCTCCTGCTCACTCTCCCCTTTTCTCTCCTCCTCCTCACTCTCCTCTTTACTCCTCCTCCTCCTCACTCTCCTCTTTACTCCTCCTCCTGCTCACCCTCCCCTTTTCTCCTCCCCCTCACTCTCAAAGGGGAGAGTGAGGGGGAGGAGGAGCGGGGTCTGGAGGTGGTCTAACGTCGACCGAACGTCCAGATGTTTGAAAACTCACTGTTCTGTTCATTATTTCATGTTTTTTCTTCTACTTGAGTCGTATGATTTTGAAGTGAAGTTGTTCTTAATGAAGCGGCGACTCCACCACCTCCCGGGACGAGGGTTTTATACATTTTCTCCTCCTGTGCCTCCTCCCAGTGTCTCCTCCTGCGTCTCCTCCTGCGTCTCCTCCTGCGTCTCCTCCTGTCGCCTCTGGGTGAATAATAAGGTTCCAAACTCTCAGGTCCATCTCACAAACGTCTCTTCTCTCGTTGCTGTTCTTGTCTGCTCTGATGGATCGTCTCTTGGAGCTCTCCACACTCTCATGTTCCTCTTTCGTTTCTGTTCTTCGTGTCTGGACTCAGATGTATGAGACTCTGATGAAGCTCTCCACACTCTCAGGTCTCTCTCTTCTTCTGTATCTCTTGTTCACACTCTTCCTCCAAACAGAGTTCATTTTTCAGCAGAACTCTCCTGTGGCTCTGGGGCCGATGGATGAGTCTGGACCTGAGGATGATGAAGAGCGTGATCCGGCTCGTGTGAGGAGGAGCAGGAGGAGGAGGAGCAGGAGGAGGAGGAGGAGGAGGAGCAGGAGGAGGAGGAGGAGGAGGAGGAGGAGGAGGAGGAGGAGGAGGAGGAGGAGGAGGAGGAGCAGGAGGAGGAGGAGGAGGAGGAGGAGGAGGAGCAGGAGCAGGAGGAGGAGGAGGAGGAGGAGGACTCTCAGGGAGGAGGAGCAGGAGGAGGAGGAGGAGGGAGGAGGAGGAGGGAGCAGGAGCAGGAGGAGGAGGAGGAGGAGGAGGAGCAGGAGGAGGGAGGAGGAGGAGGAGAGAGGGAGGAGCAGGAGGAGGAGGAGGAGGAGGAGGAGCAGGAGGAGGAGGAGGAGCAGGAGGAGGAGGAGGAGGAGGAGGAGGAGGAGGAGGAGGAGGAGGAGGAGGAGGAGGAGAGTTGTTTAAAATGCCCTGTGTCGTTCCCTCTTAGCACAAAGGGAGGGAGACTCAGAGCAAAACTGACATTTGTAAAACATGTTAATAAGATTGTTTTGGGTGAATCTAGCGTTTTAAAAACAGTAAAATGAAACATGGAGGTGTAAATCCTTCGTGCTCGTTAAAACCCCATAAAAATAACGGCCCTCGTCTCTGAAGTGTCGGTGCTGTTTGGGGCAGGGCTGCACCTCCTCTCTCCTGTCTTGGCTCTGAGTTTTAGCTGCAGCAGATTGTAGCGCTGGGATTTCGCCTGGAGCACAAAACGACTCGACTCTTTTCATTAGTGTCCAGCAGGGGGCAGAGTGTGAAGGGCACAGAGGAGGAGGTGACACTGCAGCACCTCCTCACGGCAAACTCCCCCCGTCTGACAGCAGCACCTCCTCACGGCAAACTCCCCCCGTCTGACAGTTTGGACTGAGACGGAGACGAGGTTAGATCAGTGTGAAGGACAGCGAGACTCCGCCCACACAGGAGACTCCGCCCACACAGGTGTAGATCAGTGTGAAGGACAGCGAGACTCCGCCCACACAGGAGACTCCGCCCACACAGGTGTAGAGACCAAACATGAACCACTCCACATACGACTGAGAGAGAATAACCCGAGGAGCAGGGTTTAAAGACACACACTGTTCATATAAATGGACGTAGCTAACCTGCTAACCGCCACCACACTCCAAACAGGAAGTGATCATGGTGCTGCTCCATCGACTCTTGCTCCAGTTCACTTTATATTGAAAACTCGTCATGTTGGTCTTAAATGTTCGTATTAACCCTCGACATGATCCTGGGGTTTTTATTTCACGTCTGTGTCTGTAAATCAACATATGAACATTAATAACAGACACATCAGGTCCTTCTTTCCCCGACGTCGCTCCTGTTAGCGTTAGCAACAGGTTTGATTGACAGCGTTGCTAAGCGCACGCTCCCTGTTAAACCATCTCTTATCTCGGGTTTATCTCTGAGTTTAATGGCTTGTTTTCTTATGTTGATGACACATTTTCAGCCGGAGTCGAGGAAACGTTAAGGGAACAGTTTTATCTCTGTCCTGTGTTTGTAGTTTCTGCAGCTCGCCCAAACACGGAGATAGTTTTTCTTTTTTTTTTTTTTTTTTTTGTAAAGAACTTGACGCTTCTTTACTCTGCCACAAGGAACAAGGAGAAAGGTCACAACATCGAGGTTTCATGTTACGATTATTCACGAACACGGAGGGAAAAGCTTTGTTGAGCAGATCAGGTTTAAAGTTTAATCTGCTCATGCCCAGACTTCGTACGGCAACACACGAGGACAAACTGCAGCTGATATGCTAATGCTAACATGTCTTTAGCTCAGTGAAAACTAAAGGTAAGAGTGAGGAGGGGCGGGGCCTGGAGGTGTAAGGAACAGTGTGAGTCTCCGCCCCCTGCAGCCAGGTGTTTATAAGTACACACCTGGCTGTAATGGAGGCAGTTCTGTGTGATGTCACGTAGTACTTGACATCGCAAAGGCCTCAAACACTTAGATTTAGACGTTTTTTTTGACAGAAAGCTGCAAATGGACCAAGTTTGGACTGAAAATGACTATCAAAAAAGTGGATTTCATGTTAAATTCTATTTTAATTTTATTTATTTTTTTGCTTGTTTTTGTCCAATGTTCTTCAAAAAATCTGTGTTTTCAGAACGATCTCAGAGTGTGAAAAACGAAACAGTAGAAATGTTTTTGTTTTGTTTTTTTATCACAGGCGTCGCTTTGTTTTGGAGATGTGACGAGCCCAGTCCGGCCTCGTGCCCAGAAACTCTCATCACTCTCCAAGAACGAAACGCCGCCGCCGCCAAATGAGGCTCCACACGGCGACCAAACAAAATGGCGGCGTCTGATTCGAACGTTTCATATGCAAAGTGAAGCGTGAGGCATTTGCATAAACAACGAGAGGGACCGGCGCTGGGAGGGTTGCCAGATCTGCTCCTTCCACCTCCACCACGGGGCTCGCGGCTTCGAGAGCAGAATCACCAAAGCAAACGGCCATATTGAGCAGACAGATGGTCGACTGGCACGAGTCTGATCCAAACGCAGCGAGGGAGGCGAACGCGAAGGGCCACGGGAATTATACCGCGAGGACGTCGAGGGTCAAAGGTCACGTGTCGAACATGAAGTGAAAAGACCGAACGAAACGATCTTCTTAAAGGTTTGATCTTTAAACGGCAGAAAATGGACTTATGAGCTTTAATCCATGATCCTCATCAAATACCCCCTCTTTAATACCCCAGAGGTAAATACCTCCTCTGTAATACCCCACAGAAGTAAATACCTCCTCTTTAATACCCCACAGAAGTAAATACCTCCTCTTTAATACCCCACAGGAGTAAATACCTCCTCTTTAATACCCCACAGAAGTAAATACCTCCTCTTTAATACCCCACAGAAGTAAATACCTCCTCTTTAATACCCCACAGAAGTAAATGCCTCCTCTTTAATACCCCACAGAAGTAAATACCTCCTCTTTAATAATACCCCCCACAGGAGTAAATACCTCCTCTTTAATACCCCACAGAAGTAAATGCCTCCTCTTTAATACCCCACAGAAGTAAATACCTCCTCTTTAATACCCCACAGGAGTAAATACCTCCTCTTTAATACCCCACAGGAGTAAATACCTCCTCTTTAATACCCCAGAGCAGTGACAGATTAAAAGCTGTTTCTCTTTACACTTTGTGGAGCAGATCATCATTTCAAACCTCGTCTGTTTGGCTGAGGGAGCGTTTTCATTAAACTGTGTGAGCTCCAGAGCCTGAGTGGGACGCATCATTAATGTGTGTGTGTGTATGTGTGTGTGTGTGTGTGTGTGTGTTTATATATATGTGTGTGTGTGTGTGTGTGTTTATGTGTGTGTGTGTTTATATATATGTGTGTGTGTGTGTGTGTGTGTGTGTTTATGTGTGTGTGTGTGTGTGTGTGTGTGTGTGTGTGTGTGTTTATGTGTGTGTATGTGTGTGTGTGTTTATGTGTATGTGTGTTTATGTGTGTGTGTTTTAATATGTGTGTGTGTTTATGTGTGTGTGTGTGTGTTTATGTGTGTGTGTGTGTGTGTGTGTGTGTGTGTGTGTGTGTGTGTGTGTGTGTGTGTTTGTGTGTGTGTGTGTGTGTGTGTGTGTTTGTGTGTGTGTGTGTGTGTGTGTATGTGTGTGTGTGACAGGAGAGAAGAGCTGAGACACTATTTTTAGCCCCATCTACATACTCACATAGATTTTTTTTTCCTCACTGTGTGACACAAAATCTGCAACTTTTCCTGTTTTAGGTCCAGGAGGATTAACAAATTTATTTCTATTTGCAAAAAGCCAGAATAACGAGAGAAGGATTTTTTTGAAGACAATTTTTCATGACTTTCTTCACACACACACGTCATTAGTATTTGGTCCACTGCTTTAAACTGTGTGACTTGGGTCGAATGTTTTGGATTTTCTTCCACAAACTTCTCACAGCAGTTGCAGGAGTTTTGTCCCATGTCTTTTCAGGTCTGTTCATACATTTTCAAGAGGACTAAGATCAGGCTTTGTGATGGTTCCTCCAAAACATCGACTTTGTTATCCTTCAGCCTCTTTGTCACCATTTTGGCCGTATGTTTCAGATCATGGTCCGTTTGAAGACCTGTTTGCCCCTGACCTGTATGTATCCAAGAAGAGCCGGACCAAGAAGAGCCGGACCAAGAGGAGCCGGTCCAAGAGGAGCCGGACCAAGAGGAGCCGGTCCAAGAGGAGCCGGACCAAGAGGAGCCGGTCCAAGAGGAGCCGGACCAAGAGGAGCCGGACCAAGAGAAGCCGGTCCAAGAGGAGCCAGACCAAGAGGAGCCGGTCCAAGAGGAGCCGGACCAAGAGGAGCCGGAATGAGAGGAGTCGGACCGAGAGGAGCCAGTCCAAGAGGAGCCGGAATGAGAGGAGCTGGACCGAGAAGAGCCGGTCCGAGAGGGGCCGGACTGAGAAGAGCCGGACCGAGAGGAGCCGGACCGAGAGGAGCCGGACCGAGAGGAGCCGGACCTAGAGGAGCCGGACCGAGAGGAGCCGGACCGAGAGGAGCCGATCCGAGAGGAGCCGGACTGAGAAGAGCCGGACCTAGAGGAGCCGGACTGAGAAGAGCCGGTCCGAGAGGAGCCGGACCTAGAGGAGCCAGTCCAAGAGGAGCCGGACCGAGAGGAGCCAGTCCGAGAGGAGCCGATCCGAGAGGAGCCGGACTGAGAGGAGCCGATCCAAGAGGAGCCGGTCTAAGAGGAGCCAGACCGAGAGGAGCCGATCCAAGAGGAGATAGTGGATAGTGACAAACCAGGTCGACACATCTGCACTTGGCACTTACAGCGAACTCCACCTGTGACCTCTGACCTCTCCATTTTAAACTACAGCGATCGTACGATGTAGTTTACAAGTCCTCAAAATGTCACCAGTAACAGGAAGCTGAAATCCATGAAGAACGCACGTTTTTAAGCACATACAACATCACAGATTTGTTCATCTTTGCGCCAATATATATATTTTTTTTAAGTTTTCATTTACATTCACTCCTCCGCCCGTCCTTGTGCTCCTGCCGCTACACCAAGCATACGAAAAGAAAAAGTACCAGTACCACTTGAATAATGATGTCCATAAATATACATGGCAGCAGTAAGCTAGCTAGCATATGCAAAGAATACACAAAATCGCTTATTCGACAGCGTAAGCTAACGGGCTTCTCTGCATTCTGTCTGTAAACATGGAGGATTCTTCACTCGGCCGTGTGTCTGTGCACAAATCTGTCTTTTAATCTGCGGATTTTGGACTTTTGTGCATTTATTATTCTAGACCAGTGACACCAAAGAAGAGATTTGGTTTTCCAGAGCTAATCCAGGACTATTCCAGAGCTAATCCAGGACTATTCCAGAGCTAATCCAGGACTGTTCCAGGTCTAATCCAGGACTGTTCCAGGTCTAATCCAGGACTGTTCCAGGTCTAATCCAGGACTGTTCCAGGTCTAATCCAGGACTGTTCCTGGTCTAATCCAGGACTGTTCCAGGTCTAATCCAGGACTGTTCCTGGTCTAATCCAGGACTGTTTTAGGTCTAATCCAGGACTATTCCAGGTGAAACAGCGTTTCTTTTTCAGTTCTGAACAAGAAATGATCCAAAGACGACAAAAAGTGGATTCAATTATTTCTAAATAACATCATTCACTTTAATATTTTCTTTTTTCAGACCATGGTTCACTTTGTTTTCCTCCTGCTCACCAGCGCCTCACAGTGGTCACGTGACGCTGCTGTGACGTAGTAAGTAAGTAAACTTTATTTATATAGCGCTTTTCACAGATAAAAAAATCACAAAGTGCTTTACATAGAATAGAACAGATAAAAATACAGGGGAATAAAACATGACAAAACCGAGTCACTAAAAGCTTTTCTGAATAACAACGTTTCAGCTGCTTCTTAAAGGAGTCACTGAATCTGGAGGACGAGCAGAGGCAGTGCAGCCCAGAGTCCAGGGGCCACAGACTGAAGAGACAGATCCCCACGAGTTTTAAAACGAGTCTCCGGGACCATGAGGAGGTTCTGGTCCGAGGACCGGAGGGAACGACCAGAGTTAAAATGTCACAGCATCAGCGAGATACTGGGAGCCTGACCATGTACTGCCCGATATGTAAGACACAATCTAAAATCTATTCTATATTTCACCGGCAGCCAGAGGAGGGACGATAAACCCGCTGTGATGTGGGCTGTTCTGGGAGTTCCTGTTAAAATCCTCACAGCAGAGTTTTGCACAAGTCTTTGGAGAGCTGACGTATTAAAACAAGTAAAAACTGAATTACAAGAGTCAATGTGAGATGAGATAAAAGCGTGACGTAATTTGTCAGCTGATTTAAACAGGTTTTGGTGCCGTCTTTGTCCCAGTGGAGGCAGGACGACAGCGCCACCCGCAGGACGACAGCGCCACCCGCAGGACGACAGCGCCACCCGCAGGACGGCAGCGCCACCCGCAGGACGACAGCGCCACCCGCAGGACGACAGCGCCACCCGCAGGACGACAGCGCCACCCGCAGGACGACAGCGCCACCCGCAGGACGACAGCGCCACCCGCAGGACGACAGCGCCACCCGCAGGACGACAGCGCCACCCGCAGGACGACAGCGCCACCCGCAGGACGACGTCTTCGGGAGCAGATGAACCTCACTGGACAAACTGAAGGAGCTTCAGGTTAAGTGTCTTGCCCAAGGACACAACAACAACAACAGGATTCATCTGTGGGAGCTGGAATCGCACCAGCGACCTGTGACACCTTTTTATGTCCATCTTTATCTCCAGGCCAGGTATGAAAACTATTAAATGTAAAACAGTTTAATGCTCCACTGCGGAACATTCCAGGCAAAGCAATAACACGAGACAATAACTCCACGAGACAAACGGCGACACGAAACATGACAGAACTGTTCACGTCACAGCAACTGAAACCCTCAGTCTCCAAGATATAGTCAGAACCTCAGTGCAATCAGATGGTGCGGTCTATGTCCTGGACCGTTGTGTGGATAAGCTCGGTACAGTGTATTTCCTGGAGCGTTGTGTGGATAAACTTGGTACAGTGTATTTCCTGGACCGTTGTGTGGATAAACTTGGTACAGTGTATTTCCTGGAGCGTTGTGTGGATAAGCTCGGTACAGTCTATTTCCTGGAGCGCTGTGTGGATAAACTTGGTACAGTGTATTTCCTGGACCGTTGTGTGGATAAACTTGGTACAGTGTATTTCCTGGAGCGTTGTGTGGATAAACTCGGTACAGTGTATTTCCTGGAGCGCTGTGTGGATAAACTTGGTACAGTGTATTTCCTGGAGCGCTGTGTGGATAAGCTCGGTACAGTCTATTTCCTGGAGCGCTGTGTGGATAAACTTGGTACAGTGTATTTCCTGGAGCGCTGTGTGGATAAACTTGGTACAGTGTATTTCCTGGAGCGCTGTGCTTCAGCCGGAGCCTCAGTCGCTCTGAGCATGTGCAGACACAGATTATTCACAGGGATTTGGTGTAATCTTGATGAGATGGAAATGAAGATGAGGCCACACACATTTAGCACAAATTGGATTTTTATCTTGTTTTCGTTTTACAGATTATAGAAATAAGTCCAGGATACGACGAAAAAATATATCTGGATTGTAAAGTTTAAATGTAATAGTTTTGTGTTTTTTGTATTTTTGAGCTGCAGAGACGGTGTAATCCCTCGTTTGTCCACTAGTGGTTTCAGTGGTGGACACACTGGGCCTCGCTCCTGATTGGCTCTTTGGTTGCTATGGTACTTAGTTTACTTCTGTACAGTCTATGGATATAACTGTACAGAGAAATACTGCGATAACGATAATATTTAAGCTATTTTACGCCACTGACATGATAGAAATAAAGCGAGACACTCCCACTGAACCATTTTTCAGAGGACGACGTCATTAAAACACAAAATAAATAGCAAATTTACGTAATAATGACGCACAGGAGTGACTTTTTCAAACCTCTGCAGCAACAAAAGACACAAAAATCTCCATAATATTGCCCAAAAATATACAAACAATAAATATTGATACAGAGATTACCGTGCGCTAACACGTTGAGTATGTGATTAGCGTTTGACCGGTTTGTCGTGTTCTTACTCCACAGACTGAGAAAGTTTCTGTGAGCAGCTGGTGGATTATGTCACAGTCCACATTCTTGTTCAGTGAGCGATTCTTTTCCTTTACTCCCCCGACAGCAAACGACGAGGGACTGATGCTTTTACCACATACAAAAGTACAATAATAGAGTGAAGTACTGCAGGTTTAAATACAGGTGTACCCCAGGGCTCCACACTCGGGCCCCTCATGTTCTACATTCACCTGATGCTGATTTTTGTTGTACAGTGGTCCCTCGTTTCTCGTTCTAAAAATAACCCACAACAGGCAAAATCCGTGAAGTATCATCTTTATTTTTTACATTATTCTCTGTTTCTGTAAAACCCCTCACCACACACTTTATACACTTTTCTCTTAACATTTCTCACATTTCTCTCTTGTTTAAACACAAAGTTCAAACCTTCGTCGGTGCCTTTGTCGGTGCAGAACGTTTCATCGACATTGTGGGTTTTGTCGGGGAGAAAACTTGCAAACATACAGCACTTCAGAGTCACACTGATCCAACATTTATGTAAATTTGTCTGACACATTCTGTACTGTACAGGAGACACGGAGGAGACTGATGGACAATGGTCTACAGTCCCTCAGCCAATCAGGACGCAGAACACAATGCAGGTTCAAACTCTGTAAAAAAAAAAAAAAAAAAGCATTAAAAAGTGCACACAAAAAAAGGCGAGACCGCGATGTAGCGACGGACAAGTGTAAAACATTTTTCTGGTTCAGGTTCAGAAAAACAGCAGTTGGCTAACAGTTATAGCGGCGAATGTGGAGCCAAAATTCTAACCGTGAGTATCATAGCAACCAAAGAGCCAATCAGGAGCGAGTCTGTTGAAGGTAACGCCCCTTCCCGCCCACACCACTGGTTTATTACGGAGTGGGCGCTCAACAACGCTGTCAATCAACCCTGTCGCTAACGCTAGTAAACCCCAGGATCATGTAGAGTGAGTTAATACGAACATTTAAGACCAAAATGAGAAACAGTTTTTGAATCTAAAATGATTTGGAGCCAGAAGTGCGCCATGATCACTTTCTATTTAGAGCGCGCAGGCTAGCAGGTTAGCTAGGTCCATTATACATCACAAGCTAAGTGCGGTAGAATGTATCGCGCCTTTTGTGATACTATTTCCTCTTCGCTCCAGTCTCACACTGTTCAAAACACCCACACACAGTCCATTAGGCTCCCGCTCTGCAAACGCTGCCACTTTCGGGACATTTTGAATGAAAAGCTCGGCAAGATGTTCCCAGAATGAATGAATCCTCAAATACAGGCGCTAATTTGCAGTTCCTCTACGCGCTAATGGGCTCCGAGAAATAATAAAATCCGCGAGGGCAGCGAAGGCGTCGTCAGAGAGATACAGGTTGTTAGTAAGAGCGACGCGGGGCATGCAAACGGGATATGAAAGGAGACGGGCGAGGAGAGAAGGAAGTGTGAACAAAAAGGAAGCCAGATAGTGTCCTTAGAGAGCGGTTAGGAAGCGAGCGGAGGAAGTATCGAGGGGCTAATTCAAGTGATTAAAACGAGAGCCAAAGTGCTGCTCTGTCCCGAAGGCTTCAAGCTGCTCCCAGAGTCAAATCACTGTGTGTAAAGGAAGTCGACGGGTTTGGTTCGTTTTACAGACGGGCGCCGGGGTCATCTGTGGGCGGCCCGTTACCGTAGCGACTAACTATTCAAATTAAATGTTCGATGGATGGGTCAAAACTTCTAAAACTACAGCAAACACTCAAACTCCGCCCACAGTCACATGACGAGTAGAGACTGGGCGGAGTCTGGAGGGGGGGCGGAGTCTGGAGTACTAAAGGGGGAAGTGAGGAGGGAGGAGCAGTTAGTAAAAGAAGTAAATAAATAAAAGTAAAGAAGAAGTAAATACCTCCTCTTTAATACCCCACAGAAGTAAATACCTCCTCTTTAATACCCCACAGACTTAAATACCTCCTCTTTAATACCCCACAGGAGTAAATACCTCCTCTTTAATACCCCACAGGAGTAAATACCTCCTATTTAATACCCCTCAGGAGTAAATACCTCCTCTTTAATACCCCACAGGAGTAAATACCTCCTCTTTAATACCTCACAGGAGTAAATACCTCCCCTTTAATACCCCACAGGAGTAAATACCTCCTCTTTAATACCCCACAGGAGTAAATACCTCCTCTTTAATACCTCACAGGAGTAAATACCTCCTCTTTAATACCCCACAGGAGTAAATACCTCCTCTTTAATACCTCACAGGAGTAAATACCTCCTCTTTAATACCCCACAGAAGTAAATACCTCTTCTTTAATACCCCACAGAAGTAAATACCTCCTCTTTAATACCCCACAGAGGTAAATACCTCCTCTTTAATACCCCACAGAAGTAAATACCTCCTCTTTAATACCCCACAGAAGTAAATACCTCCTCTTTAATACCCACAGAAGAAGTAAATACCTCCTCTTTAATACCCCACAGAAGTAAATACCTCCTCTTTAATACCTCACAGAAGTAAATACCTCCTCTTTAATATACCCCACAGGAGTAAATACCTCCTCTTTAATACCCCACAGGAGTAAATACCTCCTCTTTAATACCCCACAGAAGTAAATACCTCCTCTTTAATACCTCACAGAAGTAAATACCTCCTCTTTTAATACCCCACAGGAGTAAATACCTCCTCTTTAATACCTCACAGGAGTAAATACCTCCTCTTTAATACCCCACAGGAGTAAATACCTCCTCTTTAATACCCCACAGGAGTAAATACCTCCTATTTAATACCCCACAGAAGTAAATACCTCCTCTTAATACCCCACAGGAGTAAATAACTCCTCTTTAATACCCCACAGGAGTAAATACCTCCTCTTTAATACCCACACAGAAGTAAATACCTCCTCTTTAATACCCCACAGGAGTAAATACCTCCTCTTTAATACCCCACAGGAGTAAATACCTCCTCTTTAATACTCCACAGGAGTAAATACCTCCTCTTTAATACCCCACAGGAGTAAATACCTCCTCTTTAATACCCCACAGGAGTAAGTCGTCGTCTCCTCTTGTCTCCAGATCGTCCTCTGCTCGATGCTCTTCAGTTGGAGTTGGGGTCTCGTCTCTTTTTCTGTCGCTGTGACTCGTGTCTTTCAGTCTCTTTTTTCTGTCCTGAGCCGAGTTTCTGCCGTGAACATTTTGAAAAGGTCCAAACACTGACACGTTTTTCAGTTTCAGATGTTTTTTCTCGTCTTTTTCGTCCCCACAGACGTCTTTGTTTGTCCAAATTGAAACTGGAAAAACAGCGACGCGTCTTTGAGGATTAGACTTTTGAACTTTCTCAGGAAAAAAAAACATTATATTCAATTGTTTTGTTCACGGTCGAGTCAAACTGACCCAGAACGACCAAGTTTATCACCAAAGGAGCAGGCGGATTTTACACATTTCACCGTCTCACAGAAAAACATGGATCAGAATAAAACAGAGTCTGAAAAGAGCTGAAGCTTTAAACCTGACGAGCGTTTCATCGACTCAAACAAACGAATCCTTCTGAAGCCCAGGCGTTTGTGCTAAAGATCAAACATGGAACTTTTCTGGTGGTGCTTGTTTCCATGGAGATGTTATTACTTATTGTTCCAGAAGCAGCTTTAATCGTTAGTTTTATTATAGTGAAGAAAAACACATTTTTACTGAAAGCAGCGCCTCTCCACAGATCTGACCCGTGTCTCAGCTGCTTGTTTGTGTTTGTTTGGGCAACGTCTCACTCAAAGTTTTTATTCTTTTTTTATTTTTACTTCTTCCTACATTTAATTTCTGTAAAAACAGACGACACTAAATATAAGAAGTAAGACATGGAGAGAAAAGGTGAAAAAGTTACATCAAACGGGGCCTGACCCTGGACCTCCTCGGGGCGGCGCTCACGTGACCTCCTCGGGGCGGCGCTCACGTGACCTCCTCGGGGCGGCGCTCACGTGACCTCCTCGGGGCGGGCGCTCACGTGACCTCCTCGGGGCGGCGCTCACGGGACCTCACGGGACGCTCACGTGACCTCCCTCGGGGCGGGCTCACGTGACCTCCTCGGGGCGGCGACCTCACTCCTCCTCGGGGCGGCGCTCACGGGACCTCCTCGGGGCGGCGCTCACTTGACCTCCTCGGGGCGGCGCTCACGTGACCTCCTCGGGGCGGCGCGCACACCTCCTCGGGGCGGCGCTCACGTGACCTCCTCGGGGCGGCGCTCACTTGACCTCCTCGGGGCGGCGCTCACGTGACCTCCTCGGGGCGGCGCTCACGGGACCTCCTCGGGGCGGCGCTCACGGGACCTCCTCGGGGCGGCGCTCACTGACCCCCTCGGGGCGGCGCTCACGTGACCCCCTCGGGGCGGCGCTCACGTGACCTCCTCGGGGGCGGCGCTCACGTGACCTCCTCGGGGCGGCGCTCACGTGACCTCCTCGGGGCGGCGCTCACTTGACCTCCTCGGGGCGGCGCTCACGTGACCTCCTCGGGGCGGCGCTCACGGGACCTCCTCGGGGCGGCGCTCACTTGACCTCCTCAGGGCGGCGCTCACGGGACCTCCTCGGGGCGGCGCTCACTTGACCTCCTCGGGGCGGCGCTCACGGGACCTCCTCGGGGCGGCGCTCACGGGACCTCCTCGGGGCGGCGCTCACTTGACCTCTCGGGGGCGGCGCTCACGGGACCTCCTCGGGGCGGCGCTCACGGGACCTCCTCGGGGCACGGGACCTCCTAAACCGGGACTGAACCGGGACTAAACCAGGACTGAACCGGGACTAAACCGGGACTGAACCAGGACTAACTGGAACTAAACCGGGTCTAACTGGGACTAAACCAGGACTAAACCGGGACTGAACGGGACTGAACTAAACCAGGACTAAACCAGGAACTAAACCGGGACTGAAACCGGGACTAAACCAGGACTAAACCAGAACTGAACCAGGACTAACTGAAACCAGGACTAAACCAGAACTAAACCCGGGACTGAACGGGACTGAACCAGGACTAAACCAGGACTAAACCAGGACTGAACCGGGACTGAACCAGGACTAAACCAGGACTAAACCAGGACTAAACCAGAACTAAACCGGGACTGAACCGGGACTGAACCAGGACTAAACCGGGACTGAACCGGGACTAAACCAGGACTGAACCGGGACTGAACCAGGACTAAACCAGGACTAAACCGGGACTGAACCAGGACTAAACCAGGACTAAACCGGAACTGAACCGGGACTGAACCAGAATAAGGACTTTAAACCGGGACTGAAACCGGAATCCCTGAACCATCTCTAAACCAGGACTCTTCCGACTCTCCTCTTCCAGGACTAAACCAGGACTCCTCTCCGGGACTCCTCCAGGACTAAACCAGGACTCCTCCGGGACTCTCTCCCTCTCCTCCAACCTCCTCTCCTCTTCTCCCCTCCTCTTCTCTCTTCCCTCCTCCCTCTCCTCCTCTCTCCTCCTCCTCCTCCTCTCCTCCTCCCTCTCTCCTCCTCTCTCCTCCCTCCTCTCCTCCTCTCCTCCCTCTCTCTCCTCCTCTCTTCTGCTCCTCCTCTCCTCTTCTCCTCCTCTCCTCCTCTCCTCCTCTTTTTCCCCTCCTCTCCTCCTCTCCTCTTCTCCTCATCTCCTCCTCTGTTCTTCTCCTCCTCCCTCTCTCCCTCTCCTCATCTCCTCCTCTCTTCTTCTCCTCCTCTCCTCCTCCTCCTCTCTCTCCTCCTCCTCCTCTCTCTCCTCCTCTCTTCTTCTCCTCCTCTCCTCCTCCTCCTCTCTCTCCTCCTCCTCTCTCTGCTCCTCCTCTCCTCTTCTCCTCCTCTCTCCTCTTCTCTTTCCCCTGCTCTCCTCCTCCTCCTCTCTCCTCTCTTTCTCCTCCCTCCTCCTCTCTCCCTCTCCTCATCTCCTCCTCTCTCTTCTTCTCCTCCCTCTCTCCTCTCTCCTCCTCTCTCCTCCTCCTCCTCCTCTCTTCTTCTCCTCCTCTCCTCCTCTCCTCCTCTTTCTCCTGATGAACACTAGCTCTTTAAAGGGGAGGTGTTATCTCTTCCTCCTGTCGTCTCTCTTCTGTTCATCACATTTATAACGTGAGCCAAACGCCGCCGTCCCTTTAATAAACTCTCACGTTTAGATTTACTCACATTTTTAAAACCCCACAACAAAAATGAAACTGCAGTTTGAAGAAAAACCCAAAGTAAAGTCTAAAGTCGACTCAGAGACACGGACGTCTCTACAGACCCAGAGCTTCAGGTCTTTTGTTTTTGTTTAGAGAATCCATCTGTGAAGAGGAGCCTCACCTGTCCCCCGACTGTAAGTCCATCCTCAGACCCAAAGAGAACAAAGAGAACAAAGAGAACAAAGAGAACAACAGAGCGAGTCAGGAGGCTAACAGACCTGAAAAACACCCATTAAGACCTGATAAGTATGTCGTTAGCGCCTCCTTCTGACAGATACAAGACAGTGTGCAGCAGTAATCTGACCAGAACTGAACTAAAGGTAAAAGGAGCTGTTAAAACTACCACTTGATGACATCACAAGGTGGAACAGAGCATTTTGAGCTTGGAGATGTGACAGACTAATAAGGTGTGACTCAAACAAACAAAACACAAGTCTAGGTTTGTTTTTGAGGCGCTAACGACGTTCAAACACGGATTAAAGCTACAAGAGTCAGTTTGTGTGATATAGGACTTTTAAAGCTACACAATGGAACTTTTTTAGCTGGGGGTCTTGCTCGACATGTTCCACAGTACGGCATTAAACTGACTTATCTCAGATTTATTTCATGGTTTTATTGCTCCAGGTTTGTTTTTGAGGCGCTAACGATGTTGGAACATGAATTAAAGCTGCAGGTGTGAGTTTGTGTGATACAGCACCTTTAAACACACCGAGCTCAGACCCGCGTGACGCTCGGACAGTGTGAGGACCACAGCCACGTCTGACCTTCTGACCGGCTCCTGATGAATAATGCACAATGAACGCTAACGCTAACGCTAATGCTAACGCTAACGCCGTCGCCCCATTATCGCGGAGCCTCTGACACGTGTCGCGGCTCTAAACTAACGTCTCATTAAACCAATCAGGCTCACGGCCGTTACCGTAGCGACAGGCGTGAACAGTCCATTTCGCGCCTGTGTCACGGACGTCTGACCATGTGACCACGGCCACAGAGAGGCTGGAACATTTACTCGAGTACTTTTACTTCAACTTGAGTAACATTTGTATTAAAGTAACAGTACTCGAGTAAACGGCGTGTTTCTCGTCTGAAGTGACTTAAAATATGAAATGATGTGAACCTTTGTGTTTCTCCTGCAGGTCACACTGTGCAGAAACTTCATAAATAAATATGATTTTATCCAGACACTAGTTTTTTACCTGATTTTTACATCTTTATAAATAAAAACTCGAGTCACAGTGGTTCAAAGCTCCTCACTGTCATTATGCACCAGAGCATCCTAATGACTCACCTTGATGAGTTTATAAGCACAGCTCTCAGGGACCACAGTGGAGTTTTGGAGTTTTGCTGTGATGGTAAAGCTAAAAACGACTGGCATGCTAACACACACTTCCTGATTCTTCAACATTAAAATGCTTCACAGTTCCACCAAACGACTGGACTGAGACACATTTTGTTCGGACACAGAGAAAATCGAGTACAGGACGTTTAAAGTGCAGTTTTTAGAAAGTGTGGACCTCAAAAGGCCTCGTCCTCCCGTGGCGGCGAGGGCGCGAGGCGGCAGAGGGGGTGAGGCGGCGGGGGGCCCGTGGCGGCGGAGGGGGCGAGGCGATGGAGGGGGTGAGGCGGCGTGAGGCGGCGGAGGGGGTGAGGCGATGGAGGGCGTGAGGCGGCGGAGGGGGTGAGGCGATGGAGGGCGTGAGGCGGCGGAGGGGGTGAGGCGGCGGAGGGGGTGAGGCGATGGAGGGCGTGAGGCGGCGGAGGGGGTGAGGCGGCGGAGGGGGTGAGGCGATGAGGGGGAGGCGATGGAGGGCGTGAGGCGGCGGAGGGGGGTGAGGCGATGGAGGGCGCGAGGCGGCGGAGGGGGGTGAGGCGGCGGGGGGCCCGTGGCGGCGGAGGGCGCGAGGGCGGCAGCGGAGGGGGTGAGGCGGCGGGGGGCCCGTGGCGGCGCGAGGGGGCGAGGCGAGGGTGAGGCGTGAGGCGGCGGAGGGGGTGAGGCGATGGAGGGGGGAGGCGGCGGAGGGGGGTGAGGCGATGGAGGGCGTGAGGCGGCGGAGGGGGTGAGGCGGCGGAGGGGGGAGGCGGCGGAGGGGGAGGGTTGTGAGGCGGCGGAGGGGGTGAGGCGGCGGAGGGGGTGAGGCGGCGGGGGGGGGCGGCGAGGCGGCGGAGGGGGTGAGGCGATGGAGGG
>JAIEZT010001328.1:685084-782584 GCA_019594935.1 Periophthalmus modestus
TTTCACTATAAATGTTTGGGCTCTTGGGGGCCCCCTGGTGGCCTCAGGGCCCTAAGCAGCTGCTCACTTTGCTTATAGTCTGAACCGGCCCTGATGACAGTCGGGCTCACGTCGTACCATGTGACCGCTGTAACCAATCAGAGCCTGTGTTTAGCTGGAGCGGACATAGAGCGTCGCCAGAGCTAACGATTAAAAACGAGTTTTTTAAGACACCTGACGAATTTAGAGCTGAGAAAAAGTTCATGATGTGAAAATAGGTCAACATTGCCGCAAAACTGGACCTTCGTGAAAGCCGTCAGTCCTTGTTTGTTTGTCACATTTCGATCTATGAGATAAATCGTTTTCTGGGCAGGAGGATTTTTTGGTTGTAGTGATGAGTGACCACTAGTCCAACTCACAGCAGCAGGAGGCTCCAGGCATTTTATAGGTCAATGGTGCTCTCACACTTTTAGCATACTGGCTATTAGCATACTGGCTATTAGCATACGGGCTATTAGCATACGGGCTATTAGCATACGGGCTATTAGCATACGGGCTATTAGCATAGAGCTAGCACTAGTGTTTTCCTCGTGTAGATGCAGGTCTGAGTCTGGAGTTATAAAAAGGAGATAAGTCTAAATCCTTCGTTCCTGTTCAGAGACGGATTGTGTTTCCTCTTTAGCTCGTCTCTCAAACACAAGCAGGAGTGTTAGCTTCAGTGTCGTTAGCGCCCCCTTCAGGCAGACATAAGGCAGTGTCCAGCAGGAGTCTGACCAGAGCTGAAGAAGAGGCCACATGTCTTCACTCCAGACGACAGAGTTGAACTGTTCTTTTGTGGAGTAGATTTAAAAAGTGAAATATCAGACGTACTTTATCCAGAAGAACATCCCAGAAAACATCAGACACGTTCATCCCGAAAGAAAGAATCGTTTGTTTCTCAGTTTTGGACCATTCTCACACAGATTTATCTCAGAAATCCTCACATATTCCGTGTTTGTGTTGGATTTGCCTGATGTGTTCTCCCTGCGGCGCCGCTCTGTCATTTGGATGCAAAAGGAGGATATTTGGTTTAAAAAATCACATGGCTCAAATAATTGGTTTGATACAATCTAGAAAATCCATCTATTAAAGCCTCGGGTGTTTCTGTAATGAAAACAGTTTAATTCTGTACGAGAAAATTCAACCGACACATGAGCCAGTCCTGGATTTACTATAAAACCGAGAAGTTCAGCGTCAAAATGAAGCTGTTCTGCGTCCTGATTGGCTGAGGGACTGTAGACCATTGTGTTCTGCGTCCTGATTGGCTGAGGGACTGTAGACGATGGTGTTCTGCGTCCTGATTGGCTGAGGGACTGTAGACCATTGTGTTCTGCGTCCTGATTGGCTGAGGGACTGTAGACCATTGTGTTCTGCGTCCTGATTGGCTGAGGGACTGTAGACCATTGTGTTCTGCGTCCTGATTGGCGTGTGTGGAAGGCTGCACTGTTCTCTCCTCCTCAGAACTTGAAATGACTAGCATCACCATGGAGACCAGCCAGAAAAGTCACAGAGTGCAGCTTTAACCCAGAATGACTCTGTAATAAAATAAAGATCCTTCTCAGTTAAAATGTTTTTACTGTTTGTGCCTGGACAGTGATCCTTTTGTCAGGACACAGAGGGACACAGAGGGACACAGAGGGACACAGAGGGACTCAGAGGGACAACAGAGGGACACAGAAGGACACAGAGGGACAAAGCGGGACACAGAGGGACACAGTGGGACACACAGGGACTCAGAGGGACACAGCGGGACACAGCGGGACACAGAGGGACACAGAGGGACACAGCGCGGACACACAGGGACTCAGAGGGACACAGAGGGACTCAGAGGGACACAGAGGGACACAGAGGGACACACAGGGGACTCAGAGGGACACAGAGGGACACAGCGGACACACAGAGGGACACAGAGGGACACAGCGGGACACAGCGGGACACACAGGGACTCAGAGGGACACAGAGGGACTCAGAGGGACTCAGAGGGACACAGAGGGACACAGAGGGACACACAGGGACTCAGAGGGACACAGAGGGACACAGCGGGACACAGAGGGACACAGCGGGACACACAGGGACTTAGAGGGACACAGAGGGACTCAGAGGGACTCAGAGGGACACAGAGGGACACAGCGGGGACAACAGAGGGACACAGAGGGACACGGAGGGACACAGAGGGACACAGAGGGACACAGAGGGACACAGGGACACAGAGGGACACAGCGGGACACAGAGGGACACAGTGGGACCAGCAGGGGGCGTATGTTTGTACCGAGGCTCGTAGCTCCTCGTCTGACCTGCTCCACTGGGAACAGCAGCCATTTTGTCTGTATCTCTCCATCTCTTCTCTGACTCTCGTCTTTCTTCCATTGTACAAACATATTTCTGATGATAAGAGGAAAGTGAAAGTGAAAGTGCCGTGCAGAGCGTGGTTTCTCGGGGTCAGCGTTGAGCTCCGCCGGTCGCACCGACAGGATTAACTCATTAATTACCCGGAGAGTTGGAGCAGATGAATCGATGGAATAATCTTGACTTTTGTGGCGCCGGGGCCGATCGTTTGGTTAATTTGTCGTTTGAAATGCCACGGCCCTGTTTAGGCTCAGCTCTGTCTTTAATTCACTGATTTAGACACGTCCAGAGAGCAGTGACCGGATAATCCCCCAGAATGCACCGGGACGAGTGTCTGCGCCTCCTTCAGGCAAAGTGAGAATCGATGGAGGAAGCTGCGGCCGTGAGCTCGGACCAGAATGAGCCGAGTGACGAAAGAAACGAGTAAAGCACCGAAATGTGTGAACAGACAGATGTGGCCGTTTAAAGGTGCATTATGGGACTTTTCTGTCGCTTTGACACATGTTTGTCAAAAGTCCCTCTGCTCTTTCTAAAACTCTGCTCCCTCCTAAAGTTAAAGTCCCAGGCACTTCTCAGAAAACACTGTTTATATAAAAGGACATAAGCTGCTAGAGGGCGCTGTTCCAGACATGATCATGTGTGAAAACAGCGCCCCCTCTCTGTCTGTACCTGCGGCTGACTGACTCTGACTCTCTCTCTCTCTCTGGCTCTCCTCCTTTCTCATTTGGCCACTACAGTAATTTGTGGATTAGCCCCCCCCCCCCCCCCCCCCCCCCCCTCTCTCTCTCTCTCTCTCTCTTTCTTCCCTCTCTCCTTTTCTTTCTTTCTCCCTCTCTTCTCTCTCTCCTCTCTCTCTCCCTCTCTTCTCTCTCTTTCTTCTCCCTCTCTTCTCTCCTCTCTCCCTCTCTCCTTTCCTCTCTTCTCTCTCTCTCTCTCTCTCTCTCTCTCTCTCTCTCCTCTCTCCTCTCTTCTTCTCCCTCTCTCCTTCTCTCTTCTTGCTTTGCTCTCTTTCTCCTCTCTCTTCCTCTCCTCTTCTCTCTCTCTCTTCTCCCTCTCTCTCTCTCCCCTCTCCTCTTCTCTCTCTCTCTCTCTCCTCTTCTCTCTCTCCTGAACCAGCTCCAGTGGCTCCTCTTCTTCTCCTCCGTCCTCCTCTTTCCCATCATGCCTCAGTGTTCTTCTTCTCCTCCGTCCTCCTCTTTCACATCATGCCTCAGTGTTCTTCTCCTCCGTCCTCCTCTTTCCCATCATGCCTCAGTGTTCTTCTCCTCCGTCCTCCTCTTTCCCATCATGCCTCAGTGTTCTTCTTCTCCTCCGTCCTCCTCTTTCCCATCATGCCTCAGTGTTCTTCTTCTCCTCCGTCCTCCTCTTTCCCATCATGCCTCAGTGTTCTTCTTCTCCTCCGTCCTCCTCTTTCCCATCATGCCTCAGTGTGTTCTCTTCTCCTCCGTCCTCCTCTTTCCCATCATGCCTCAGTGTTCTTCTTCTCCTCCGTCCTCCTCTTTCACATCATGCCTCAGTGTTCTTCTCCTCCGTCCTCCTCTTTCCCATCATGCCTCAGTGTTCTTCTTCTCCCTCCGTCCTCCTCTTTCCCATCATGCCTCAGTGTTCTTCTTCTTCTTACTCCGTCCTCCTCTTTCCCATCATGCCTCAGTGTTCTTCTTCTCCTCCGTCCTCCTCTTTCCCATCATGCCTCAGTGTTCTTGTAGAGGGGGATGTTGTAAACAGGAGGTGGGTGAGTGAGAGCAGCTGATCTCAGACTTAAACCACTAAATATAGAACCTGTCCCTCCACCCTCATCCTCCTCTTCTTACTGTTTGTTCTCTCTGTGTCTGTGGAGTTTGTTCTCTCTGTGTCTGTGGAGTTTGTTCTCTCTGTGTCTGTGGAGTTTGTTCTCTCTGTGTCTGTGGAGTTTGTTCTCTCTGTGTCTGTGGAGTTTGTTCTCTCTCTGCGTCTGTGTGGAGTTTTGTTCTCTCTGTGTCTGTGAGTTTTGTTCTCTCTGTGTCTGTGGAGTTTGTTCTCTCTGTGTCTGTGTGGAGTTTGTTCTCTCTGTGTCTGTGGAGTTTTGTTCTCTCTGTGTCTGTGTGGAGTTTGTTCTCTCTGTGTCTGTGGAGTTTGTTCTCTCTGTGTCTGTGGAGTTTGTTTTCTCTCTGTGTCTGTGGAGTTTGTTCTCTCTCTGTGTCTGTGTGGAGTTTGTTCTCTCTGTGTCTGTGGAGTTTGTTCTCTCTGTGTCTGTGGAGTTTGTTCTCTCTGTGTCTGTGGAGTTTGTTCTCTCTCTGTGTCTGTGGAGTTTGTTCTCTCTGTGTCTGTGGAGTTTTTGTTCTCTCTGTGTGTGGAGTTTGTTCTCTCTGTGTTGTGGAGTTTGTTCTCTCTGTGTCTGTGTGAGTTTGTTCTCTCTCTGTGTCTGTGGAGTTTGTTCTCTCTGTGTCTGTGGAGTTTGTTCTCTCTGTGTCTGTGTGGAGTTTGTTCTCTCTCTGTGTGTCTGTGAGAGTTTGTTGTCTCTCTGTGTCTGTGGAGTTTGTTTTCCTCTGTGTCTGTGGAGTTTGTTCTCTCTCTGTGTCTGTGGAGTTTGTTCTCTCTGTGTCTGTGGAGTTTGTTCTCTCTGTGTCTGTGTGGAGTTTGTTCTCTCTGTGTCTGTGTGGAGTTTGTTCTCTCTGTGTCTGTGGAGTTTGTTCTCTCTGTGTCTGTGGAGTTTGTTGTTCTCTCTGTGTCTGTGGAGTTTGTTCTCTCTCTCTGTGTCTGTGGAGGTTGTTCTCTCTGTGTCTGTGTGGAGTTTGTTCTCTCTGTGTCTGTGTGGAGTTTGTTCTCTCTGTGTCTGTGGAGTTTGTTCTCTCTGCGTCTGTGGAGTTTGTTCTCTCTGTGTCTGTGGAGTTTGTTCTCTCTGTGTCTGTGGAGTTTGTTCTCTCTGTGTCTGTGGAGTTTGTTCTCTCTGTGTCTCTGGAGTTTGTTCTCTCTGTGTCTGTGGAGTTTTGTTCTCTCTGTGTCTGTGGAGTTTGTTCTCTCTGTGTCTGTGGAGTTTGTTCTCTCTGTGTCTGTGGAGTTTGTTCTCTCTGTGTCTGTGGAGTTAGTCGTTGCTCCTCTCTATAGTAGTTGCCCCGCTGCGCCTCCTGAGGAGCACAAAGGAGCATTGATTCTCCTCATTGAGTGGAGCACCTGCGTTACTACGGCGATCGCACTCCGCCGCCTTTTAGCTGGTTTCCATGGAGACGCGGCGCTCAATTAGCGACTGTCCCTAAAAGGACGAGGACGAGGCGGCGGCGATGAGCGATGGAGCCTCACTCGGCCATGATGGATTTTCAGATCAATAAAAAGTATAAAAACGCTGTGTAGAAATGTCATTAGACGAGAACAGGAAGTAGCCCCGCATCATCCGTCAGGCTTAAAGGAGAGGACGCGCTCTGCATCTGTTAAAGGGGAGGATTATTAGCCACGCGAGAAAATGAAAAATATATTGATCTGAATCAGTTACACGAGTTTGTATCGATGAGAGATCAGCACTGTGGCCTAAAAAACATCAATCCTCCATAAAAACTGTGCACTACGACTTCACAAACCCGGAGTGATGCAGCTGACTGAGATAGTGCTCTGAAGGGGGAGGAGCTAAGCACAGAGAGCGAAGAGACGGGAGACTCAGAGCGTCAAGAAACGAAAGCAAAACTGTAAAAAACAAAAAGAAAAACAATCAAAAAACTGATTGAAATTGTTAAATCGTCGTCAGACATTTGCGCCATTGAAGTGTCTTGCCTAAGGACACAACGACAGAACTTGGTCCGAGCTGGACTCGATCCTCTGACCTTCGGGTTGGGACCAATGTTCTAACCACTGAGCCACTGTCGCCCACATTAGATTTAAAAATGATCATTTGGGTCAAACTCAGTAACAAACACCTGAACACACCTGTCTCTCCTGCATCTTCTCCTCCTTCCTCCCTCCCTCCCTCTCCCTCTCCTCCTCCTCCTCCTCTCTCTAACACCTCTCTCTCCTCCTCCTCCTCCTCCTCCTCTCTCTTCCTCCTCCTCCCTCTCTCTTTCCTTCTCTCTCCTCTCTCCTCTCCCCTTCTCTCTCTTCCTCCTCCTCCTCCTCCCTCTCTCTCTTCCCCTCTCCCCCTCCTCTCTCTCCTCCTCCTCTCTCTCCTCCTTCTCCTCTCCTCCTCCTCTCTCTCCTCTCCTCTCCTCCTCCTCCTCTCTCCTCCTCCTCTCTCCTCCTCCTCTCTCCTCCTCCTCCTCTCTCCTCCTCCTCTCTCCTCCTCCTCTCTCCCTCCCTCTCTCCTTCTCCCTCTCTCCTCCTCCTTTCTCCTCCTCTTTCTCTCCCTCTGTGTGGTGATGTTGCTCCCGCTGAGACGTTTTCCCTGAACACCGACTGTCACATGTAATTATAATCTCATTAAGGAGTAATTAAAATGGCTGCCGCGGCGACTCCACTGAGCCGCCTCCACCGCCGCCGCCGCCGCAGCTCCACGCTCAGGTCTGAACGACTCCTCCTGAACGGCTCCTCCCTTTGGCTCAGAGAACGAGAGGAGGAGCAGATGGAGCCGCAGAGCGAGACCAGAACAACCGAGCGTCTCACCTCAGGTTTATCAGCAACGCTGTCAATCAAACCTGTTGCTAACGCTAACAGGAGCTAACGCTAACAGGAGCTAACGCTAACAGGAGCTAACGCTAACAGGAGCTAACGCTAACAGGAGCGGCGTCGGGACAGAAGGACCTGATGTGTCTGTTATTAATGTTCATATGTTGATTTACAGACACAGACGTGAAATAAAAACCCCAGGATCATGTAGAGGGTTAATACGAACATTTAAGACCAACATGAGTCTGACAGACGCAGAGACAGAGAGAGGGGACAGTTTATAATTACAAAAATAAACTAATAATAAGAAATGAAAAAAAACCCTCAAAATAACTAAAAAAAACCCCAACAACCTCGAAATAACAAAAAAAAAAAAGGAAAAAAAACTACAGAGAGGGACGCAGTTTATCAATAGAAAGTGGATTGGAGCCAGAGTCGATGGAGCAGGAAGGGCCCCATGATCACTTCCTGTTTGGAACGCGGCGGCGGCGTTAGCAGGTTAGCTACGTACATTTATATAAACAGTTTGCCACTCCGAAAGCTTCATGTTTACTCTTTTTTTTAAAGCTGCTGTTGTTGAATTTGTTTGTTATTAATGTTCAGATCTCCATTTACAGACACAAAAATGACATAAAAACTTTTTTTTTTTTCAATAGAAAGTGAACTGGAGTCAGAGTCGATGGAGCAGGAAGTGCACCGTGATCACTTCCTGTTTGGAACGCGGCGGTAGCTAGCAGGTTAGCTACGTCCATTTATATAAACAGTCTGTGCTCACCTTTGTGAAGCTGTAAAGTTAAACTGCATCATTCTCATCCATTTTATCGTCATGACTCCTCCAGGCCACGAGGTGGAGCTGTGACTCCAGTTTGTGATGTTCTCCACACGTGTCTGTTTACACCGCACAGCGAGGACCAGGCTGAAGCTACAGTAGTTTATCTCCATCCTACAGTTTCACTTTCGTTTTTGACTCTCCTCCCTTTGCTCTCTGTACTAAGCCCCTCCCCCTTCAGACACTGTCACAATCATCTCAATGAAACTCTGCACATCACGCCAGGTTTGTCACGTCATAGTCAACAGTTTGTGTCATGTTTTTATTTACGGAGGATTGTCGTGTGGAGGACGGGTGATGTAGGGTTGTGGGCGGAGCCTTGTACATGGGTGATGTGGGCTTGTGGGCGGAGCCTCATACATGGGTGATGTGGGCTTGTGGGCGGAGCCTCGTACAAGCTTGTACTGCTAACTGTGAGGAGGGTTTGAATAGAGCCTGGGAGAGATCTCTAGATGACTCAAACACACATGGATGATCTCAAACCTGTTCAGACGTGTTTTTGATGAGGAGCAGTGTCAGAACATAAGAATCGCTCCAAAAAGTCCGTTTTCGCCTCTTTAAACAGTTTCTGGAGCACTTCCTCGGCTCAGGTGATACTTGAAGAACTGCGTCGTCATCTCTGCCGCAGAATCATCGGGGACAGAGACGCTTTTGGTTTGGGCTAAAATAGCTTTTCTCTGATCCCATCACAAGAGCATCTCATCTCCACTTTTCAGAGCAGCAATCGTCCCGACTGAACGACTCTGCCCCAAACGGTTTGTGCAGCGAAAGAAAAGTGAAAAGAGAGAGAAGGTCACAGAGGTCACAGAGGTCACACGATTAACACGAGGAAAACATCCCAGCGAGACAGAGGGGATTCTGGGTAATGAGCAAACGCCAACGAGACGAGTCATGGAAATGTGGAAGTCTGAACCAGAGAGAAACAAGATCGAAACTAGATCCTCAACCAGGACTAAACCGGGACTAAACCGGGACTAAACCGGGACTAAACCGGGACTAAACCGGGACTAAACCGGGACTAAACCAGAACTAAACCAGGACTAAACCAGAACTAAACCAGGACTAAACCAGAACTAAACCGGGACTAAACCGGGACTAAACCGGGACTAAACCAGAACTAAACCAGGACTAAACCAGAACTAAACCAGGACTAAAACCAGAACTAAAACGGGACTAAACCAGAACTAAACCAGGACTAAACCAGAACTAAACCAGGACTAAACCAGAACTAAACCGGGACTAAACCGGGACTAAACCGGGACTAAACCGGGTCTAAACCAGAACTAAACCAGGACTAAACCAGAACTAAACCGGGACTAAACCGGGACTAAACCGGGACTAAACCAGAACTAAACCAGGACTAAACCAGAACTAAACCAGGACTAAACCAGAACTAAACCAGGACTAAACCAGAACTAAACCAGGACTAAACAGGACTAAACCAGAACTAAACCAGAACTAAACCAGGACTAAACAGGGTCTAAACCAGGACCAGGACATCAGGTCCTTCTGTCCCTGACTCGTGCTCTGGATTCTTCTCTGTTTCACTGGTGTTGATGAAACTCTCTTCTCGCTGTGGGGGTTTTATTACAGGATGTGTTTGTGTTATAGACCAGCTCGTGTAGAAATGAAGCGCTTCCTCTCGTTTCCTTTTCATTTCCTTCTTGTTTCCCTCTCGTTTCCCTCTCGTTTCTCTCTCATTTCTCTCTCGTTTTCCTTCTCGTGAACATCTCCTTTTTCCTTTAGTTCAGTCGAGTTTGGAGCGGCTCCAGAAGCTGAAATGATCCAGATGATTCTTGTGATTCCACCTTTGGCAGAAACAGAAAAGCCACATCTCGTTTACGTCGAGAGTTAAAGTTTCAGACCTGCTACGAACAGCGAAACTCCCACGATATTCGCTCAGCAGCACAAAAACCAGCCCATGTGACCACACGGGGGCGCTGCAAGTCAGACTGATTTTAACCTGGATCAGCAGATAATTAAAACGACAAAGACACAAAACTAAAACACGGGTTATTACCAGACGCAGGTCGACTGTCGTGGAACATTTGCAGAGAAAAGTGTGTTTTTAAACCTCAGGCGTCGGCACAGATCAGGCTCAAGGCTCCAGTTTGACGAGGATTTAAACGAGAAAGAAACGGGAAAAATACAACAGCACAGTCACAAATAACAGACATGAGCAGGCTAAGAGCTAAGAGCTAAGAGCTAAGAGCTAACAGCTAACAGCTAAGAGCTAAGCGCTAAGAGCTAAGAGCTAAGAGCTAAGAGCCAACAGCTAACAGCTAACAGCTAACAGCTAACAACTAACAGCTAACAGCCAACAGCTAAGAGCTAACAGCTAACAGCTACCAGCTAAGAGCTAAGAGCTAACAGCCAACAGCTAACAGCTAACAGTCGTACCTGAAGCCTGTTAGCCTTCAACGAGCACACGGTCAACCGACGAGGTCCACGACGCCACCTCGCGACGCCCGCCTCGCGACGCCCGCCTCGCAACGCCCGCCTCACGATGCCCGCCTCACAACACCGCCCCGTGACGCCCGCCTCGCGACGCCGCGCACCACAGTTTCCTCGCGGACGCTGGGCCTGATCGCTCGCCGACGGCCCTCACACTGTCCTTCCTCGTGGCTCTGTCCTCGGCTCCTGGCGTCGGGAGAAGCAGAGACAGAGTTTCACCTGCTGAGACGGTGAGTTTATGTGAATGGTTCATGACGGGATGAGTCGTTTCCTTTAAGTGCAGATAAAACAGACGAGGTTCTGCCGTCCTAAAGTGCAGGTGATCTGACAGGACAGCGCCCCCGTGTGGACTGAAGTCATTGTGTTTTAATAAATTGTTACAGTGGATTTAAATCCGTCTTGTTTCTCGTTAAAGTTTATTTCTGGGCTGTTTAATCGGAGCCTTCAGCAGATCTGGAGGTTCACACATTTGTGCTTTGGGAAAAGTGAAAACGCTGCTCGTGAATCGGCTCCTGAAGATCGGCCCCTGAAGATCGGCTCCTGAAGATCGGCTCCTGAAGATCGGCTCCTGAAGATCGGCTCCTGAAGATCGGCTCCTGAAGAGGCCCCTGCTCCATCGACTCTGGCTCCAATTCACTTTCTGTGTAAAATCTGTGTCCCCTCTCTGCAGTTTTTTTTGAGGATGTTTTTTGTTTGTTTGTTTTTATTTTTTTGTTGTTTTTTTTTGTTATTTTGAGTTTTTGTTGTTTTTGTTTTTAGTTATTTTGAGTTTATTTATTTATGTTTTGTTATTTTGTGTTTGTTTTTTGTTATTTTGAGTATTTTTTTTTTATTTTTTTTTTTGGAGTTGGTCGTTTCTGCTGATCCACACGTCCAAACACACGCCTCATATTTTCCTGTTTGTTTCTTAGCCCGTGCAGTTGAACGCCTCTCCAGTCTCCCTGCATTTATTTAACAGAAATGGTTTAAACTGGACTAGGCCAGTTATTGGATTCTCCTGCTTCTAAACGGAGCGACTGTCTCGTGTCTCCAGCTCTAAACAAACGACTGCATCATCACTGGAGACTAGAGTTTTTATTTTGTGGTTTATTTCACCAGAACGAACAGAAACCTCCACAGAACAATAAGAGAAAGAGACAGACGGGGAAATGAGGATGTATATATGCAGGAGCTGACACTGTCCCCTCGGCTGTGCCCTCGCTCCTCTGGGACGCTCCATCTGCAGTCGGCCCATACGGCCCAAAACAACACGAGAGACGGGCACATGGAGGGGCCGCTTTAAAATGTGAGGAAAAAACAGAAAATACAGCAGCAGCAGCACACAAAATACACCGACACACACAGAAAATACACGACACACACAGAAAATACACCGACACACACACAAAATACACCGACACACACAGAAAATACACGACACACACACAGAAAATACACCAACACACACAAAAATACACTTTAACACACACAGAAAATACACGACACACAAAAAATACACCGACACACACACAGAAAATACACCGACACACACAGAAATACACGACACACACACAAAAAATACACGACACACACAGAAAATACACGACACACACAGAAAATACACCGACACACACAGAAAATACACCGACACACACAGAAAATACACGACACACACAGAAAATACACGACACACACAGAAAATACACCGACACACACAGAAAATACACCGACACACACAGAAAATACACCGACACACACAGAAAATACACTTTAACACACAGAAAATACACGACACACACAGAAAATACACCGACACACACAGAAAATACACCGACACACACAGAAAATACACTGACACACACAGCGCCACTTGTGAAGAAATGTGAGGAAAAAACTCTGGAAACAAACAGAAAATACAGCACAAACACAAAACTTTTCGTAGGTTCTTTCTGCTTCAGAAAGACGCTTAAAGTTACAGGTGTTAGTGTGTTGCTCATGAGTCCAACGGCAGAGGAAAAGAAAATGTTCTTGTGGCAAGAAGTTTTGTAGGGGAGTGGCTTCTGTCTGAGGGGAGTGGCTTCTGTCTGAGGGGAGTGGCTTCTGTCTGAGGGGAGTGGCTTCTGTCTGAGGGGAGTGGCTTCTGTCTGAAGGGAGTGGCTTCTGTCTGAGGGGAGTGGCTTCTGTCTGAGGGAGTGGCTTCTGTGGCTGAGGGGAGTGGCTTCTGTCTGAGGGGAGTGGCTTCTGCCTGAGGGGAGTGGCTTCTGTCTGAGGGGAGTGGCTTCTGCCTGAGGGGAGTGGCTTCTGCCTGAGGGGAGTGGCTTCTGTCTGAGGGGAGTGGCTCTAACAGGCCAGACTCTTCTGTGCTCTTCTTTTTCTTCTTCTCTTCCTCACTCTTCTTCTTCTCTTCCTCACACTCTTCCTCACTCTTCTTCTTCTTTTCCTCAGACTCTTCCTCTCTTCCTTGCTCTTCTTCTTCTTCTTCTTCTTCTTCTTCTTCTCTTCCTCGCTCTTCTTCTTCTCCTCATTCTTCTTCTCTTCCTCACACTCTTCCTCACCCTTCTTCTTTTCTTCAGACTCTTCCTCTCCTCCTTCTTCTCTTCCTCAGACTCTTCCTCTCCTCCTCCCCCTCCTCCTTCTTCTTTTCTTCAGACTCTTCCTCTCCTCCTCCCTCTCCTCCTTCTTCTTTTCCTCACACTCTTCCTCACCCTTCTTCTTTTCTTCAGACTCTTCCTCTCCTCCTCCCTCTCCTCCTTCTTCTCTTCCTCTCTCTTCTCCTCCTCCCTCTCCTCCTTCTTCTCTCCCTCTCTCTTTCGTCTCAGTTTCGTGGATCTTTCCGTGTGAAACTCTCTGACTGTTCGTTTTCTCGGAGCGTTTGAAGTTATTTGGGGTAAACTCGTGGCGTTTGGACTGACAGCGGGGTAATTACTGCTTTCTATTCGTGTTTGTGTCATGAACAGTTGCATTCTGGGGGATGACAGGTTGCTGCGGGAAACTGAACAAATAAATAAAAACAAAGGTAGAGACGGAGGTGAAACCAGGCGCCGGGTTTGATGAGGAGGAAAGTTCCTGGGAGCAAAGCGCGACCTGAATATTAAAAAGTCATAATAGGTTTGTTAAAGGGGCACTGTGGAACATTCAGGGGCTTCATGTTTATGGTATGACTTTGATTAGAATGTTCCACAGTATGACTTTAAACATGTCTATCTGCTTTTTAGTTCATTGTTTTTTATTGCTCAAAAAATACCTGGAAAAGCAGGCGCCTCTCCACAGATCTGACCTGTAACTTGTCGTTTTTCAGGTGGAGGCTGCACAACCCGCTCATCTTCGTGTAGATCTTATTATGTAACTTAGAATATTCCACAGTGGGGCATTAAACATATCCATCTCTTGTATTTTTTATTGCTGAAAAATACCTTGAAAAACAGGCGCTTACTTAGAATAGGCTTCCACCTGGAGTATTACGGCATTAAATTCCACAGTATCATAAACTCTATCTTGCATTAATTCCATAGTTTTGATTAAAAAAAATACACACATACCTGAAAAACCCTGGGTTGCAGAGTGGGCTCGCCCCTCCACAGACCTGACCTGTGGCGTGTCGTCTCCATAACTTCAATGCCGTATAGTGGAACACGCCGGGGGAAGTGCGACATCTCCATGGAGACGAGCGGGTGGTGAGCTGTACACGAGAAAAGTTCAAGTGTTAGTGGATGAAATTCAAAATGTAAACGTGAAAAATGCAGATTATTTTTATAAATTCAGCCAATATTTATATTTATATTTTGCTGTTTTGCTGTTTCAAAATGGCTGCTCCTGGTTTGTAAAGTTTGTTTATCTCACAGACTGTTTGTGTAACTGCACAGAGCTAACCTGCTAACGCCGCTGCTGCGCTCCAAACAGGAAGTGATCATGATGCACTTCCTGCTCCATCCACTCTGGCTCCAGTTCACTTTCTGTTGAAAAACTCGTCATTTTGGTCTTAAATGTTTGTATTAACCCTCTACATGATCCTGGGGTTCTTTTTTTTAGTTTATTCTTTTCTATTTTCTTATTTCTTTTTTCTTTTTTTTTTTTTTTTTTTTATTTATTATTTTGAGTTTATTTTTAATTTATTTGTTTGGGTTTTTATTTTTTTTTTTGTATGTATGTATTATATATATATATATATATATATATATATATTTTTTTTTTTTTAAAATTTAGTTTATTTTTTGCTATTTTGAGTTTTTTTCTTCTTTTTTTTACTTTTATAAATCAACATCTGAACATTAATAACAGACACATCAGGTCCTTCTCTCCCGACGTCGCTCTCGTTAGCGACAGGTTTGACTCTCTCCCTCCACACTCGCTCCACTCTTCATACAGACGACCCTCACACCTCCCTCGTACAGCAGTGTGGGTGCAGTGTCTTGCTTAAGGACACAACCACAGAGCTCCAGAGCGTGGACCCTCCGTCGTGTGAGCTGTGGAGGCGCCGCTGTGAGCACAAACCTCCCCTCGAGCGTCTGACACCAGGAGCTCTTTGTTTTCATTAAGTCCAAATGAAATGTTTCCCCGGAGACGCCGTGGACTTCATTCCGTCCTGAGGTATTATGTTTGGAGACCGGAGCCGAGCAGCGTGTCCCCGGGGCCCTTCTTCAGCGAGAGGAGAGAGTCGGCCATCTTGGTCTGTCAGCGCAATATTGACTCCAGCGCGACTCATTACTAAACACAGTAAAGTGTTCAGAGCAGCTCGGCTCTTACAGGACGGAGGAGGCTGTTTCTCCTGAGGAAGTGTTTGATGTTTGTCGACATGTTGTTCCTCTTCTGTCCGTCTGTCACGTGTCGTCTTCTTCTGTGGCGTCGTCTGTTGGTGTATGACCACAGGGGACTGCAATCGTTTGGACAAACTGATAGAGAAGTGCATCTGTGATCGGGAGGAGGGTGGACTCTGTGGGAGCTGTGGTTGAGAGGAGGGTGAGGGTTTTAATGCAGGGCATCATGGGTAATCCCGGACACCCCTCACATGACACGATGTGTCACAGAGGAGCACACGGAGTCACAGGTTCCTCTCACTGAGCTCAGGACAGTGACTTTAGGAGGTCGTTTGTCCCTTCAGCTCAGGCTGTGTAACAGATCTGCCTGATATGAACTGTAGTTCTATATAAGGACTTTATACTTATATTTATACTACTGATAGTAATATTTTATTGTTTCCACTGTTTTTATTGTGTGTGTTTGCTGCCGGACACCCGAATGTCCGGAGATTAATTGGAGATTAATAAAGTTTTTATCTATCTAACCCCACACTGCGACTCGTTCATCTGGATTTAAGCCGCACTAAGGAACCTTTCTGGTGGTAACATGGACTGTTTATATGGACATAGTCCACTTTCTATATAAAAACAGCCCTCTGTCTGTCTCTGCTGCTGTCAGACTCATGTTGGTCTTAAATGTTCGTATTAACCCTCTACATGATCCTGATTGGCTCTTTGGTTGCTATAAATAAATAAATGGATAATTTTGCTTCAAACAACAGACATAAAACAGGTCAGTAACACTTTGAAACAAGTGCAGAAATCCACAGAACTTCCACAAACAAAATTCATCTTAACAAAAACTAGATGAATGTGCAGAGTCTTGGTGATATTAGCTCATGTTATTTCATGTTAGCTCATGTTATCTCCTGTTATCTCCTGTTATCTCATGATATCTCATGTTATCTCATGTTATCTCATGTTATCTCCTGTTATCTCCTGTTATCTCCTGTTATCTCATTTTATCTCATGTTTTCTCCTGATATCTCATGTTATGTCATGTTATCTCATGTTATCTCATGTTATCTCATGTTATCTCCTGTTTTCTCCTGTTATCTCCTGTTATCTCCTGTTATCTCATGTTATCTCATGTTATCTCCTGTTATCTCCTGTTATCTCCTGTTATCTCATGTTATCTCATGTTATCTCATGTTATGTCATGTTATCTCATGTTATCTCCTGTTATCTCCAGTTATCTCCTGTTATCTCCTGTTATCTCATGTTATCTCATGTTATCTCATGTTATCTCCTGTTATCTCATGTTATGTCATGTTATCTCATGTTATCTCATGTTATCTCCTGTTATCTCATGTTATCTCATGTTATCTCATGTTATCTCATGTTATCTCCTGTTTTCTCCTGTTATCTCCTGTTATCTCATTTTATCTCATGTTTTCTCCTGATATCTCATGTTATGTCATGTTATCTCATGTTATCTCCTGTTTCTCTCCTGTTATCTCCTGTTATCTCATTTTATCTCATGTTATCTCCTGTTATCTCCTGTTATCTCATGTTATCTCATGTTATCTCCTGTTATCTCATGTTATCTCATGTTATCTCATGTTATCTCATGTTATCTCATGTTATCTCCTGTTATCTCATGTTATCTCATGTTATCTCATGTTATCTCCTGTTATCTCCTGTTATCTCCTGTTATCTCCTGTTATCTCATGTTATCTCATGTTATCTCCTGTTATCTCATGTTATCTCATGTTATCTCATGTTATGTCATGTTATCTCATGTTCTCATGTTATCTCCTGTTATCTCATGTTATCTCATGTTATCTCATGTTATCTCCTGTTATCTCCTGTTATCTCATGTTAT
This sequence comes from Periophthalmus modestus, assembly GCA_019594935.1. NCBI lineage: Eukaryota > Metazoa > Chordata > Actinopteri > Gobiiformes > Gobiidae > Periophthalmus > Periophthalmus modestus. The sequence goes on from JAIEZT010001328.1 coordinate 701,898, forward strand.
CTCATGTTATCTCATGTTATCTCATGTTATCTCCTGTTATCTCCTGTTATCTCCTGTTATCTCCTGTTATCTCCTGTTATCTCTGTTATCTCATGTTATCTCCTGTTATCTCCTGTTATCTCCTGTTATCTCATGTTTCCTCATGTTATCTCATGTTATCTCATGTTATCTCCTGTTATCTCCTGTTATCTCCTGTTATCTCATGTTATCTCCTGTTATCTCCTGTTATCTCCTGTTATCTCCTGTTATCTCATGTTATCTCATGTTATCTCCTGTTATCTCATGTTATCTCATGTTATCTCCTGTTATCTCCTGTTATCTCCTGTTATCTCCTGTTATCTCATGTTATCTCCTGTTATCTCCTGTTATCCCTGTTCCTGTTATCCTCATGTTATCTCATGTTATCTCCTGTTATCTCATGTTATCTCATGTTATCTCCTGTTATCTCATGTTATCTCATGTTATCTCCTGTTATCTCATGTTATCTCATGTTATCTCCTGTTATCTCCTGTTATCTCCTGTTATCTGCCGTTAGCTGCTGTGGGAGCTCATGTTATCTCATGTTATCTCATGTTATGTCATGTTATCTCATGTTATCTCCTGTTATCTCCAGTTATCTCCTGTTATCTCCTGTTATCTCATGTTATCTCATGTTATCTCCTGTTATCTCCTGTTATCTCCTGTTATCTCATGTTATCTCCTGTTATCTCCTGTTATCTCATGTTATCTCCTGTTATCTCCTGTTATCTCATGTTATCTCATGTTATCTCCTGTTATCTCCTGTTATCTCCTGTTATCTCATGTTATCTCCTGTTATCTCCTGTTATCTCATGTTATCTCCTGTTATCTCCTGTTATCTCATGTTATCTCATGTTATCTCCTGTTATCTCATGTTATCTCCTGTTATCTCCTGTTATCTCATGTTATCTGCCGTTAGCTGCTGTGGGAGCTCATGTTTGTGCAGGACACGGAGCTGTGTGTCGTCCGTCTCGATCTGTCAGTGTGATATTGACTTTCGTGCTCATTACAAACACTATCGTAACCTCTCACTCAATAAAAGTCCCATCAAGTCCCCGGGCCCCTGCGCTCGTCCTGCTCTTCAGAAATAACACTTTCTGTGAGGCGGAGGCAACGAGGAGGAAATAAAGACCTGCACCGGAATTTTCCCCATGTATCTGAGCAAAATAAGAATCAAGAAGTGTGCGGTTAGCATGCTAGTCTTTGTTAGCTTTACTGTAACAGATGAAGGAACAACAGTAACATGTGAATTTTATCAAGTTTTGTATAAAAGACGAATCTAAAATTAAACTATTTGTAATATTTACTTCTGTGGGGTATTAAAGAGGAGGTATTTACTTCTGTGGGGTATTAAAGAGGAGGTATTTACTTCTGTGGGTATTAAAGAGGAGGTATTTACTTCTGTGGGTATTAAAGAGGAGGTATTTACTTATGTGGGGTATTAAACACCGTTAGAACATGGATTAAAGCTACAGGAGTCAGTTTGTGTGATACAGGAGCTTTAAGTTTGAGTGTGATCGTTGGGGGCGGGGTTTGGGGGCGGGGTTGGGGTTGGGGGCGGGGTTATGTGATAAAAACAAGGTTCATTTAGACGTTTTTATTTTTAGAACATGGACAAACACGAGTTGGCGGCTCCTGTTCTTAATGACTGTAATCACAGGAGTGAAATGCCGCCGAGTGTTTGTGGCTAATTACACATTGTCGTTTGAGGCTCAGGCTATAATCATGCTAACGGCTAACGGCTAACGTGTTTGTATGTTACACTGTGGGAATATTCTCAGTTATAATGTTATAGTCTTATTTTTAAATCTCTGTGGGATGTGTGTTGACGCTAATTACTGTTAAAGATGCACTGCGGAACTTTTCTAGCCTAGGTTTTACACAGGTTTACGCTCTCCACAGACCTGACCTGTCATCTGATTGTGGAAAATTCCAGGCGAAGCGCTAACATTTCCATGGCGACATACACCAGAAAAGTTACGCAGTGCCGTTTTTACCAGATTTTTATGTCTTTAAAAACGTGAAAAACAGAATTTATTTAAAACTGTTCAAAGTTCAGTCTGGTCCAAAGTTCCTCCTCACTGACCTGAGCATCGTGATTATTCACCATGATGAGTTTTAAAGCACTTTTCACAACATTCAGAGACCAGAATGTACGTCTGCTTACAACTAGCATGCTAACCGCACACTTTACAGACTCAATAGTGAAATAAAAACCTCAGGATCATGTAGAGGGTTAAAACGAACACGGGACGGGACACAGTTTTTCAATAGAAAGTGAACTGGAGCGATGGAGCAGGAAGTGCGTCACGATCACTTCCTGTGTGGAACGCGACGCTAGCACATTAGCTACATCCATTTTCTATCGGTGAGACACATTTTGCTCCAATACTTATAAAAACCTGTGTACCGGCCCTTTAATCGCGCTAACTGCTAGCGTAACATTTGAAACTGGGACTAATTTGGTGTAAAATGGCGGCGCTCTGAAAGGTCACATTTGTTAGAATAAATCAGTGGAAAAACGTTTCTGTTGGAGAATAAAACGAGGCACAAACTCAGAACATGATTTATGGAATTTCATTTCACACTTTTGGAGTAAAACGTGTGGGTGACCTTTGACCTTTGACCTTTGGCTGCGCTCGGCTGCGGGTCGTTTATATCGTGTGGGTTTTATAGAAGAGAAATAGTTTCATTCGATTTTGAATTTTAAATGCAGAAAGAAACTGAGTAATGTTTTGAATTATTTTTATGTTGAGCTTTTATATGTAAATGGAATTTTTAAAGGGCCCATATTACACAGTTTAAAGGCCCATATTACACAGTTTAAAGGCCCATATCACACAGTTTAAAGGCCCATATTACACTGTTTAAAGGCCCATATTACACAGTTTAAAGGCCCATATTACACTGTTTAAAGGCCCATATTACACTGTTTAATGGGCCCTTTTCTTGTTTTTTCTGTGGTCTCAGGTGAATATTCTGATGTAAATGTGTAATTTCTAACAGAATGATCCCGTCTTGTTTCTTTCAGACTTTTACATTTTTCTCGTTTTTATCTCACTTTGTCATAAATCTCGTTGTGTAATTAGCCAAACTCTCATTTCCTCCTGAGTCGTGCGTCTCTCTTCCACGTGTGTGATCCTTTTCTCCTTTTCTCCTTTTCTCCTTTTCTCTTTTTCTCCTGCGCAGAAACAACATCCAGCAATTAGTCCTTATCAGCGCAGACGAGCGCGCTCCCTAAATGAGTTCATGCGCGGTCACGGCCCACCCCGTTAATACAGCGGGAGATTAGCGCGGGGCTCGTAGTAGCATAATGGGTCCGGGAGGCGGTCGGTGGGATTACGACGCCGCCGTGTTCTCCAGGTTTGAACACGGCGTCTTATTGTCGTCATTAAAGATGAGCCGTGTATCAGGCTGTCGCCGTGGAGACAGAAGTGCGCGCTCAGGAATGTTCCGTAGTGGGGCAGTAAAAACCGTCTCTTTGAAATGAATGAATGAATTTTATTTTGGTTGTTTATAGTTTTCTTTTTTTTTTTTTTTGTTCTTCATCACTGTATTTTCTGGAGAATAAGTCGCACCAGCTAAAAAATTCACAATAATGAAGAAAAACTCATATATTTCACATTTAAGTCGCTCCTGAGCATAAGTCGCCCCCCTGTGGACAAACTATGAAACAAACTGCGACTTAGAATCCGGAAAATACGATAATTACAACCAGAAAGGTTTGGGCTGAGGCCACGTGCCGTGAGCTCGTCCTGAGAAGTAGTTTGACTAACGACGATTTTTATTGTGAGCAGAGGCGCCTCTCCACGGATCTGACGTGTAACTGGGTGTTTTTCCACTTTCAAGACACAAAAAAGCTTTTTACAACAAGGAATCTCTCACATATTCACTCACACGTTCACACACAGACTCCGGGGTGAGGGGGGTTAAGTGTCTTGCTCAAGGGCACCACAGCAGCGTTCATGTGCAGGAGCTGGAGTCACACCCTCAACCTGTGAGTCGATCAATGATGTTTATGTCGAGAGCAGGATTCAAACCACCAACTCTACCAACTGAGCCGCCGTCTCCATGGAGATCAGTCGGGTTAATGCCAGTTTGGGGAATATTCCAGGCAAAGCAATGACGTCACCATGGAGACAAGCGCTGACTGATGGAGTGTTTTTTGGTCAATGAAATCTGTGAATAGAACAAACTCAGACTGGAGCTTTGAGCGCTGCTCTCAGTCTGAGCGTCTGTGTTTTTAATTCCCAAAATGCAGTTCTTTACTAGAAGGTTGAAAAACATGGTGGACGCATCGACCGGCGGCGAACACAGACAAACGGAGATCTGCAGCACGCCACGGACCTCCACGGACCTCCACAGACCTCCACGGACCTCCACAGACCTCCACAGACCTCCACGGACCTCCACGGACCTCCACGGACCGCCACGGACCTCCACGGACCTCCACAGACCTCCACGGACCTCCACGTACCTCCACAGACCTCCACAGACCTCCATTGACCTCCACGGACCTCCACGGACCTCCACGGAACGCCACAGACCTCCACGGACCTCCATTGACCTCCACGGACCTCCACGGACCTCCACGGACCTCCACAGACCTCCACAGACCTCCATTGACCTCCACGGACCTCCACGGACCGCCACGGACCTCCACGGACCTCCACAGACCTCCACGGACCTCCACGTACCTCCACAGACCTCACAGACCTCCACGGACCTCCACGGACCTCCACGGACCTCCACGGACCGCCACGGACCTCCACGGACCTCCACGGACCGCCACGGACCTCCACGGACCTCCACGGACCTCCACGGAACGCCACGGACCTCCACGGACCTCCACGGACCGTCACCGTTCCTCCACTGACTGCCACGGACCTCCATGGACCACCACGGACCTCCACGGACCGCCACGGACCGCCACGGACCCACGCCACGGACCTCCACGGACCTGCCACGGACCTTCACAGGCCTCCACGGATCTCCACGGACCTCCATTGACCGCCACGGACCTCCACGGACCTCCACGGACCTCCACGGACCTCCACGGACCTCCATGGACCTCCACGGACCTTCACAGACCTCCACGGACCTCCATTGACGGACCTCCACGGACCTCCACGGACCTCCACGGCCCTCCACGGACCTCCACGGACCTCCACAGACCTCCACGGACTCCATTTGACCGCCACGGACCTCCACGGACCACCACGGACCACCACGGACCTCCACGGACCTCCACTGACCGCCACGGACCTCCACGGACCGCCACGGACCGCCACGGACCTCCACAGACCTCCCACAGACCTCCACAGACCTCCACGGACCTCCACGGACCTCCACAGACCTCCACTGACCTCCACGGACCTCCACGGAACGCCACGGAACGCCACGGACCTCCACGGACCGCCACGGACCTCCACGGACCTCCACGGACCTCCACGGAACGCCACGGACCTCCATGGACCTCCACGGACCGTCACCGTTCCTCCACTGACTGCCACGGACCTCCATGGACCCACCACGGACCTCCACGGACCGCCACGGACCGCCACGGACCTCCACGGACCTCCACGGAATGCCACGGACCTTCACAGGCCTCCACGGATCTCCACGGACCTCCATTGACCGCCACGGACCTCCACGGACCTCCACGGACCTCCACGGACCTCCACGGACCTCCATGGACCTCCACGGACCTTCACAGACCTCCACGGACCTCCATTGACCGCCACGGACCTCCACGGACCTCCACGGCCCTCCACGGACCTCCACGGACCTTCAGGGCAGACCTCCACGGACCTCCATTGACCGCCACGGACCCACGGACCGCCACGGACCACCACGGACCTCCACGGACCTCCACTGACCGCCACGGACCTCCACGGACCGCCACGGACCACCACGGACCTCCACGGACCTCCACTGACCGCCACGGACCTCCACGGACCGCCACTGACCGCCACGGACCGCCACTGACCGCCACGGACCACCACGGACCTCCACGGACCTCCACTGACCGCCACGGACCGCCACGGACCGCCACTGACCGCCACGGACTGAAGGAAACACGATGAGGAAACGTGACGAGGAAACACAGCAGGAAACAAGATGTGTGAAGCTAACTGAGGGCACTGCTCTGTCTGATGCAGAGGAGGACAACAAAAGGAGGAGGAGAAGGAGAAGAAGAAGAAGGGAGGAGGAGGTGAGTGTCGGCTCTTTGGATTCTGAATTCATACTTCCCAACTGATGTCATCGCTATTACCTGGGGGTGTGATGCTAACTGTAAGCACTGCTCTGTCTGAAGGTGAGGAGGAGAAGAGGAGACGGAAGAGAGGGGGAGGAGTGAATGAGAGGAGGAGAGAAGAGGAGGAGGTGTCATATATGCTCTAATGTTCCCTCCTCAAAATCAGACCTGGAGTCGTGTTTTTCATTCAGATGTTTGAGTCACGTTTTATTATTCGTCTGTAACATCCCCAAAGATCAAAACGAATCTGTCTGAATTATTTTACTGCAAATAAAATAAAATCTGATCTAATCTCACTTTAAATGAGTAAATCTGAAGGACGTTTAAAGTCTGTGATGTGCATTAAAGCTGCGTCTGACCCGTTTGTGTCTCCGGGTTTACTCCAGGTACAATAGTTTTATTTTGATGAGTCAGATGAAACTGGACGATCAGAGCACGTGTTGCATTATGGGAGTTTTTTCCTCATTTTCAGAATCCCTCATGTCAGTCTGGAAAAAGAGAAAAGGTCCAGTATCTGACACTGCACTACTGCCATCTGGTGGACGTAAAGTGTATGTGCAACAATGGATCTGACACAGGGACAGGAGGAGGACGGGAGGACATCTGACACACAGGAGGAGGACGGGAGGACATCTGACACAGGGACAGGAGGACAGGAGGACATCTGACACACAGGAGGAGGACAGGAGGACATCAGACACAGGAGGAGGACGGGAGGACATCTGACACACAGGAGGAGGACAGGAGGACATCTGACACACAGGAGGAGGACGGGAGGACATCTGACACACAGGAGGAGGACGGGAGGACACCTGACACACAGGAGGAGGACAGGAGGACATCAGACACACAGGAGGAGGACGGGAGGACATCTGACACAGAGACAGGAGGAGGACGGGAGGACATCAGACACACAGGAGGAGGACGGGAGGACATCTGACACAGAGACAGGAGGAGGACGGGAGGACATCTGACACAGGGACAGGAGGAGGACGGGAGGACATCTGACACAGAGACAGGAGGAGGACGGGAGGACATCTGACACAGAGACAGGAGGAGGACGGGAGGACATCTGACACAGGGACAGGAGGAGGATGGGAGGACATCTGACACAGGGACAGGAGGAGGACGGGAGGACACCTGACACACAGGAGGAGGACGGGAGGACATCTGACACAGGGACAGGAGGACGGGAGGACATCTGACACACAGGAGGAGGACGGGAGGACATCTGACACAGGGACAGGAGGACGGGAGGACATCTGACACAGAGATAAGACTTAAGACAAAAGGAGCCTGTGATGAGCTGTAAAGTTCATTGAAACAGCAGAGACTCGTTCACACATTCACACTGTAGTGTAAACACACAGGGGCCACAGGGGCCACAGGGGCCACAGGGGGGCGCAGGGGTCACTGTCTTGTCCAAGGACAGATCCAGGGATTGAACTACCAACCCCCAAAACAACTGAAACAAAGAACCAGTCACACAACACCTCAGGATGAGACGAGACTGGGACTAAACCAGGACTAAACCAGGGCTGAACCAGGACTAAACCGGGACTAAACCAGGACTGAACCGGGACTGAACCAGGACTGAACCAGGACTAAACCAGGACTGAACCGGGACTGAACCAGGACTAAACCAGGACTGAACCAGGACTGAACCAGGTCTAAATCAGGACTAAACCAGGACTAAATCAGGTCTAAACCAGGACTAAACCAGGACTGAACCAAGACTAAACCAGGTCTAAACTAGGTCTAAACTGGGTCTAAACCAGGACTAAACCAGGACTAAACCAGGACTGAACCAGGACTAAACCAGGACTAAACCAGGTCTAAATCAGGACTAAACCAGGACTAAACCGGGTCTAAACCGGGTCTAAACCAGGACTAAATCAGGTCTAAACCAGGACTAAACCAGGTCTAAACCAGGACTAAACCAGGTCTAAACCAGGACTAAACCAGGACTAAACCAGGACTAAACCAGGACTAAATCAGGACTAAACCAGGTCTAAACCAGGACTAAACCAGGTCTAAACCAGGACTAAACCAGGATTAAACCAGGACTAAACCGGGTCTAAACCGGGTCTAAACCAGGACTAAACCGGGTCGTTCCCTCTGTCTCCACACTCGTGTGGGGCAGGTGGGTAAGTCGTTCCCTTGTGTCACTCAGTTTGTTTCTAAAATCTCGGGGTCTCGTTTTATCTGGTTGACTCTGGTCACATCTGCCCTGCCCCCAGAACCACTATTCAAGTTTAGCTTATCTCCGACACGTCGCCTCATGCATACAGAGCCCCCCGTCCCGCCCCCGCCCCCCCACCCCCACACCCCGCCCCCCCTGCCCGCCCCCTGCACCCCCACACCCCCCTCCCACCCCCTCCTCCCCCTCCACCCCCTCCTCCCCCTCACACCTCTGAGGCCGTCCGTTTACATAATCACAATGACCAACACTGAGGAAAAACCCCGGGACGCGACACCAAAGTCTGAACTTAACTTCACCTGCAGATCGTCTGATAAAGATTCAGTCTGGAACTTTGTAGAAGCAGCATGTCACCTGCACGACTCTGTACAAACTCACAATCACAGGTGAAATGAGAGTCAGGTCTGTGGAGATGCGAGACACGTTAAGGGCAGTTTTTTATTTTGTCAGAGCAATAAAAACATTCTGTTTTTTGGTCAATTTTTAGCTAAAGTTTTGCAGCTAAAACAATAATGCTAATAATGTTAATAATGCTAATGGTGCTAATAATGTTAAAAGTGCTAATAATGCTAATAGTGCTAATAATGCTAATAGTGCTAATAGTGCTAATAGTAAAGTTAAATCTATTCACTCCTCAGGTAAAAGTTACACATTTTTAAATATTATATAAGAATCTCATGTTCACAAAGGTCAAAGTTCAGTTTAAATCGGCCCTATTTTATTCATCTAAAACCACTTCACTAAACACAGACGGGTATTTTTCATCGTGTAGTGACTGAAAAATACTCAAACTGTGATTTTGTTCAGTCCAAATAGAGACAAAACGCCACCGTGTCAGATACGACTAAAAACTGAATAAATTTAATGATTTGATAAAAATATAAATGTAAAATCAGCCCTGAGATGGTTCCAAGTCGCCTCCTGTTAAAAACATCCAGAATCATCTCGTTAAAAGTGTAAAAAATCCTCAAAAATAAAGTTTATGTTCAGAACAAGTGGGATTTTTTCACACACAATTACAGCAAATGTATCTACAAAAAAATTATTAAAATTATTTGATTAAAAATATTAAGGTAAAATCAGTCCTGAGGTGATTCTTAAGTGTCGACTATTAAAAATATTATAAAAATATTATTTTTATTTTATTGAAAAAGGATCATGTCTGATTTATGTTGTTAAAAGTGTGAAAAATTCTCAAAAATAAAGTTTTTATAAGTTTATGTCCTGCAGATTTCCCCGTTAACATGAATGAAACAAAAACTGATTTTTTCATTGTTTTTATCTAATTTAGATATAAACAAAGACGAGACGCCATTTTGTTTCAGCCAATAGTTTATTTAACACCAGCCCGTCGCAAACCACAACAATAAATACCAAAATCCCACAGCGTTTGGTACAAAACCCGACGTTTGAAATGTAGCCACAAAAACAGAGTTTTTCAAGAAAATCATACGAAAAACTGAAGAGTGCGAAACCCAGAGAACGATCAGTGCGAACGACGACGAGGCTGAAACGTTCAGACAGATTCAGTGAAACAGTGAAACGAAACTCTGAACTTTTATAAAAACAGAAAACAAACAGCATCAATGACACTAAAAAAACACAGGAAAATAAAACGACTTCAGCACAAAACAGTAAAACTCCGGCTGCACTTTGGAGCGTTTCAGAGGCTTTGACCCGACTCAACTTTTCATTATTTAAGTTTATGATTCAACGGATGAACCAAAAACTGCAAGAAAAATGAAAAAAAACTCCCTGAAACACGACCGTTAGCCAAACGATGCTAACGAAGTCCAAAGGTCAAAGTTCATCTCAACCAGTTTGGACTTTTCAAGCCAAAATTTAAAAACGACGACGAGGCTTTTTCAAAAATGTCCAAATCCAGTGAGTTTTTTTCTTTTTAGGCCGTTCAAAGGTCAAAGTTCATTATGTACACAGTGTCTTTCAGCTCGGACGCCGCTCGCGCCGCTCGCCGCCTCAGCCGTGGATCAGCGACACGCCGTGGTACAAAGCTCGCTTCCACATGTAGTAGGTGGAGCGCGGCGTGAACGGGAAGAAGGAGCGAAACTCCTTGAACGACGGGAACGATTTTTCCTCAAAACGTCGCTGCAGGAACAGTTTCGCTTTAGCCTTGAAGTTAGCCATAGCGACCACATCCAGGCCAAACACCGGCTCGTCGGCGGGCATCTGGGAGCGAACGGCGGCCGGGGGAAGCGCCGTGGCGAGCAGAGCCATGGGCGCCTTCTGCGGGTACGGAGGGCTTTCCAAGTATGGGCCGGCGGTTTGGTTGATGGGGGCGGTTTCCATCGGCGGCGTAGCGAGGCTTAGCGTAGCGTTCGCCATTTCTTCTGTGCTTGCGGCGGACATGTCGATCGCCATCGGGCTCGGTTTTCCGGCGTTTTTCCAGAGCCAGTAGAAGCATAAAGACAATTTTGGGAATTTAAGTTTGAACTTCGCAGGAGAACACTTCGATTCCAGGATGTAGCGTTTAGCGGCGTTCCGGATTTCTTTCTTGCTGATGTACGCCATTCGCAAACTCTTATTCTTCCTCCTGCAAACTCTGCGTCTGGGCTGGATCGGATTGGCGTTGAAGACGGGAAGAATGCGGGAAAAACGCTTCGGACTTTGGCTTTTATCCCCGTCCGAGCCGTCGTCGCTGCTCCCAACGCTGCCTTTGTAACCGCGGCTACACATCATGGCTTCTCTTCTCCAGTTGTAGTAGGTCGATCTCGAGATTCCCGGAAAATTCCTCTTGAAAATGCGGAATGGGAAGGACGTATTCATCGCGATGCAGTTTTGGAGGCATCGTTTAGCTTCCTGCATGTTAGCCACGTTCTGCGCCCGCTCCGAATCCGGTTTGCCCATGCTAAGTCCGAACATGCTAGCTACGCTGTCGTGATGCTCGATGTCGTCGTCTTTGGAGTCAGGAGAGGACCACGCTTCCTGCTCCGTGCTTTCTCCAGGACTTATCTCACCAGACGAGGAGGACACAGAAAAATGGCCGCCGGATTTGAGCAGCTCTTGCTTCCAGTTGTAGTAGGAGGATCTGGAAATTTCTGGGAAAAACTGCTTGAACTGGTGCAGCGGGATTAGCTTGCCTTCGTTGTAGCAGGCCTGGAGGAAGTATTTGGCCTCGTACCGAGCTGTGGACTTCTTGCAGTGCTCCTGCGTCTGCCGCTTCCATCTGTAGAAGGTTCTTTTGGTGATGTTGTACTTATCTTTCATATTCGGGTAGGTCATTTGCGGTTCGTTGAGCAGCTCGTCGCTTTTGGCCGGAGACGCGCTCGGATCGCTAATGGGACTTCCGCACGCCACGCTGCTAGCTCGAACCAACGCCACGAAATGATCCGGTCTAAAGACGGACTCCGACTGCAGCTCTCCGGACCACATCACGTGCAGCGTTTGGATTTCGTGATCCTGGGGCCACGTTCGGGGGCGAATCATGCGGTGGAAGTACGGCCTGATTTTGTGGTTGAACATGGGGTAGATGGAGAAGATGTTGTACTGTAGCACGGAAGCTAACGCGTACACGTGCCACATGTTAGCGTAGGAGCCGGGAAAGCAGGACGCCTTCACGTCGGCGTCGAAAATGGCCTCCAGGACGTTGGCGGGCAGGTTCAGCATGTCCTCGGACTCGTCGGCGCAGAGGCTGAAGCGCACGGCCTGAAGCATCATCTTGGAGTCGATCATTCCAGAGAGATAGTACCGCTTCCATATCGCCATCTCCACGACGGTGCGGACCTGGAAACACGACACAACGGTTATGCAGGTTTTTACAAAGAACAATCAAGTTATGGCCTGGAAGATCCTAGAAAGACGTGTGTAAAGTTTGTGTGTCACGTGTGTAAAGTTTGTGTGTCACGTGTGTAAAGTTTGTGTGTCACGTGTGTAAAGCTGCTGCTCTTGTGGCTGACCTGCAGCTCCAGGCTCAGCCCCGTGCTCCCCGTCAGGAGGAGGCTCACGGCGTCGAACAGGAGGTTCCCTTCTCCTCTGCAGCTCAGGGGCAGGAGGCCTCCGGGGGCGTCGGACGGGTACAGCCCGTGGGCCAGCGGGTCCACTCTGGCCCACTCCGGGGACGGGCCGGACGGGCCGCGGGGCAGAGCGAACGAGCCCAGCGCCGGCGCCACCTTCAGGGCGACCGCTGTCACAGCGGCCAAACCCGCGAGCTCCGTCGCCTCCTGCAGCTCCCCCAGAACCGACACCACCACCTCCCTGCGCTCCAACATCTCCAGAGCGAACTGCAACGAAACAGACGAAAGAGACGAAAGAAACGATTAGAAACGACGAGAATCTGAAAGAGACGACAAGAACGAAAAAGACGAGAGAAACAAAGAGACGAAAGAATAAAACTAATCCACACTGCCATCACCAAAAACGATTAGAAACGACAAAAATCTGAAACATCGACAAGAACAAAACACGAGAGAAACATCAACTTCAGTCTGGAACAAAACTAACTCCACACTTCACCAAAATCAAACAGACCAGAAACTAAACCAGGACTGAACCAGGACTAAACCAGGTCTAAACCCGGACTAGACCAAGACTAGACCAGGTCTAAACCAGGACTAAAACAGGACTAAACCAGATTATTTCACATAAATTAAAAGTTTCACATTTTCATTTAATCGTTGTAAAAAGTTGTTTGTGAGACTGAGAGAAACTTGAATCTAATCAGTGGAAACAAAGAGACGATGATGAACGAGGATGAAACCAGTACGAGCAGTAAAGTACTCTAAAGTACTCCACAATACTCTAAAGTACTCCAAAATACTCTAAAGTACTCCACAATACTCTAAAGTACTCTAAAGTACTGCACAATACTCTAAAGTACTCCAAAATACTCTAAAGTACTCCACAATACTCTAAAGTACTCCACAATACTCTAAAGTACTCTAAAGTACTGCACTTAAGTAAAGTACTGCACTTAAGTTAACATTTGAGGTACCTGTACTTCACTTAAATACATTTTACAGAGGTACTTTTTACTTTTACTTGAGTACATGTGAGAACAGTATCTGTACTTTTACTCCACTACATTTTTGAACTGGACTGAAAAGTAAAAGTATTTTTATTATTGTGTGATAAAAGTTTGAGGGTCGAGGATCGATTCTGTTCAACTAAACTCAGCTCAAATCTGCATCAGACTCTGTGAGAAATACTTTTACTTTTTAAGTGCATTTTTAAATAGGTACTTTAATACTTTTACGTAAGTAGATTTTTCATGTGATACTTTTACTCGAGTATTTTCTGCTGTTTTGAGTCACTCAACAAACATCTCAACAAATGTGAGACTCATGAGATAAAGACCAAATGTAACGAACACCACTGCTGTGCCCCACACCTCCACCTCGTCCTGCTCCACCACCTTCACCTCCTCCACCACCTCCTCCTCCTCCTCCTCCTCCACCTCCTCCTCCTCCACCACCTCCTCCTCCTCCACCACCTCACACCACCTCCTCCACCTCCTCCTCCAGGTCTGAGGTCAGGTGGGGTCAAATCACGTGGTTCAGACTAAACTCGCGCAGGACGCGCGGGTTTTACGCACAAACCGAGTCTCATCAGACTCACCTGATCCACACGGAGCCAGGTGAAAGACTCCACGCGCGCAGACCCCAAACACATGACCCACAGGACTCACCTGACGCACACCTGCACACCTGACGCACAGACTCCTCCACAGCGCGTTATTCCAGAAGCGGAAAGTTTAAAGAGTCACACGGTGTAAAATCCCAGAGGAGCTCAGTCCATGGCGCCTCTGTCCTCCGCGCTGTCCTCTGTGTCTCTGTGTCTCTGCAGGAGGAGTGTCTCTGGAGGAGTGTCTCAGGAGGAGTGTCTCAGGAGGAGTGTCCGTGCGCGGGGAGGCCGCGCCTCCAGAAAATCAGACAAATCCAATCAAACACGTCACAGCCTCCAACCAGCATCCACCAGTCTGCTTCAGGCAGACAACAGAGGCCCCGCCCCTTGACCCCACACTCCCCTCCTCTCCTCCTCCTCCTCCTCCTCCTCCTCCTCCTCCTCTTCCTCTTCCTCAGGTCCAGGGTCAATTTCAATGTGAAATCAACAAGTCATAAAAGCCACAGGTTCTAACATGTCCCAGAGAAGAGCCACAGAGGAGGAGCTCTGTGAGGGTCAGGGGTCAGGCTCTGTGAGGGTCAGGGGTCAGACTCTGTGAGGGTCAGGCACTGTGAGGGTCAGGGGTCAGACACTGTGAGGGTCAGGGGTCAGACTCTGTGAGGGTCAGGGGTCAGGCTCTGTGAGGGTCAGACACTGTGAGGGTCAGACTCTGTACAGAGTCAGAGGTCAGGGGTCAGACTCTGTGAGGGTCAGAGGTCAGGGGTCAGACTCTGTGAGGGTCAGACTCTGTACAGAGTCAGAGGTCAGGGGTCAGACTCTGAGGGTCAGGGGTCAGACTCTGTGAGGGTCAGGGGTCAGGTTCAGTTTTAAGTTCGTGTTCATGAATAAAAAACTCCTCTTCACTAAACTCTGGACTCGAGCGTCTGACGCTGTCCAGACACAGACATGCCTCCGGTTTGACCATGAGTCTTTCCTGAGGCTGGTCACATGATAGTACTCAATACATGTACTCGAGTAACTTCTCATACTACAGTACTTCTTGGAGTACTTCTCTGAAGTAAGAGTACTCTTACCCTGGATTACTTTGTACTTGAGTAACATTATGTACTCGAGTACTCTACAGTATTTGTGTTTTTGAACAAGTTTCATAAAAGATCAGAGAAAACGTCTCTCTCTCCTCCCCCTCTCTCCTTGTTTCTCTCTTTTCACACCTCTTCTTCTTCTCTCTCCTCTCTCCCTCTCTCTCTCTCCTCCCTCTTTCTCCTCTCTCTCTCTCTCTCTCTCTCTCCTTGTATCTCTCTTTTCACACCTCCTCTCCTCTCTCCTCCTTCAGTCCCTGTTGCAGGTTCAGACTGGGGCCCTCCTGTCGGCCCCGGCCCCCTGTGCTGTACCTGAGTCTGTCACACACGACACTGACGACTCTCCAGGGGCCCCGGCATCTGGCCCCCACTCACCCCCAAACCAGACACGACGGTGCCTCGGGTTAGAATCTCCCCCAACTCCACGAAACAAAAACAAAACCATGAAAGAAACTGAACCGGAAGAAAAGAGAGTCTCATCATCATTAAAGCTGCACCGTGGAACTTTACAGAAGAAGAGGAGGAGGAGGAGGAGGAGGAGGAGGAGGAGGGGCCAGACTCATAACACAGGGTCAAGTTACAGGTCAGATCTGTGGAGAGGAGAGCAAACTCACAGAGAGAATGAAAAACACTGAGGTGTTTAAAGACACAGTGTGGAACATTTCAGGAGAAATAATGACACGAGTATCACCAGGACTAAACCAGGACTAAACCAGGACTAAACCAGGACTAAACCAGGACTAAACCTGGACTAAACCAGGACTAAACCTGGACTAAACCAGAACTAAACCAGGACTAAACCAGGACTAAACCGGAACTAAACCAGGACTAAACCTGGACTAAACCAGAACTAAACCAGGACTAAACCAGGACTAAACCAGGACTAAACCAGGTCTAAACCAGGTCTAAACCGGGACTAAACCGGGACTAAACCGGGACTAAACCAGGACTAAACCAGGACTAAACCTGGACTAAACCAGGACTAAACCAGGACTAAACCAGGACTAAACCAGAACTAAACCAGGACTAAACCAGGACTAAACCAGGACTAAACCTGGACTAAACCAGGTCTAAACCAGGACTAAACCGGGACTAAACCAGGACTAAACCTGGACTAAACCAGGACTAAACCAGGACTAAACCAGGTCTAAACCAGGTCTAAACCAGGACTAAACCGGGGACTAAACCAGGACTAAACCTGGACTAAACCAGGTCTAAACCAGGACTAAACCAGGTCTAAACCGGGACTAAACCAGGACTAAACCAGGACTAAACCTGGACTAAACCAGGACTAAACCAGGACTAAACCAGGACTAAACCAGGACTAAACCAGAACTAAACCAGGACTAAACCTGGATTAAACCAGAAACTAAACCTGGACTAAACCGGGACTAAATCAGGTCTGGGTGAATTCGTTACAGATACTAAATACTCAAATGTAAATGTATTTGTTAAGTATTTGAAGTATCTGTGACATGGAGTACTTTGCTCTGAATACACAATACCTCAGACTGTGACTGAAGTACTTTGCTCTGCTCTGTAGTAAAACTTCTGAATGTGTTAAACTCTGTTGGTTTAACATGAGACTTTATTCTATGACGTAACAATCCTGATTTATATAAACGAGGCAGAAGATTCATTTTGTGAATATTTCCTTCAATAATCACAAAAGTGAAGAGACGTGAGAACTTCAGTCATTTTACACCTGAACAGAAACGACTCACTGCAGCAAAGTGACACAGTGCTGAAGTACTGCACTAAAGTACACGTCTGAAGTATCTGTACTTCACCTAAGTACATGTTACAGTGTGTATTTTTACTCCAGTACATGTGAGAGCAGTATCTGTACCTCTTGTTCTCGTGTGATAAAAGTCTGAGTTTTATTTTAACACGAAACAAAAAGAAACAAAAACAGAAAAAACATGAAAAACAAAATAATCTGAAATCTCGAGCTTCATCAGACTCAATCTGTGAGAAATACTTTTACTTTTTACTCTTTAAGTACATTTTAAACATGTACTTTAATACTTTTTCCACATGTTACTTTTACTTGAGTACTTTTGCCCCTGTATATGTACTTTTACTTAAGTAACAAATGCAGTACTTCTTCCACCTGTGAATACTTCTAGACCAGACATGAGCAAACTACAGGCCCGTGGGCCACACTCGGCCCTTTGGGTTTATTAATCCGGCCGAACGTGACCGAATGATGTTAAAATCGTGAAGGATAAACTTTTTTTTTTACCTTTTAAACACGTTGTTGATCTTTTGCCTCGTGATAAAACCGAGTTTTTCTGCTGTGTTTATTTAACAGAAATTTGAATGAATTATTCACTTAATTAAAGCATTTGTCAAACAGTTTGTACAATGAGACTTTCACATTCGTGCCACATGTCACAGGACAAATCTCTGATGTCATATAAACATACAGATCTCGTGGCCCCGCCCCCTGTGACGTTTAGACCCTCTGAGCCCGAGTTCTCCGGCTCGGCTCTCGCCTCCTTCTTCTTAAAGTCCCTAAAGTTGATTTAAATCAGACGTTGAGTCAGATCCTGGAGGAGCGTGAACGTCTCGTCTCTTTTCTGTCTCATTTTAAATACAGTTTGTTTACACCTGAGACGTGTCCGTGAGCGGAGTTAGCGATAGCACACCGGCGTTAGCGATAGCACACCCCCGGCTCTGCTCTTTGATCGTGAACAGCCCGTCCTCAGATCTATAGAATGTGTGTCCTCCTCCTCCTCCTCCTCCTCTCCTCCTCACACCAGCTTTAGGTGTGCAGATTAGCTTAGCCGCTGCACTGTGTTTAAGATGCTAATGCGGTGCTCAGGCTCGGAGACGCCGGTCTGGGGCGTGTTTCAGACGTGTACTCCGCTCCGTCTGCAGAGTTTCAGGGGAAAGACAGAAGATCTGACTTTCTTCTCTCAAACTGAAAACACTCTGTTCCACCTTGTGATGTCATCAAGTGGTGATACAGGAAGTGTTTTTGAAGTGTTTTTAAACTCCACACACCTTCATTTATAGAATCATTTGGATCATTTCTCACCTGGAGTTGCCAATCTACAACTTAACTAAAGATACAAACAACTGGAAAACCACCACTTGATGACATCACGAGGTGGAACAGAGCGTTTTGAGCTTTGCAGATGTAACAGACGAATAAAAGGATGTGAATAAAACAAAAACACAACTCCAGGTCTGTTTTTGAGGCGCCAACGACGTTCGAACACGGATTAAAGCCACGAGAGTCAGTTCTGTGTCATATAAGACCTAAAGTTTGTTCTAAAATTCTACATTTATAGATCTGTCTGTAAATAAAACAAAATACTCAAAGTGCAGAGGATTTTGTGAAGAGTACCAAGATGGAGGCCAATGATTATTTACAGTTATTTATATTTCACAGCAGCTGGAATCACTTCAGAACAGTTTTTATATCTGAGCGTTTGTCGGGGGGGTGTGGACGTCCTCCCCCAGGTTTCTCCTGTTTTCTGATCCGTTTTAGTTGAAGTTTTAGTAGTAGCTTTTAGTTGAAGTACAGTACAACACTTTTTATTATTTGCAGTTCATTCTTAGGGGCTCTTGGGCGCCCCCTGGAGGCTGTGAGGCCTTAAACAGCTCCTCACTCCTCCCTCCTCTGAATGCTAATGACCGGCTCTTTGTGCTCGAGTTTCCGGTTCAGCGAGAGTCACATTCAGGGTGTGAAGTCGCAGATAAAAACGAGGTTTAACTGCAAAATGTTCAAAGTTCACGTGATGAACGAGTCGACCCCGTCCAGAGTGTCCGGAGGTTTAAAACGTATCAGCCTCGTGTAAAATAAGTGAAATAAAAACCCCAGGATCATGTAGAGGGTTAATCTGAACATTTAAGACCAAAATGAGTCTGACAGCAGCAGGGACAGAGAGGCAGTTTTACAAAAGACAAAAAAAAAAACAAAGAAAAAAAAAAAACACTAAATAATAATAAAAAAAAAAAAATAAATTATAAAAAAAAAAAGTAAAAAAAAGCTAAAAAAAAAAAAAAAAAAAAAAAAAAAAAAACAAAAAACATCAAACAGATCTGAGACATTGTGCCTTTAATACGACTTGGAAGATTATTTTTAGGTCTGTGTCACTGTGCAATGTGACATTATTCAGGTTATAGAGGTAGAATCTGTTCAGTTTGTAGTAAAAAATATTTCCTGATCATTTGGGCCAGTTCAGGAGGAGCATGAGGGCCAAAAAAACTGGTCTGAGGGCCGCATTTGGCCCCCGGGCCGTAGTTTGGACATGCCTGATGTAGAGGGTTAATACAAACATTTAAGACCAAAATGAGTCTGACAGCAGCAGGTGATGGAGCAGGAAGTGCGTCCATGATCACTTCCTGTTTGGAACGTGGCGGCGGCGGCTAACAGGTTAGCTCTGTCCAGTTATATAAACGGTCTGAGGGTGAGAGGAGCAGCGCACACTGGCGTAGACTGTGGGCTCGTACACAGACATAAACGCTCCGTGGGAGGAGTCTGGGAGGATCACGTCAGCGTAGACCACCTCCTCCGACTCACAGACCACCTCCTCCGACTCACAGACCACCTCCTCTGACTCCGAGGCCACCTCCTCCGACTCCGAGACCACCTCCTTTGACGCCTGAAAACACCACAAAACAGTCATTAAAAGGCATGTACTTGATTTTTTCCCCATGTTTTTGAGTAAAATGCATCTCGCCCCAGTCCAGATGTATTGTCCTCCGTGTTCTGTCTGCATCTAATTATAAAGCGCTTTACCTTCTGATAATCAGTAAGTGCGTGTTAGCATGCTAGCTGTTGCTTTGTTCCTGCTTCACCATGAGCAGAACTCATCATCAGCACTGGACATTAACGATGCAGGGAATCTGTGAGGTGAGGGGGAACTCTGGACCACTGCAAACTGTTTAAAATGAATTCATGTTTTTAAGACGATAAAAATCACTCACTCTGTTCCACCTTGTGATGTCATCATGTGGTAATACAGGAAGTTCTCCACTGTGTTTTTAAACTCCACCTTCACTAGAATCATTTGGATTTGGATTTCAAACCTGGAATTTCCAAACTTCTACTGAACTAAAAGTAAAAGGAGCTGTTCACTTGAAAACTCCCACTTGATGACATCACAAGGTGGAACAGAGCGTTTTGAGGTTTGGAGATGTGACAGACTCATAATAAAGTGTGACTCAAACATGTGAATGAAACAAACACGACTCCAGGTCTGTTTTTAGCGTTAGAACATGGACTAAAGCTTCAAGAGTCAGTTTGTGTGATGTAGTTATAGTTTAAGTACTTCAATACTTTAATAGATTACTCTATGAGATACTTTTACTTGTCCTTGAGTATTTTCTGCCCTGATATCTGTACTTTTACTTAAGTGACTGTGTTCTTTCACCTGTTTGGCTGTAAAATGGTATATTTCAGATGTATTTCAGTATCAGGTGGATGGTACACAGTCGTAGTAGTAGTAGTAGTAGTAGTAGTAGTAGTAGTAGTAGTAGTAGTAGTAGTAGTAGTAGTAGTAGTAGTACAGTAGTACTCACACAGTTGGCGGTGGATGTGGGCGACTCGTTGGCCCTTCGTGTGTCTGAACATAAACACAATACGAGTTAGATTCAACAAAATGAAGCTTCAGTAAAATGGATGAAGAGCCAGAGTCGATGGAACAGGAAGTGGACCGTGATCACTTCCTGTTTGGAACGCTAACGGCTAGCAGGTTAGCTAGCTGCCTGTGGATACTTTGGAGGAAGAATTCTGATTCCGTTTGTCTCTTTTTTTTTTTTTAGGGTCAAGAAATTAGCACCATGAACCGTTTGAATCATTTTTAATACAAAAAACAGAAGCGTTTGGCCGAGCCTGGAGTGTGTTGCTCAAACTTCGGTTAGCGGTTAGCGGTT
Organism: Periophthalmus modestus; assembly: GCA_019594935.1. Taxonomy (NCBI): domain Eukaryota; kingdom Metazoa; phylum Chordata; class Actinopteri; order Gobiiformes; family Gobiidae; genus Periophthalmus; species Periophthalmus modestus. Next base: position 722,917 of record JAIEZT010001328.1, read on the forward strand.
AGCGGGGATTGAACCAGTGTTACCGTCTCTGACATAACAGTGAGATGATAAAGAGCAGGTTTGGTCATGATGTGGTCAGGGTTTGAACACAGAAGTAACAGTTTCTTCAGAGTTACAAAAACTCTGACACAAGTTTTCATCACATCTGCACGAGACAAACGTCTGCCCCGCCACAGCCGCCATTTTGAGGACTGCTCATTGTTACGTCAACAGGCCTAATTTTGAATCAGTCTAAAACCCGTGAGGAGGCTCCTCTCCTTCTCTCCTCCCTTCCCTCTCTCTCCTTTCCTCTCATGTCTCCTCTACCTCTCTCCTTCCTCCCTCCTTCCCTCCATTCTCCCTCCTTCCCTCTCCTCCTCTCTCTCTCTCCTCCTCCCTTCCCTCCTCCCTCCTTCTCTTTCTCTCTCCTCTCACTCTCTCCTTCATCTCCCTCCCCATTCCCTCTCTCCTCTCTTTCTGTAATTGAAAAAAAAAAAAAAACGATATAAATTCAAAACATTCAAACACTTCCTTCCCCCTGTCCTCTCTTTCCCTCTCTCCTTCTCCCTCCCTCTCTCCTGTCCTTCATCTCCCTCCCCATTCCCTCTCTCCTCCCTCCTTCCTTCCCTCTCTCCTTCTTCCTCCCTCCTTCCCTCTCCCCTCCTTCCTTCTCCCTGTCCTCTCTTTCCCTCTCTCCTCCCTTCTTCCCTCTGTCCTCCTTCCTTCTCTCCTCCCCTCCCTCTCCTCTCCTCTCTTTCTGTAATTGAAAAAAAAAAAAAAAAACGATATAAATTCAAAACATTCCAGAAAAGTCTTTTCATGGGTTTCAGTTTCCTGTTTTTTAACGGCGCCATTTTGAGGACCTAATGTTTAGTTTTCCGTTGTTAGTTGCCGTGGTAACAGTTTAAAAACACAAGAATAAACTAATGATCATAAATGATCATAAAGTCAAACTCACGTCCGGCTCGTCTCCTCAGGACAAAAGCTGCAGCCGCCACAACGACCACGACCCCGAGAACCCCGACCACCGGACCCACCACCGGGGTACTCCCAGCCCCGCCCCCTCCGTCTGAGAGGAGGAGACGAGAGGAGGAGAGGAGGAGACGAGAGGAGGAGACGAGAGGAGGAGAGGAGGAGACAAGAGAAGGAGACGAGAGGAGGAGAGGAGGAGATGAGAGGAGAGGAGGAGACAAGAGAAGGAGACGAGAGGAGGAGAGGAGGAGACGACAGGAGGAGATGAGACGAGGAGACAAGAGGAGGAATCAGTGAGGACACAGGTCCGGGTTCAGTCTGGGTTCAGTCCTGGTTTAGTCCGGGTCTAGTCCTGGTTTAGTCCGGGTTCAGTCCGGGTTCAGTCCGGGTTCAGTCCGGGTCTAGTCCTGGTCTAGTCCTGGTTTAGTCCGGGTTCAGTCCGGGTTCAGTCCGGGTCTAGTCCTGGTTTAGTCCTGGTTTAGTCCGGGTTCAGTCCCGGTTCAGTCGGGTTTAGTCCTCGTTTAGTCCTGGTTCAGTCCGGGTTTAGTCCTGGTTTAGTCCGGGTTTAGTCCGGGTTCAGTCCTGGTTCAGTCCTGGTTCAGTCCGGGTTCAGTCGGGTTTAGTACCTCCTGGTTCCGGTTGCTGGATGACGGTTCTTCGTCCTTTTCCTGGTGGAGCTGCAGAAAACAGCACAAACATTTGTTTTGTAGAGTCTCGCTTCTCCACAGACCTGACTCTTGCCTGGAGCAGGGCGTCTCCTGCCTGTTTCCATGGAAATGTCGTCCCTGTGGCTGTAATATTCCACACTGTGGCATTAAACTGTTCTTTCTTCCTGAGTCTTGAAGGTGAAAAAACGCTGGGTAAAAATTTGACCTTTTACCTTTTCTGTTTCCATGGAAACAGGCAGGTGACATATCACCTCCAGAACATTCCGCAGTGTGGCTTTAAATGAGTGAATGTAAGTGGTTTGTAGAACTGTATTTTCCGGACGATAAGTGTCACTTTTTCATATTTTGTCGGAAGCAACTTATCGACTTAAATGTGAAATGATTAAATCTATAATGTCACATGTTATTACAGTGAGGACCACATGGGGGCGCTCTGCACTTGTACCAGTCTCTACTCCTCCTGAACCTCTGAACATTTTAAATATCAACATCGTTGATATAAAATGTGACTTATGTTTTTTCTTCATTATTCTGTATTTTCCTCCAGACGACGTGCGGTGGCTGTGAATCGGGCGTTTTACTCACGTGACAGTCTCAGTTGGATCTTCTGTGACGTCCAGCTTCGATCGCGGGTTTTAGCGAAACACTGAAACGTCACATTTTTGGGGCTTTGGAGCGAAACGGTCAAGCTAACGTCACACGGCGAGGTTTGCGTTAGCCGATATTCGGATCCTTCTTCGACCGGATTCTGGTTCTCGTCGACCCACGTCAGAGAGAAGCGGCGGTTCAGGTTCGTCCAGCAGCTGGAGCGAGACAAAGATCTGAGCAGGACGCACTGGAAGGACACGTCCTGACCTGGAGACGCTCTCAGGACTCGTGCTGGAGTGAACGGAGCGCAGTTCACGTCAGGGTCACACGGGCTCCGCACACACAAGTCTGGGAAGGTGAAGGGGTTGATTGGCAGGCTGCATTCTGGCTCCGCCCCCTCCGTGTCACCTGACTGGATCTGTCCATTGGTGACGAGGGCGACGGCGACGTTCTCAGGACGCCACAGCTGGAAGCAGACGACGGTTTTACAGCGATGGACGATACGATATCCGCCCGAGTCCAGCGACGCCGAGTCTGCACGAGGAGAACATGAGGAGAACAAGAGGAGAAGAGGAGGAGAACACGAGGAGAACAAGAGGAGGAGAGGAGGAGAACACGAGGAGAACATGAGGAGAACAAGAGGAGAACAAGAGGAGAACATGAGGAGAACATGAGGAGAACACGAGGAGAAGAGGAGGAGAACACGAGGAGAACATGAGGAGAACAAGAGGAGAACATGAGGAGAACAAGAGGAGGAGAGGAGGAGAACATGAGGAGAACATGAGGAGAACACGAGGAGAAGAGGAGGAGAACATGAGGAGAACAAGAGGAGAGAACATGAGGAGAACAAGAGGAGAGAAGAGGAGGAGGAGAACAAGAGGAGAAGAGGAGGAGAAACACGAGGAGAACAAGAGAACATGAGGAGAACATGAAGAGAACATGAGGAGAACATGAAGAGAACATGAGGAGAACAAGAGGAGAAGAGGAGGAGAATATGAAGAGAACATGAGGAGAACACGAGGAGAAGAAGAGGAGAAGAAGAGGAGAAGAAGAGGAGAACACGAGGAGAACACGAGGAGAACATGAGGAGAACATGAGGAGAAGAGGAGAACATGAGGAGAACATGAGGAGACGAAGAGGAGAACACGAGGAGAACATGAAGAGAACATGAGGAGAATATGAGGAGAACAAGAGGAGAAGAGGAGGAGAACACGAGGAGAAGAAGAGGAGAAGACGAGGAGAACACGAGGAGAACATGAGGAGAACAAAAGGAGAAGAGGAGGAGAACAAGAGGAGAACAAGAGGAGAACATGAAGAGAACATGAGGAGAACAAGAGGAGAAGAGGAGGAGAATATGAAGAGAACACAAGGAGAACATGAGGAGAAGAAGAGGAGAACACGAGGAGAGCATGAGGAGAACAAGAGGAGGAGAGGAGGAGAAGAGGAGGAGAACACGAGGAGAACATGAGGAGAACAAGAGGAGAACACGAGGAGAACATGAGGAGAAGAGGAGGAGAACACGAGGAGAACACGAGGAGAAACATGAGGAGAGAGGAGGAGAACACGAGAGGAACATGAGGAGAACACGAGGAGAACATGAGGAAGAGCATGAAGAGAACACGAGGAGAACATGAGGAGAAGAAGAAGAGGAGAACACGAGGAGAACATGAGGAGAGAAGAAGAGGAGAACACGAGGAGAGCATGAGGAGGAGAACAAGAGAGAAAGAAGAGGAGAACACGAGGAGAGCATGAGGAGAACACGAGGAGAACATGAGGAGAAGAAGAGGAGAACACGAGGAGAACATGAGGAGAAGAAGAGGAGAACACGAGGAGAGCATGAGGAGAACAAGAGGAGAAGAAGAGGAGAACACGAGGAGAGCATGAGGAGAACATGAGGAGAATATGAGGAGAACATGAGGAGAGATGAGGAGAGAGAAGAGGAGAACACGAGGAGAGCAAGAGGAGAACACGAAGAGAGAACATGAGGAGAACACGAGAGGAGAACATGAGGAGAACAAGGGGAGAAACATGAGGAGAGCACAAAGAGAGCACGAAAATAACACAAGGAGAACAAGAGAACATGAGGAGAACATGAGGAGAGCATGAAGAGAACACGAGGAGGACACATGAGGAGAAGAAGAGGAGAACACGAGGAGAACATGAGAGAAGAAGAAGAGGAGAACACGAGGAGGAGCATGAGGAGAACATGAGGAGAAGAAGAGGAGAACACGAGGAGAGCATGAGGAGAACACGAGGAGAACATGAGGAGACAAGAGAGAAGAAGAGGAGAACACGAGGAGAACATGAGGAGAAGAAGAGGAGAACACGAGGAGAGCATGAGGAGAACAAGAGGAGAAGAGAGAGAGAAACACGAGGAGAGCATGAGGAGAATATGAGGAGAATATGAGGAGAATATGAGGAGAGCAGAGGAGGAAGAAGAGAGGAGAACATGAGGAGAGAACATGAGGAGAACAAGGGGAGAACATGAAGAGAACATGCAGAGAACACGAGGAGAACATGAGGAGAACATGAGGAGAGCACAAAGAGAGCACGAAAATAACACAAGGAGAACAAGAGAACATGAGGAGAACATGAGGAGAGCATGAAGAGAACACGAGGAGAACATGAGGAGAAGAAGAGGAGAACACGAGGAGAACATGAGGAGAACAAGAGGAGAACACGAGGAGAGCATGAGGAGAAACAAGAGGAGAAGAAGAAGAGAGAGAACATGAGGAGAACATACACATGAGGAGAGAAGAGGAGAACACGAGGAGAGCATGAGGAGAACACGAGGAGAACATGAGGAGAAGAAGAGGAGAACACGAGGAGAACATGAGGAGAAGAAGAGGAGAACACGAGGAGAGCATGAGGAGAACAAGAGGAGAAGAAGAGGAGAACACGAGGAGAGCATGAGGAGAACATGAGGAGAATATGAGGAGAACATGAGGAGAGCATGAGGAGAAGAAGAGGAGAACACGAGGAGAACATGAGGAGAACAAGGGGAGAACATGAAGAGAACATGCAGAGAACACGAGGAGAACATGAGGAGAATATGAGGAGGAGCACAAAGAGAGCACGAAAATAACACAAGGAGAACAAGAGAACATGAGGAGAACACGAGGAGAGGACAAGGAGAACACAAAGAGAACAATAGGAGAACATGAGGAGAACATGAGGAAAATGCGAGGAGAACAAGATTTACATTTATACATCAGTCAGTTTCCTTAAAGCCACAGTATGAAACTTTTCTGCCAAAACATAGAAAATCAAAGTGTGTTTTATTCCAGTGAAAGACTCTGGCTCGCCTCTCCACAAACCTGACTCTTATTGGGCCTAAAAGTGAACCTCCTCCTCGGCTGTAATCTCCCACAGTGTGGATCCATGGAGAATGTACCTAAGTGTGGCTTTAACTTTCAGTTTCCATGGAATCCTGCAGGTGGCGTGCCACCTCCAGAAAGTTACATACTGTGGCTTTAATTCTGAAGAGTGACAGAAGAACACAAACTCCTCAAATCAAGATCCATGAGCGCCCCCTGTGGTTCTGGAGGGACATTTCGGTCAGTTTTCTACAGATTTTGAATATTAAAAAAACGATCAGCTCTGTGGGACGGATCAGCTCTGTGGAGCGGATCACCTGAACTTTAAAATCTTAAAACCTGTTTCTGAAATTTAAAAAACTGCCAGGTTATTAAACATTTCACAGATTCTTGAGTTTTAAATGTGCATTTTAGATTTAAAACAGTCGTGTTATGGTTGAGTTAGCATGTAGCTGTTAGCATGTAGCTGTTAGCATGTAGCTGTTAGCCTCCATAATATTTAAACTTTTTTGGAAAACTCTGGGAAAATGAAGCAGTGAGTTTGTGTTGAGCTCGTTTTGTATTTAAAAATAAAAGAGTTAAAGTGTTACTCACAGACGGTGATGCTGAGGAGGAGGAGGCAGGAGGAGGCGCAGAGGAGCAGGGAGGAGGCAACTTCCTGAGGAGCCGTCAAACGTTCAGGAGACTGAGACACTGTGTGGAGACACTTCATTCTGCTCTAGATTCTCGTCAAACTGTTGGTCAACTTCCTGCGTCTCGTAACATCCTCTGAGTTTGTCCCAACACGACAAACGTTTCCCAAGAGAGACACGTGATCGTCCCTGTGTGGAGACGTGTCCTCTGCATCTGACCTGTCCTCTGGAGTCAAACGTGTCCTCTGCATTTGTCCCGTCCTCTGGAGTCAAACGTGTCCTCTGCATTTGTCCCGTCCTCTGGAGTCAATCGTGTCCTCTGCATTTGACCCGTCCTCAGGAGTCAAACGTGTCCTCTGCATTTGTCCCGTCCTTCACTAGAGTCAAACGTGTCCTCTGCATTTGACTTGTCCCTCACTAGAGTCAAACGTGTCCTCTGCATTTGTCCATGTTTTAAATCATAATCATAAATTCCAGTCACGTGGTTTCTTCCTGTTGTTAATCGCTATGGAAACGTACTTTATTTTGGTCATGGACGGGCCAATAATAAACCTGAAAAATATGAATATTTTCGGAGAAATTGGGCCAGACCTAAACCCGATAAAACCAGGACCATCAGCGCTTCAGTCACTTCAAAAACTTTAAGAAATTGAAGATGGTATAAATATAAGTTTTACATCAGTGTTACAGTGTGAACCCCGTCGTTACACGTGCACAGCAGCAGAGGGCGCCAGAGTTACATTTAACCTCAGTCTCTGCTTTATTTAAACAGTGAGATGAAGGTTCGATTGTCTCAGTTTGAACTGGAAACTTCCTGTGTAGAAAAAGTCACTGAAAATATCTCGTCTGAATTATTCTGACACGATAAAAACTTTAGACAAAACACTGATGTTCAGATTAAATATTGAACTTTATTCTGTCAAATGTGAGATACATGTGTCATATGTGTGTGATCCTCAGTGTGCAGCAGGCTCATAGTGGTCCTGGTTTAGTCCTGGTTTAGTCCTGGTTTAGTCCCGGTTTAGTCCTGGTTTAGTCCCGGTTTAGTCCCGGTTTAGTCCCGGTTTAGTCCCAGGTTTAGACCCGGTTTAGTCCCGGTTTAGTCCCGGTTTAGTCCCGGTTTAGTCTTAGTTTAGTCCTGGTTTAGTCCTGGTTTAGTCTTGGACCTGGTTTAGTCTTGGTTTAGTCTTAATTTAGTCCTGGTTTAGTCCTGGTTGAGACCTGGTTGAGACCTGGTTTAGACCTGGTTTAGTCCTGGTTTAGTCCTGGTTTAGTCCTGGTTTAGTCCTAGACCTGGTTTTGTTTCTTAAAATCATTCTATTCAGAAAAGATTCATTTCTGTCCGTGTGACTTTTTCAGTATCGATTCCTGCTCACATGAGGATCGAGTATCGATACTCGTTCTAGTATCGACTAGTATCTGATTGTCGATACTTTTACCGGCTCTAATCTGAGACAAAGACAAACATGATGAAAGTTTTAACCCAAACAAACAAACGCAGAGAGAAGTTAAAGATAGAATACTTTATTTTTGACCCAGAAATCTAGAAAACTAAACATACAGAGTTTTTCTGAGTCCAGGTCTATGTTACAAAAATATGTTTCACAGTTTAAACGAGTCCAGTGTGACGCAGACGTTAGCACAGCAGCTAGCACAGACGCTAAAATACAGATATATGTTTGTATTTACAGCATAAACACTATTGCACCTCAGCCTCATCGTTCACAGATCCTTCAACTGCCACAAACGTGAGGAGAACGGTTTGAATTCAGGTCTGGAGCTTTAAAAGAAACATTAAAGTGTCTGTACCACATAAAGAAGTGAACTAAGAGTGTGACGTGACTCGAGCTGTGCAAAAATATCAATATACTTTTAAGTTGAGTTTAATGACAGTGTTCATGTCGTGAGCTGCTGTATCGATACATTTTTAAATATATTTTCCCTCATTATTTCATCACAGCAGCACATTTGTCGACTTGTTTAGAGGAAAGAAGGTTGTTTATGCAGAACATTTGGCATTTGACCTGAAAACTTTTATTTTTCACTGAATCGTACAAATCGATTTGGATGATATCGTATCGTATTGAATCGAAAGTGCACCGTATCGAGGTTTGTATCGTATCGGCAAAATCTTAATGATTCCCAGACCTAGACGTCACCCACAGCGTTTGGCTCCAGATGAAGCTCGTCGAGGCCGGAGCAGGTAAAGAGACGACTTTGGAGCCAATCAGAGCGAGGATGTGGAAGGTCACGCCCCTTTCTGTCCACACCGCTGGTTTAAGGGAGCGAGCGCATAGTAACACTGTCAATCAAACCTGTTGCTAACGCTAACAGGAGCGACGTCGGGGACAGAAGGACCTGATGTGTCTGTTATTAATGTTCATATGTTGATTTACAGACACAGACGTGAAATAAAAACCCCAGGATCATGTAGAGGGTTAATACGAACATTTAAGACCAACATGAGTCTGACAGCAGCAGAGAGGGGGCGCTGTTTTTACACAGAAAGTGAATTGGAGCCAGAGTCGATGGAGCAGGAAGTGCGACATGATCACTTCCTGTTTGAAACGTGGCGTCTATGAAACATTTATTGTCAGATAAACAGGTCATTATATTTTTTATCGTGGTAGTTGTCGGGGTTACTGTGAAAGTAAAACTCTCTCGTCTCTGAAAGTTGTTAAAATGCTTCTAAACTCATCATGGTGAGTCATTGGGATGTTCTCTGAAGTGAGGAGTGACTTTGGACGACTGCAAACTGTTAAAAATGTGAAAAACAGAACTACTATATTTTAAAAACCGTAAAAATCAGACACAGCTCTGTTAAATATCCAGACCCACATGAACGTTCTGAATTCAAATGGTTCTACCTCAGTTTGATGAATACTTCTGCAGTAACCGTTCTCTTTCAGGTCCTCCCCTGCTCTCTTTCAGGTCCTCTGCTCGTGCCTTACATTCAGTGCTTCTTCCTTCTTAAACGTCCTCAAACCTGACAGTGGGACAGGACGTACAAACATCTGAGTTTAACACAAAAGAAAAAACAGGACTGAGCAGTTTAAATATACAGAGCACACACACATGCAGCAGCAGGACACGATCTCTGCTCCAAACAACCACAAAACAACAGAAAACAACCAGAAAACTACAGAAAAACATATCAAAACCAAAGCAAAGATCCAGTGAAACACAGCCCTGATCAGCCTTTGTGTCTATGTAGGTCAGAACGAATCGGGGAGAGTATTTTTAGAGCGGCAGGTCGACGTGCTCCAGTGTTTTTGGGAAGAACTATTTTTGGAGCAGATTATCAAGAACAGGACCAAAAAACAAACTCACATTAAACTCAAAGTTAAATAATCAAATGTATTAAAAAATAAATAGATTCAGGTGATGATCCGAGACTCTAAAGGAGGAGCAGGACGTTCAGAGCCTCAAATAAAAGCAGTAGAGTCACATGATTGTGCTGGTTAAAGACGACGTGCGGCTCTTTGGGTTAAACTCGGGCTGTTCTGAGGCTCGTTTTGGACGAGGCAGCGCTCCGTGTTCAGGTGGTTTAAACAGATTCACCGATGAGACTTTAAAGAGTTTTCACCCATGATATAACAGAGGCTATGTTCACGTCATCAAACACGATTATTATCTCGTTTCTGGACTTTTAAGATTATTTATATCCACAGACTGTATAAAAAAGTGGAGTGAGTGAGACGGGACAGTGTTCAGCTCCACATGAAGCTCGTCGAGGCTGGAGCAGGTACAGGACAAGTATCATAGCAACCAAAGAGCCAATCAGGAGTGAGGCAGTTTAAGGTAATGCTAATCAAACCTGTTGCTAACGCTAACAGGAGCGACGTCGGGGAAAGAAGGACCTGATGTGTCTGTTATTAATGTTCATATGTTGATTTACAGACACAGACGTGAAATAAAAACCCCAGGATCATGTGGAGGGTTAAACACTTTCTGGTCTCAGTCCTGGTTCTGTTGGACCTCAGAGCAGCGTTTGGCACCGTCGACCATAATATTCTACTGCAGAGGTTAGACTGTGACGTAGGTGTCGTGGGGGCAGCTCTCAGCCGCTGTAAATCCTACTTATGTGACAGGTACCAGTTGGTTCATGTAAATCAGAGCTCCTCTCCGTGCTCTAAGACGGGTCGGGAACGTGTGGCTCACGAGCCAGATGTGGCTCTTTTGATGGTTGCATATGCCTCACAGATAAAAAATAAAATACTCTCACTTGTCGTCCTTTAGCGTCGGATGCTATCGTCGCCGTTGTCCCTCGAAGATGACGATCCCCGCGGCTCCTGCCTCTCATTCGTCGTCTTCGAGGGACAGAGGCAGATTACTGTAATGACGGTAAAATAGCTAACGAGCCTCGTGCCTCTGCTTTGAGACGCCGTTTGAATTTACATGAAGCACAGTTGGTTGTGAAGATACGGTAATAAAAATCCACAACCATGAGTCTATCAACGACGATAGCATCCAACGCTCAAAGACAAGTGAGAGTATTTTATGTGTGAGGCATATGCAATCATCAAAAGAGCCACACCTGGCTCATGAGCCATACGTTCCCGAACTCTGCTCTAAGGTAACCCACGGTGTGCCACAAGGCTCTGTACTGGGACCAATCCTGTTCACACTTTATATGTTGCCGTAATATCAGAAAACATGGCATTAACTTCCACTGCTCTGACACAGAGCTGCACTTATCAATGAAACCAGCTCAGACTGATGCAGCAGACAGACACTGCTCCCTCCACACGAACTCACTCAGAAATGTGCAAAGTCCTGCCGCGGTTAAAGTCTCACATTTCTCAAGAATAAATGTGTAAATCGATGCCACTGAAGAGGTGGCGTCTCTGTCGTACTGGGGACGGGCGAGCCTCTGTCAACACATATATATTTAACAAAATGGAGTCAGAACAACCCGGTTTCCTTTGGGGAGATGCTACATTCACTCTCCTGGATCATAGTTTTGAATCAAACTCGTTCATCTCATAAGGCAGAAAACGTCTCCACAGATGTACAAAAGAAAACTGTCATATTTACACACGCAGTCAAAATACTTTTACAGTACAGGGCATCCCGTCCAGGTGTGTTTGAAATGAATGTAACAAAGATCTGAGGTTGAAACTATACCAAAGGAGCTCAACAGGGGGCAGCACCTGTGGTTCTGGACCGTTTCAGTTTAAATCACAAAGGCTCACGACCAGAACTCTTATTAAAATAGATGCATCTATAATACAAGTTTCAGATGAGTATTAAAAATAAAAGTTTGTTATTTCGTCGTCTGGAGTTACAGCCGTTTAGCCTCAAACTTTAACCTCCTCTAGAAGAGCCTGCCCCCTGTTGGTCTCCATGAGGTACTGCAGAGACATAAACACTGTTGAATAAATAGTTTGTGAGTAAAAACGCTGGGAATGCCTCAGGTCTCAGTAAAGTGCAGAGTGGGAGGGGGCGTGTCCATCACAGGCTGCTGGGCTGGATCTGAGAGGACGGGGCTTGTTGCACAGGAGGGGGTGTGGCCTGTGTGAGGGGGGCGGGCTCACAGTCTTTGGGACACTCCTCCCCTCCGCGGGCGTACATCAGCACCAGCGTTACCGTGGCGAAGGTGGCGGCGTTGACGGGAAACGCTCTGAGCAGCGTGGAGGTGAGTCCTCGCGTGAACACCATGTAGCCCTCCCTCTGCACGCTCTGCCGCACGCAGTCCGCGATACCGCTGTACCGCCTGTCCCCGCCCACGCCGTCCGCCTGCAGACGTGACTTTATCACATCCACGGGGTACGTGGAGAGCCACGAGGCGATGCCCGCCATGCCCCCCGCCAACAGCAGCTTCGGGATCATGTAGGGGTCCTCGGGCTCGCAGCCGAGCCCCCGCGTCAGCACGTCGTAGGCCCAGAAGTACACGCCGAACCCGGGCGTCTCCCGGAGCAGCGTGGTGACCATGCCGCGGTTCACGCCCCTCAGGCCCTCGCGCTGGTAGATCCGGCTCAGACAGTCCAGGGAGTTCTTGTACAGCTTCTTGGTGGAGGACTTCTTCATCCCGGTGCCCTGCATCTGCATGCGCGTCTTGGCCAGCTCCATGGGGCAGCAGATCACGCACTGAATGGCGCCCGCCGCGGCTCCGGCCAGGAACTGGTTAGTGGGCGTGTCCTGACCCAGCAGCCGCATGGCGTTGCCCTGGACGCCGAACACGATGGCGTTGATGAACGTGAGGCCCATCATGGGCGAGCCGATGCCTTTGTACAGACCAAAGACCTGCAGACAGGTGAGGACAGGTGAGGACAGGTGAGGACAGGTGGGGACAGGTGAGGACAGGTGGGGACAGGTGGGGACAGGTGGGGACAGGTGAGGACAGGTGAGGACAGGTGAGGACAGGTGGGGACAGGTGAGGACAGGCGAGGACAGGCGAGGACAGGCGGGGACAGGTGAGGACAGGTGAGGACAGGTGAGGACAGGTGGGGACAGGTGGGGACAGGTGGGGACAGGTGAGGACAGGAGAGGACAGGTGAGGACAGGTGGGGACAGGTGGGGACAGGAGGGGACAGGAGGGGACAGGAGGGGACAGGTGGGGACAGGTGCAAACAGGTGAATCACACAGATCTATGTCTTATGTCATGTTTAAAGTCACTTTAAAGACTCTGCTGCTTTAAACGTCCAGACGCCTCACACACACAGTGTTAGTGCTGGAGCCTAGTGACCTCTGACCTCCTGACCTCACTGACACAGGAGACAGTTGAGTTGTTTTAAACTCTGCCCTGTCTCGACCTCTGTCGCCCCGCCCTCTGTCGCCCCCGCCCTCTGTCGCCCCGCCCTCTGTCGCCCCGCCCTCTGTCGCCCCGCCCTCTGTCACACACAGCTCCCAGACTATGGAACAGTGCCCTCTGCCTGTCAGATCTTCTCAGTATTAAATGCCAGGGAGAAGAGGAGATTGTTGTACTTACTGACTCCTGGTGGACGATGGACTGGAAGCAGTGGAACGTCCCTCGATACAAAGGTCTGTCCACACTCTGGACCTGCAGACGCACCTGAACAGAACAAGAGGAACGTGTCTTTAAGGTCCCGACACAAAACGACTCGTGTGAGGTTTAAATCATGTTAGAACGCCGTCACCTCCTCAAACACAGACCTGAGTCATGTCTCGTCGTCTTATTGCACCAGTTTATGAAACAAAATGAGACTGAACTGAGACCTGATCCATATGTTCAATACCAGGATTGAGACTATCGACCGATTAATCAACTCAACAACTATGTTCTTGTCTTTTTTGTCAGGGACCGTGTACAAATCCAGTAATCTAACAAAAGAAAAGATGATTTGTACCAGATTTAGCTGCTGTTACTTTCCGTGAGCAGTGAACACACAATAAAACACATTTCATCACAATTTCATTAGAAAACAAACAGTTCATCAGTGACATCAGCAGGAAAATACAATAAAATGTTCCATGTCCAGAACAGTGTGTTTCCTTCAGTCCAAACTCGTTTAAAAACTCAATTCTGTGCAGCTTTTTACAGTGAGACAGAACAAAACACATGAACCAGACACGTTTGATTATCTAAAATGTAGATTTGAAGAATTATACTAGAAATGTGAAAAAGTTCAGAGAGTTTCAGAGTCTGGAGCCGATTCTCAGTCTGATGGTTTTAAATAAAAAGGTGAACAGAGGCTGAGTGGAGCAGGGAGAAAGTTTAATACATGTTTTCAGTGTAGATGGAGCTGGTTTATTAATTTATGACACATTTGAAAAGATTTACCTTCACTGTGTCGAACGGATGCCCGACCAGGACTCCAGCAGCTCCTGGAAACACAACACACAGGTTCAGATCATGAAATGTACGAGTTTATACGAGGAACAAAAACTATGACTTCAGGATGAACAAACAAACATGTTTTTCCACTTATAATCACGATGTTGAACACGCAGTGGAACTTCCCCTTTGTGGGACATTTCGTTCATTCATTTCATTTATTTATTGACCTAAAGCACATTTTACAAACTTGTACAAACACATAAAGCGTCTGTTATCGTCTATAACTCACAGCTTCATCCCTAATTAAAAAAAACACATTTGTTTAGTTCATTTAGTTTAGATAAAACATTTGTATAAAGGTGTTATACAGAGCTCCTGCTGAGGTGTGGGGAGAGTAAACGACACACTAATCCCTCTATAATCTGTCACGTGACCAGTTTGTAAGACACGAGCCAATCAGGACGCAGCTCCAGGTGTGAACCAGGAAGTGAATGGACACGAGTCACTGACGTCACATCACCAACGAGCCACAGGCAGATTTATGATCAAAGAAGAGAAAAACTGAACTTTTACAGACACAACAGTGAAATAAAAACCCAGGATCATGTAGAGCAGCTTAATACAAACATTTAAGAACAAAATGAGTCTGACAGCAGCAGAGAGGGGACACAGACTTACAAAATCAAAAAACAGACAAAAGAAACAAAAAATAAATAATTAAATAACTCAAAGAAATAAAATAAATAAATAAATAAATAAATAAATAAAAAAGATAACAAAAAAAGAACTCAAACCAACCAAAAAAACATCAAAAACTCAAAATAACTTAAAAAAAAACCCTCAAAATAACTTCAAGAAAATTAAGAAAATAAAGAAAAAAAAACATAAATAAATATAAAATAAAAAAATAAAAAAATTAAATAACTAAAAAAAAATAACAAATGAATAAAGATAACAAAAAAAGCAACTCAAACTAACAAAAAAAAAACAACAAAAACTCAAAATAACTTAAAGAAAATTAAGAAAATAAACAAAAAAAAATTAATAAATGTACAAAATTAAAAAAAAAAAAAAAAAAACAGAAAACAAAACAACAACTCAAAATAACTAAGCCCACTAAGGGTTAATACAAACATTTAAGAGCAAAATGAGTCTGACAGCAGCAGGTACAGAGAGAGGGACAGATTTACAAAAAACCCCAAAAACTCAAAACAAAAAAATAAATAAACTCAAGATAACAAAAAAAAAAAAAAAAAAAAAAAACAAAAAAAAAACAACAAAAACTCTCAAAAAAAAATAAAAAAAAAAAAAATAAAATCAATACCTCAAAAAAATGAAAAAATAAACAAAAAAAAAAACATGTATAAATATACAAAATTAAAACAAAAAAAACAAAAAAAAACCCCAACAACTCAAAATAACAAAATAACAAAAAAAAAAATGAAAAAAAGAAAAAGAACCCAGGATCATGTAGAGGGTTAATATGAACATTTAAGACCAAAATGACGAGTTTTTAAATAGAAAGTGAACTGGAGCCAGAGTCGACGGAGCAGGAAGTGCGACCTACGTCCATTTATATAAACAGACTGTGGTCTAACCCCAAGTTCCATCATTGACAAATAACAAAGACCAAACAAAAGAGGTCGGACCAGAATCTCCACTCTCCATGGAACTTTTCTGGTGGTGCTTGTTTTTAGGGTTTTTGAATAACCTGGGGGAGCCACTCGCAGTAAAAATGCAGTTTTTTTCTCTACCGATACCAATACGATCCAGCTCATGTTTCAGTATCGGTTCTGTATCAGTTGGACTTTAAACTGGAATGAGACGATTTACAAAAAATCTAGAATGTTTCATAATGTTTTAACTAATTTAACTTAACTAATTCAGACGAAGTCGTTCTGTAGTTTTGTGAAAAAATAAATAACAGTTACACAACACAACTGGATCTCTGGCAAAATAATAAGTTCACTGTGTTTTAAGGAAAAAAAAAAAAGTTCTTTTTCTCCCTGCGCTGAGACCAGTTCGTACTGTTGATTCTTAAAGTCAAAATATCGGTATCGAAACAGAAAAATCCAGATCGGTGCATCCCTAATGGACATAGATGTGATTAATGCTGTACTGTGGAACAAACCAGCAGAGAAAACATCTCCACGGCGACAGGCGACAGAGCCGTGACCTTCACCACAAAAGTTACACAACTTTATGAAACTTTATCACAAGCCACAAAATCACAGCCAGATTCTCAGATTTAAACTCGTGTGAATCATCTTCCTGTTTCTTCATCATTTGCTTGTCGTCATGGAGATGAATTAGATTAATGCCACAGTGTGAAACATTCTAAAAGTTACAGAGCAAAACAGGTGACAGAAAAGTTTCTTTCATCATTTGCTTGTATGGAGATAGGCCACAGTTGAAACATTCTAGCCAGAGCAAGCAATAGCAACTCAAGCAGCAACACCACACTCTGGAAGATGATACACAAGTTTAATGAGAATCTGTTTCTTCATCGTCTGCTCGTCTCCACGGAGATGATTATTATGCTGCACCGTGGAACATTCTAGGCAAAGTAACGACCCCTCCATAGATAAACAGGTGACAGAAGTTACGTAATAGACCTTTAACGTGACAGACATATTTTGAACACAAACCGGAGCGTGTAGGAGGCTCGTCTCCGCTGTCAGACGGTTGGAGGCGTGTGATTGGTCGAGCTCGGGGTGGGTACGGATCAGGCGCTAAAGCTAAAGCTACAGAACATGTCCCAATGGAAACATCACAGCTCCGGTTTCACTGTGTTTATGAAGGACGTTAGCATTAGCGTTAGCAGCAGTGTTTACAACTTTTACATTAGTACAATTTGACAAAAACAGTTTCTCTTTATGTTGACAATAAACAAAACCTTAATCTTAAAGCTGTAGTGCGGAACTTTTTAGCCCAAAAGACAAAAACATGTTGTTTTTTACATTTTTTGTTTTTGTTTGTTTCTCCTGACTCAGACTCGCCTCTCCACAAACCTGACTGAGCCCTGTCCAGCTTGTTTATATGGCTATAATATTCCGCAGTGTAGCATTAAACTCATCTGTCTGCATGGACAATGTTCCAGGGTGTTGTTTTAACTTTGTTTCCGTGGAGTCAGGCAGGTCACAGAAAGTTACACATTGTAGCTTTAATTTAGTGTCGTCAGAGTCAAAAACGTGAAGACAGAAGTAAAAAAGTGTAAAAAAAAAAATCAGACTCGTCAAGTTATAGAGACAAAAACTAAATCTGACTCAGACACGTTTTATTTTTACAAAAGTGATAAATTAATTGTAAAGTTCACGATAATTTGACATAAATCTGGTCTGACTTTACATAAATGGACATATTATTATATTAAAAGTAGATTTAATTGACATATTTAAAGTGAGATTTGACTCAGTGACGACTGAAGATGAAGTGGTTCATGTTTATAGAAAACTTCAGGATTTAAACTTTAGATCAAAAAGAATTTAGCACAAAACTATGAATATTACATCAATAAGACTTTACTTGTTTTAGTATCGATTTGAATCAGGTTTTTTTGACAGACTCGCTCTAAACACTAGGATCGAAACGACTCATTTTCCACAGGTATCGATACTAAAAAAGTCCGACAGAAATGAAACTTTTCTGAATCTGTTTAAACTGAAGCTGCATCAGAAAAGAAAAAAACACAGACTGTCAATCAAACACAACACAAACGAGAGCCACGTCCAGAAACTCCAACATCTACAGAGTTTATTCTCATCGTGGAATCAGAATCAGAATCAGAATCAGAATCAGAATCAGAATCAGAATCAGGATCAGGATCAGGATCAGAATCAGAATCAGAATCAGGATCAGGATCAGGATCAAGTCTTTTCCTGAATGTTGAAACTCGAGTCTGAGGTTTGTGTTGCAGCTGGTTTTAAAATCAGGACATTTCTCTGAAGTGATTTGTTCATTTACAGAAAAACTTGCATCACCGTCATGTGGAAATGTTTCGATTTAGACTCAGACTCACCACAACCACAAAACTGAGTCAGGAGTGTGCGGCTCGTTTCAGGAGTCTGCAGTGAGCAACTTTTACAAAACGAAAGCGCCAGAGAACAGCTCATTTTAGACGTCACAAGAAATTGAATAAATACAAGAGCAAAGTGAGACGTGCAAGCTCAGCTCTCACGTGCACGCTCTCACGTGCACGCTCTCACACGTGCACGCTCTCACGTGCACGCTCTCACGTGCACGCTCTCACGTGCACGCTCTCACACGTGCACGCTCTCACGTGCACGCTCTCACGTGCACGCTCTCACGTGCACAGGTGGTTGTGTATAAAACATAAGGCCCGGTGCATGTGTTGGTGCTGAAGCCGCAGACGGAGGAGAAACAGTCGTGGGCGATAGTTTCATGTTGTTGGGCTCTTTGATTTTAAGCTGTTTCATTTTCTATTGTTGATCAGTGCTGGGACGTAACAAAATGAACTCAAAGTACTGAACTTTAGTAACAGTTTAAGTACCTGTACTTCACTTAAATACATTTTACAGTGGTACTTTTTGTTTTTACTTGAGTACATGTGAGAGCAGTATCCGTGCTTTCTACTTCACTACATTTTTGAACTGGACTGAAAAGTAAAAGTATTTTTATTATGGTGTGATGCTGAAAGTCTGAGGGTCGAGGATCGATCGTTTCTGTTGAACTAAATTCAGCTCAAATCTGCATCAGAATCACAATCTGTGAGAAATACTTTTACTTTTTACTCTTCAAGTAGATTTTACAGTACAACAGGTGCTTTAATACATTTACTTAAGTAGATTTGTTCATGTGATACTTTTACTTGAGTATTTTTTGCTCCAGTATCTGTACTTTTACTGAAGTACCAGAGCTGAGTACTTCTTTCATTCCTGTTGCTGATGGGCCTTTTTCACTCTTTGTCGTGTTTTGACCCGGGTCACTCTGTGTTTCGTTCACTTTTCCTCACTACAGCTCACACTTGTTTTTCAGGTCAGGGGTTAGTTCTTGTTTAAAACTAAAAACACAAAACTTTAATCCTGGTCAGAGTCGTCCAGACTCACGTCACAAAAACGAGACTCATCTTTACAACACCGTCCCAAACTGAACGGAGCAACTAGTGCATCAAAATCACTGTGTGTGTGTGGAAGAAACGGGGCAGAGTGAGACGGGCAAGAGTGAGACGGGCAAGAGTGAGACGGGCAAGAGTGAGACGGGCAAGAGTGAGACGGGCAAGAGTGAGACGGGCAAGAGTGAGACGGGCAAGAGTGAGACGGGCAAGAGTGAGACGGGCAAGAGTGAGACGGGCAAGAGTGAGATGATAGAGTGAGACAGTAGTGAGACAGGACAGAGTGAGACGAGCATAAATGAGACGAGGCAAGAGTGAGACTGGGCAGAGTGAGATGGGCAGGAGTTAGATGGACAAGAGTGGGACGGTAGTGAGACGGGGCAGAGTGAGACAAGCAAGAGTGAAATGGACAAGACTGAGATGTTGCAGAGTGAGACGGGCAAGAGTGAGATGACAGAGACGGGAGATGGACTCACACGGTCGTCCTCTCACGAGTGTTTAGTTCACTTGTCCTGACTCATTACAGCTCACACTTGATGTATTTCCAGGTTTTTCCTCATTTACAACTAAAAACACAAAACTTTAATCCTGGTCAGAGTCGTCCAAATTTTCACTTTCACGTTTAATTTTCAGAAAAAGCAGCTCATCCCAAATTTAACTTAACAACAAACAAATAAAAATAAGTCTGTTTAGCAGTGAGTGTATAGTATATTGTTTTTTTGGTTGATTTTTTGGTTTGGCTGAGCTCAGGATTAAAGCAGCTCTGTGTTAATCACGTGTCACAGTTGCATCACTTTTTCATGTCTGCAGTGTTTTGGTTTCAGTTTTGCTCAAACGGGTAAATCAGGACACATCACTAAAACAAAACAGAAGATCTGAGCATGCGCAGACAACTTTCATTCAAATGACACTTATATGTATTTATCAAACTCACCTCCAATGCAGCCAGCGAGAAAATCCATCCTCCTCTTCCTCACAGCGCGGGGTCAAAGAAAAACTCAGACAAACTGTCCCTGTAAACCTCAAAAACCTTATAAACTTATGTGAGAGCTTTAAACCGCGGGCACGTGCTCAAACCTGCGTGTTTAATAGCTCGTGAACTTAATGACACCGTAACCTAGCAACAATCACACTATAGCAGCTAGCACCGGCTAAAGCCACGAGACGAGCTAAAACCGACAATAAACTCCACAAAACTGTCCCCCCGCCGGAGAATAACGTCCTTCTGTGAAAGTTAAACTGATTAAACTTCAGATTCAGGTCCAACCCGCAGGAGAAACCCGCTGCCCGCCGAATGTCGAGACCCTTCCGCTGTCAGCGCCAAGGAGGTTTATTTCTGTAGCGGAGAAGCTAACGTGAGCTAACGTGCGCAGGACGGAGCGCGAGGACGCTAGAGGAACACGTGACCCGCTGACGACGAGCACCAGGCCGCCATCTTGAGACTGTACAACTCACACTTTTTTAATAAGCGATTTATTTTTTAAGGATATAGAAGTTTTTGGGGATGTTTTTAGGGAGGTATAAGGGTTTGGTTTGTTTTTAGGGATATAGACGTTGTTTTTTTTTGTTGTTTTTTTTTTGAGAGATATAAAAGAGGGTTTTTTTTTTAAGGAATATAGAGGTTTTTTGTTTTTGTTTTTAGGGATATGGAAGTTTTTTGTTTTTTCTTAGCAATATAGAAAGTTTTTTATTTTGTTTTTAGGACTATAGAAGTTTATTTTGGTTTTGTTTTTTCTGTTATAGACGTTTTGTTTTGTGTGTTTTTGTTTTGTTTTTTTAGAGTTATAGAAAGTTTTTTTGTTTTATTTTTAGGGATATAGAAGGTTTTTTTTTAGGGATATAAACATTTTGTTTTGTCTGTTTTTGTTTTGTTTTTTTAAATAATAAAAATAATAATAAAGGTTTACAACATCTGTGGGAACATAGAACATAATGTATTATTATCCTAAACCTGAATTTAGGATCATAAAACATGACATAATCATATATAAACATCTCTGCTCAACACTCCGGGTTGGACATAAGATTTAGATCTATCACATTTTTAAGTTTTATAGAATGTTTCTTTTCCACAAAACTCACAGATGTGAGAAAAAGACAAAGTTTTTATAAATGTGACGAAGGTTTGGTTTTAAAAATCTTGTGACTTTAAAACTTTGACAAAATATTGATCCAGACGAGACGAGGAACCAGGAGCTGAGACGCCACAGAAGAACAAGGAGGAAGTACTGCAGTGTGTTACTCCAGTAAAAGTACTCAAGTAAAAGTACTCAAGTAAAAGTACTCTAGTAAAAGTACTCAAGTCAAAGTACTCAAATAAAAGTACTCAAGTCAAAGTACTCAAGTCAAAGTACTCAAGTAAAAGTGCTCAAGTAAAAGTACTCAAGTAAAAGTACGCAAGTAAAAGTACACAAGTAAAGGTACTCAAGTAAAAGTGCTCAAGTAAAAGTACTCAAGTAAAAGTACTCAAGTAAAAGTACTCAAGTAACAACCATACTCGAGGAAACAACATTAGAACAGATCAGAGACAGAGGAATATGGAGCTTTTAAAATCTGAGAAAATGAATGTTTGATTTTAGTCCATTTTGAGTTTGTGTCGCCGCCTTTTCCCTCCAGACACTCAGTCCAAACATGGCGCCCGGGACAGAGCGCTCTAGTGTTTTACTGTCTGGTCCCGGGACTTACCCGGCGTCAGGGGAGGAGATCTGAACCAATCAGAGCCCGGGATCCGCACCGACACCCCACACGCCGCCCAGCTCCGCCCACACGCCGCCCAGCTCCGCCCACACGCCGCCCAGCTCCGCCCACACGCCGCCTAGCTCCGCCCACACGCCGCCCAGCGCCGCTCCTGATTGGCTGCAGCAGGACGCTCCTCACATGATGTTTTGCTTTAGGTTCCTGTCACTGAGGTTAAATAATCCAGATCAGATGTCACCTCCTCTGTGTGACTCAAGGAGGAAGTGAAAGAGACGAGAGACGCTCCTGAACACTCCTGAACACTCCTGAACACTACTGAACACTACTGAACACTCCTGAACACTACTGAACACTACTGAACAACACAGAACACCACTGAACACTACTGAACACTCCTGAACACTACTGAACAACACTGAACACTACTGAACACTACTGAACACTACTGAACACTACTGAACACTACTGAACACTACTGAACACTCCTGAACACTCCTGAACACTCCTGAACACTCCTGAACACTCCTGAACACTACTGAACACTACTGAACACTCCTGAACACTCCTGAACACCTCCTGAACACTCCTGAACACTCCTGAACACTACTGAACACTACTGAACACTACTGAACAACACAGAACAACACAGAACAACACAGAACAACACATAACAATACAGAACACAACTGAACACCACAGCAGTCTCACTCCTACTAATACTAATACTACTAATACTACTACTACTACTACTACTACTACTACTGCTACTATTACGAGTGTGAAAGTCACTCTGACGTGACTGTGGCTTATATCTCTCCACACAGTGGATTGATCCTCCACTGATGCCGTAGTTTCTCATTTTACTCGTCACATTATTTCATAATTTTGTATCATGTTTTACAAGAAACTTTCATGTGTCTTCAAATTTATTTTGGGATAGTTTCTGCTCTTGGGATCAAACAGTCTGAGAATTCACTATAATGATGTAAAGTTGGAGTAGCTGGAGGACAAATAAAAGACTTTACAGTGAATATTATTATGTTTTTTTTTGTTTTTTTCCTTCACAAATATACATTTGGTAACACCAAACCTTTATTTAAAGTTTTTGTCAGTGACGTGTCGTCCCTGAGACACTGAAGCTTTGCAAATCAAGCAGCACTTTACTTTATAATAATGTGATTGTTCGACTTTTGACCCTGTGGCACCTTAACACTGTTTAACCTGGATTTAATGTTATTATTTTGTTTATTTTTTTGTTAATCATGAATGTTTTATAAGCTTGTTCGGTTTGATTATTTATTCAATTAAAAATTAAAGAAACTATCGCGTTATTTCATGGAACCCTCACGTGATTTGAGGACAGTGTCACGTGATACTGCTGATGTTTATTTAAGTTCAGATGTGACGGTTCTGCTGTAATGTAGGAAATACATTATGTTTATTATGAACATGTAGATCTGACAAAAGACGCAAAGGATGGAACAAACATAAATAAATAAATAAGTACGTGAATAAATAAATAAATAAAAATGTAAATAGTTTAAGATTATTTATTTATTTTACTTTATTTTATTTTTTATTTACATTGATCACGTGTGCCGAGGGGGGACGCACGTGACGTCACTCCGTCACGTACGTGCGTCACGCTCCTGACGCTCCCGCCCGCAGCTCGTCTCTGGAGCAGGAGGATCACTCCGTGTGTCCCTCCTCACGGCTCCAGACAAACATGCATCTGGTGGACTTCGTGTCCGGCTCTTTCGCAGGTAAATCTACACAACTCAACATTTTCACCTTTAATAACAGTTTAATAACAGTATTTAGAGTGAGATTTAACACGCGCAGATTTAACAGTGACAGTGACAGCGGGGGGAGGTTGTGTAACAGCGTCAGATGCGTTTAAACACGAATAAACAGGATAAAAACCTTTAAATGTGCTGTTTTTACACTAATATACAGTATAAAACCTTTAAATGTGCTGTTTAAACACGAATAACAGGATAAAACCTTTAAATGTGCTGTTTAAACACGAATATACACAGGATAAAACCTTTAAATGTGCTGTTTTTACACTATTATACAGGATTAAAAACCTTTAAATGTGCAGTTTTTACACTAACACGATCATCGCTCTGTGTTTGTTGTGTGTAGTTTTCATTTTTATCTCTGGAGACACATAAACAGGAGACAGAATGTGGGATTATACTTTATATCTGTAAAACACAGCCTGGAATCAGATCTGCAGATGAACCTGATCTGTCCCGACACAGATCTGCACAGAAACATGTTTAATACGACAGACACAGTTTAGTGACGGGACGTTTGTGGAGTAAAGGCAAAAGGAGACGACCCTGTGTGTGGTAATAGACTCTCAGGTATGTGGACAGAGGGAGGAGGAGACCAGGAGGAGGAGACCAGGAGGAGGAGACCAGGAGGAGGAGACCAGGAGGAGGAGACCAGGAGGCACAGAGTCATAGGAAATATAACACAAAACACTGAATATATTATAATAAATTTAAACACTTAGGTATGTGAACTTCAGTTGGAGGAGACCAGGAGGCACAGAGGGAGGAGGAGACCAGGAGGATAGAGGGGGGAGGAGGAGGAGACCAGGAAGCATAGGGTCACAGGAAATATAACACAAAACACTGAATATATTATAATAAATTTAAACACTTAGGTATGTGAACACTTCAGTTGGAGGAGACCACTTCACAGAGGGAGAGGAGACCAGGAGGCACAGAGGGAGGAGGAGACCAGGAAGGATAGAGGGGGAGGAGGAGACCAGGAGGAGGAGACCAGGAGGAGGAGACCAGGAGGCACAGAGTCATAGGAATTATAACACAAAACACTGAATATATTATAATAAATTTAGACACTTAGGTATGTGGATGAGGAGACGAGGAGGCACAGGGGGAGTAGGAGGAGACGAGGAGGCACAGGGGGAGGAGGAGGAGGAGACCAGGAGGCGCAGACTCACAGGAAATCTAACACAAAACCCTAAATATATGATAATAAAGTGAGTTTACTCAGCTCTGGGTTTTACAGGGTGAAGTAAAAGTACAAATACAGAGACAAAAGAGGCAAAATGTCGTTTAAAACAATGATCTAAACATGTAAGAAAAACTGAAGAAACTTTCATCATGAAACTGAAAATACAAAAGTCACAAGTGTCACAATAAGTTTAAATGTCCCATGATGCACTGCTCCGTCTGTCCTAATGTTTCAAACAGACCTGAGAGACCCCCACACCAAACTCTCCTCCTCTTCTCTCCTCTCCTCCTCTTGTCTCCTCTCCTCCTCTTGTCTCCTCTCCTCCTCTTGTCTCCTCTCCTCCTTCTGTCTCCTCTCCTCCTCTTGTCTCCTCTCCTCCTCTTGTCTCCTCTCCTCCTCTCTCTTCAGTCTGAGCTCTTAACTTGCAAACTCCCACTTGATGACATCACAAGGTGGAACAGATCATTTGATCTTTGTAGATGTGACAGACTCATAATAAAGTGTGACTCAAACATGTAAACAAACTCAGGTCTGTGTTTGATGTTCTGAGGTGGATTAAACGTCACTCGAGTCAGTTTGTGATGTACAAGTGTTTTTATCATCGTGGTATCGGTATCAGTATCGAGTATTGAGATTTGACTCTCGTGGCTCATTCTGCTCGTCTCTCGACACAGTTTTGGTGGGACTGAGTTTATTCTGAATGAGGTTTATCCTCAGACTCGAGGCTCTGGGGCGTGGACAGGTGACCCGGGGCCGGGGCCGGTTCCCACGTGGACAGGTGACCCGGGGCCGGTCCACGTGGACAGGTGACCCGGGGTGAGTGGACAGGTGACCCGGGGCCGGCCCACGTGGACAGGTGACCCGGGGCCGGTCCATGTGGACAGGGGACCCGGGGCCGGTCCACGTGGACAGGTGACCCGGGGCTGGTCCACGTGGACAGGTGACCCGGGGCTGGTCCACGTGGACAGGTGACCCGGGGTGAGTGGACAGGTGACCCGGGGCCGGCCCACGTGGACAGGTGACCCGGGGTGAGTGGACAGGTGACCCGGGGCCGGTCTGACGTCTGGTTTGTTTGTCCTCAGGAGCCTGTGGGATGGCGGTGGGATACCCCCTCGACACCGTGAAGGTACCTGACCATTTCTGCTGTGGTTACTATGGTTACTAACAAACAAATGTGCAGTTTTTGGAGAAACTCTTATAACGAATGTCACAGTTAAAGCTGCACTATGTAACTTTTTAATAATAATGATAATAATTTGTCTCTTTTAATAATTCCTTACACTTGTGATGCTCCTCAGTCGTGTCAAAGTTCTTCACTGTCGTCATTATTCTTTCACTTCTCACTTGGTGATGGTCAGATACTATTGTAGCCACAGCTGCCCTGGGGCAGACTGACAGAAGCGAGGCTGCCATTGTGCCATCGGCCCCTCTGACCACCACCGATCACACATACACCACTTTTATACTAGGCAATGTGGGTGAAGTGTCTTGCCTAAGGACCCAACGACAGAACTTGGTCCGAGCTGAACTCGATCCTCTGACCTTCTGGTTGGGACCAAAGCTCAACCACTGAGCCACTGTTCTGTGTTTTATCTTCTTCTTTTGTTCATGTTTCTGTTTGTTCTGTTTTTTTCTTCTTCTTTTGTTCATGTTTGTTCTGTTTTTTCTTCTTCTTTTGTTCATGTTTGTTCTGTGTTTAAACTTCTTCTTTTGTTCTTTAGGTGCGTCTTCAGACACAGAAACAGTTCACCGGGATCTGGCAGTGTGCGACCACCACGTTTTTAAAGGAGGGGGTGAGTCACAGGGGGAGGGGTCAGAGGAGGAGGGAGGGGTCAGAGGGAGGAGGGAGGAGGGGAGGTTCAGAGGAGGGAGGAGGGGTCAGAGGAGGGGAGGGGCAGAGGAGGGGGGAGGGGCAGAGGAGGGGGAGGGGGCAGAGGAGGGGGGAGGGG
Organism: Periophthalmus modestus; assembly: GCA_019594935.1. Lineage (NCBI taxonomy): Eukaryota > Metazoa > Chordata > Actinopteri > Gobiiformes > Gobiidae > Periophthalmus > Periophthalmus modestus. The sequence goes on from JAIEZT010001328.1 coordinate 749,523, forward strand.
TCAGAGGACTGTTTAAAGCTCCACTATGGAACCTTTGGTGGAGGATCCGCCATCTACTTGTCTCCATGGAGATGTCCAAGACTAGACCAGAACTAGACCAGGACTAGACTGGGACGAGACCAGGACCAGACCTGGGACTAGGGCAGGACTAGAGGAGGACTGGAGGAGGACTAGAGGAGGACTGGAGGAGGTCTAGAGGAGGACTAGAGGAGGACTAGAGGAGGACTAGAGGAGGTCTAGAGGAGGTCTAGAGGAGGACTAGAGGAGGACTAGAGGAGGACTAGAGGAGGACTAGAGGAGGTCTAGAGGAGGTCTAGAGGAGGACTAGAGGAGGACTAGAGGAGGACTAGAGGAGGACTGGAGGAGGTCTAGAGGAGGACTAGAGGAGGTCTAGAGGAGGACTGGAGGAGGTCTAGAGGAGGTCTAGAGGAGGTCTGGAGGAGGACTGGAGGAGGACTGGAGGAGGACTAGAGGAGGACTAGAGCAGGACTAGAGCAGGACTAGAGCAGGACTAGAGGCAGGAGGACTAGAGGAGGACTAGAGGAGGACTGGAGGAGGTCTAGAGGAGGACTGGAGGAGGTCTAGAGGAGGTCTAGAGGAGGACTGGAGGAGGACTGGAGGAGGTCTAGAGGAGGTCTGGAGGAGGACTAGAGGAGGACTAGAGGAGGTCTAGAGGAGGACTAGAGGAGGTCTAGAGGAGGACTAGAGGAGGACTAGAGGAGGACTAGAGGAGGACTAGAGGAGGACTAGAGGAGGACTAGAGGAGGTCTAGAGGAGGTCTAGAGGAGGTCTAGAGGAGGACTAGAGGAGGTCTAGAGCAGGACTAGAGGAGGACTAGAGGAGGACTAGAGGAGGTCTAGAGGAGGACTAGAGGAGGTCTAGAGGAGGTTTAGAGGAGGAGTGAGGGGGAGGTTCCAGGATGTCCTGTGGCTGGACTCGTTTCTCCTGTTTTACAGTTGTTCTGAGAGTTTCACTGACATAAATCCACACAAGCCTCATTCTGGATGTTTCTAGAGAAAGAACCAGAGACACGAGCTCAGATTTAAATCCTGTCGTGATAAAAACTATCGATGTGTAAATCTGCTGAAAATATCACTGTATAAACCGTAAGATTGAAACACTTTAATGCCACTGACACAATGAACAGACTGTTTGGACTTTTTTCCTATGTTCTAACTCGGCTCGTCATAAACTCGTCTGCAGAGGTTTTAGAGTCACCCATGTTTGAATAATATAGAGATCTCCTCTTTATACTCCACAGAGGTAAATACCTCGTGTCTCACACTGGGCTCGTTGGCTCTGACGTGTCTGGTCTTGTTTGAGTTTGTTCAGGTTTAGGTGAAGCTGTAGAAACTGCTGCTCTGTTTAAAGCTGCACTATGGGACTTTCTGTGGAGGATCCGCCATCTGCTTGTCTCCATGGAGATGTGCAGGACTAGACCAGGACTGAACCAAGACTGGAACAGGGGCCTGGAACGGGACTAGAACAGGACAAGAACGAGACTAGAACAGGACAAGAACGAGACTAGAACAGGACAAGAAAGAGACTAGAATGGAACTAGAGCAAGACTAGAACGGGACTAGAATGAGACCAAAACGGACTCGAACAGGACTAGAATAGAACTAGAATGGGACCGAAACGGGACCACAACTAGACTAGAACAGAGACTAGAATGGGACTAAAACGGAACTAGAACGAGACTAGAATGGGATTAGAATGAGACTAGAATGAGACCAAAACGAGACTAGAAGAGGGACTGGAACAGGATCAAAACGGGACCAGAACAAGACTAGAATGGAGCTAGACCAGGATTAGACCAGGACTAAACGTAACCTACATATAAACTCAAACTGTGCCCTGATCATTCCAACAATAAAAGAAGCATTTCATGAGTTTAAGATTCCTTTTCATAGACGCCATTTTGAGGACTCTCAGCTCCACAGACACAAATGTGACCTGCTCCTCCTCGTTGCAGGTGTCCGGGTTCTTTAAAGGCATGGCTCTCCCCGTCACCACCATCGCCATGACGTCGTCGGTGACATTCGGCGTCTACAGGAACTTCCTGCACTGCCTGAGCCAACTGCGAGGGGGCGGAGCCAACACCAGGCTGGACGTGGCGCTGGCGGGCATGGCTGGAGGCATCGCACAGGTAACGCACACGCAGGCTGGACTTTTTTAAATACTAGATGTGTCCTTCAAACTGTTCAGATGTTTCTCCAGGTTCACACGCCCACTGTGCCACACCCACTGTGACACGCCCACTGTGACACGCCCCCTGCGACACGCCCCCTGTGCCACGCCCCCTGTGCCACACCCACTGTGCCACACCCACTGTGCCACGCCCCCTGTGACACGCCCCCATGCGACACGACCCACTGTGACACGCCCCCTGCGACACGCTCCCTGCCACACGCCCCCTGTGACACGCCCACTGTGACATGCCCCCATGCGACACGCCCCCTGTGACACGCCCCCTGCGACACGGTCACTGTGCTACGGGCCACTGCGACACGCCCCCTGCGACATGTCCCCTGCGACACGCCCCCTGTCACACCCCCCCGCCCCCTGTCACACGCCCCCTGTGACACGCCCCCTGTGCTCATCTAGGCTGGAGCGGTTATAGCGGCTAAGTTGGAGCCCAGTTCCACATTTTTCCGACCTTGAGTATCATAGCAACCAAAGAGCCAATCAGGAGCGAGGATGTTGAAGGCGACACAGCGACTCGTGCGTGAGCCGCTCAGACCAGAGTCTGTGGGTTTGAGTCTTGAGTCAAATATTCAGTGATTATTTTCATAGTTGTTGGATCAGTCTAACGACTCCCATCTTTCTCTCTTTTCCTCTTTTTCTCATTCTGTCTTTCTTTATGTTCATCTTTCTATTTCACTCTCTTTTCCTCTCAATCTCTCTCTTTCTCTCTTCCTCTCTTTTTCTTTCTTTCTGTTGATCTTTTTCTCCCTCCCTCTCTCTCCTTCTCTCTTTCCCTCTCTCTTCTCCCTCCCTCCCTCCCTCCCTCTCCTCCCTCTCCTCCTCTCCTCTCCCTTCTCCCTCTCTCCTCCTCTCCCTCCTCCTCCCTCTCCTCCCTCTCTCCCCTCTCCTCCCTCTCTCCCTCCCCCTCTCTCTCGTCTTCCTCCTCCCTCCCTCTCCTCCCTCTCCTCCCTCTCCTCCCTCCTCCCTCTCCTCCTCTCTTCCTCCTCCCTCTCCTCCCTCTCCTCCCTCTCCCTCCCTCTCCCTCCTCCTCCTCCCTCTCCTCCCTCTCCTCCTCTCCTCCTCTCCTCCTCCTTCTCCTCCTCCTCCCCTCCCTCCCTCTCCTCCTCCTCTCTCCTCCTCTCCTCCTCTCTCCTCTCCTCCTCCTCCTCCCCTCCCTCCTCTCCCTCCCTCCCTCTCCTCCTCCTCTCCTCTCTCCTCCTCTCTCCCTCCTCCTCCCCCCCTCCTCCCTCCCTCCCTCTCCTCCTCTCCTCTCTCCTCCTCTCCTCCTCTCCTCCTCTCCTCCCTCCCTCCCTCCCTCTCTCTCCTCTCCTCCCTCTCCCCCCTCCTCCTCTCCTCCCTCTCCTCCCTCCTCCTCTCCTCCCTCTCCTCCTCTCCTCCTCTCCTCCCTCTCCTCCTCTCCTCCCTCCTCCTCTCCTCCTCTCCTCCTCTCCTCTCCTCTCTCCTCTCCTCTCTCCTCCCTCTCCTCCCTCTCCTCCTCTCCTTCCTCTCTCCCTCTCCTCCTCTCCTCCTCCCTCCCTCTCCTCCTCTCCTCCTCCTCCTCCCCTCCTCCCTCTCCTCTCCTCCCTCCTCCCTCTCCTCTCCTCCCTCTCCTCCTCTCCTCCCTCTCCTCCTCTCCCCCCCCTCTCCTCCTCTCTCCTCCTCTCCTCCTCTCCTCCTCTCCTCCCTCTCCTCCTCCCTCCCTCCTCCTCTCCTCCCTCCCTCTCCTCCTCCCTCCTCCCTCTCCTCCCTCTCTCCTCTCCTCCTCTCCTCCCCTTCCTCCCTCCGCTCCTCTCCTCCTCTCCTCCTCTCCTCCCTCCCTCTCCTCCCCCTCCTCCCCTCTCCTCCCTCTCCTCCTTCCTCTCCTCCCTCCCTCTCCTCCCCTCTCCTCTCTCCTCTCCTCTCCTCTCCTCTCCTCCCTCTCCTCCTCCCCCCTCCTCCCTCTCCTCCCTCTCCTCCCTCTCCTCCTCTCCTCTCCCTCCTCCTCTCCTCCTCTCCTCCCTCTCCTCCCTCTCCTCCTCTCCTCCCCCTCCTCCCTCTCCTCCCTCTCCTCCCCCTCCCCTCTCCTCCTCTCCTCCTCTCCTCCTCTCCTCCTCCCCTCCTCTCCCTCCTCCTCCTCTCCTCCTCCTCCTCTCCTCCTCTCCCTCCTCCTCCTCTCTCCTCTCCTCCCTCCTCCTCTCCTCTCTCCTCCCCTCCTCCTCCTCCTCCCTCTCCTCCCTCTCCTCCTCTCCTCCCTCTCCTCCTCCCTCCTCCCCCTCCTCCCTCTCCTCCCTCTCCTCCTCTCCTCCCTCCTCCTCCCTCTCCTGCCTCTCCTCCTCTCCTCTCCTCTCTCCTCTCCTCCTCTCCTCTCCTCCTCCTCTCCTCTCCCCCCTCCCCCCCCCCCCCCCCTCCTCCTCCTCCTCCTCCTCCCTCCTCCTCCTCCTCCTCCCTCTCCTCCTCTCCTCCTCTCCTCCTCAGACGTCCGTCATGGCGCCCGGGGACCTGGTGAAGGTTCGTCTTCAGTGTCAGACAGAGTCTAAACGTGGGGGCCCGGTGCGGCCCCGGTACAGGGGCCCGGTTCACTGTGTGGTGAGTCTCCTGAGGGAGGAGGGGGTCAGGGGCCTGTACCGAGGGGCCCTGCCCCTGATGCTCCGGGACGGACCGTCCTACGCCACGTACTTCACCGTGTACTCGTCCATCTGCGGCGCCCTGACCCACACGGACAAGGCCCGACCAGGTACGACTCTGACCTCTGACCCCTGACCTCTGAGATCTGACATCTGACCTCTGACCTCTGACCTCTGCTGAGCTTTCTGACCCCTGACCATCTGATCTCTAACCTCTGTTCCCTGACCCCTGACATCACAGACATCTGGAGTGACATCTGACCTGTTTTCATCCATGTTCTAATGTTTCCTCGTCACAGACCTGGAGTTGTGTTTTCTTGTTTCATTCTCATGTTTCACACAAACCTGCAGATTTAGACTGAAAACTCTCTGTTCCACCTTGTGATGTCATCATGTGGTGATACAGGAAGTGCTCCACTGTGTTTTTAAACTCCACCTTCACTAGAATCATTTGGATGATTTCAGTCCTGGAGTTGTCAATCTACTGAACTAAAGGTAAAAGGAGCTGAACTTGAAAACTACCACTTGATGACATCACAAGGTGGAACGTTGCGTTTTGAGCTTTGTAGATGTGACAGACTAATAATAAAGTGAGACTCAAACATGTGAATGAAACAAACACGACTCTTGTCTGTTTTTGATGAAGATTTCATTTTGTGTCACACTGGAGCTTTATTTCAAAAACATTCTACTTCCTGTAAAACTATAATGAAATAAAAGTCGTGTGTTTCTCTCGTCGTTTCTCTTCTCGGAGGCAGGTTTCAGTCGGTGTGAGGTTCAGTTTGTGTTGCCAGGTTGGAATGAGCCCAGACTGGCTCTGGTGTGTCCTCTGACGGCTGAGGGCGTGTTGCCAGATATGAGGCGGCAGAGTCACACGTCAGAGGGTCTTTTCTCTGAGGCGACGTTTTCTGTGAACGAGAAATAAACCTGGACAAGAATTTAAATTAAAACAGTGAAAATCAAGACGAGATATAAAAGTTTACGACGTCACAGCATCTGTCGACCAATGAGATTTAAGGAAAATATCACACAAAACTGACTAATCCAGAGAAATGTTACATCTGTCGACTGGACAAAACGTGGGACTGAAATGTGTTAAATAAACCTCAGAGTTTTCAGCAGGGCTCAGACTGTAGTAAAAATACTTTTACTTTTCCTGTTCAAACATGTAGAAAGTACAAATACTGCTCTCAAATGTACTGCAGTAAAAGTAAAAGTACACACTAAAGTATGGATAATAGATAGCACATAGCTGGTTAGCACATAGCCGGTTAGCATGCAGCTGGTTAGCACATAACTGGTTAGCACGTAGCTGGTTAGCACAAAGCTTGTTAGCACGTAGCTGGTTAGCACATAGCCGGTTAGCATGCAGCTGGTTAGCATGTAACTGGTTAGCACATAGCTGGTTAGCACATAACTGGTTAGCACGTAGCAGGTTAGCACAAAGCTTGTTAGCACGTAGCTGGTTAGCCTTTGTGACGCCTTTGAACTTTGAGTATTTAAATTTTTGGAAAAGTTTTCATACTGATAGTTTTGAGCTTTTTCCCCGCCCCCTTTTTAAAGAACCAATCAAGCGACGGCGCACGTCTTTAGTCCAACGAGAATTTATTTAGACGAATACAACCCTCCCCTTTAATACTTCAGACGACAGTGGCTCAGATCCACAGGCTGTTGGTGCGATTCCTGCTCCCACAGACGAATCCTGTTGTTGTGTCCTTGAGCAAGACACTTACCCCTCACCCCAGTGTGTGTGTGTGTGTGTGTGTGTGTGTGTGTGTGTGTGTGTGTGTGTGTGTGACTGTGTGTGTGACTGTGTGTGTGTGTGACTGTGTGTGTGTGTGTGTATGTGTGTGACTGTGTGTGTGTGTGTGTGACTGTGTGTGTGACTGAGTGTGTGTGTGTGTGTGACTGTGTGTATGTGTGTGTGTGTGTGACTGTGTGTGTGACTGTGTGTATGTGTGTGTGTGTGTGACTGTGTGTGTGACTGTGTGTGTGTGTGTGTGTGTGTGTGACTGTGTGTGTGTGTGTGTGTGTGTGTGTGTGTGTGTGTGTGTGTGTGTGTGTGTGTGTGTGTGACTGTGTAACTGTGTGTGTGTGTGTGTGTGACTGTGTGACTGTGTGTGTGTGTGTGTGACTGTGTGTGTGTGTGTGTGTGTGTGTGTGTGTGTGTGTGTGTGTGTGTGTGTGTGTGTGTGTGTGACTGTGTGTGTGTGTGTGTGACTGTGTGTGTGTGACTGTGTGTGCGTGTGTGTGTGTGTGTGTGTGTGTGTGTGACTGTGTGACTGTGTGTGTGTGTGACTGTGTGTGTGTGACTGTGTGTGACTGTGTGTGTGTTACTGTGTGTGTGGTGACTGTGTGTGTGTGTGTGTGTGTGTGTGTGTGTGTGTGTGTGACTGTGTGTGTGTGTGTGTGTGTGTGTGTGTGTGTGTGTGACTGTGTGTGTGTGTGTGTGTGTGTGTGTGTGTGTGTGTGTGTGTGTGTGTGTGTGTGTGTGTGTGTGTGTGTGTGTGTGTGTGTGTGTGTGTGTGTGTGACTGTGTGTGTGTGTGTGTGACTGTGTGTGTGTGTGTGTGTGTGTGTGTGTGTGTGTGTGACTGTGTGTGACTGTGTGTGTGACTGTGTGTGTGTGTGTGTGTGTGTGTGTGTGTGTGTGTGTGTGTGTGTGACTGTGTGTGTGTGTGTGTGTGTGTGTGTGTGTGTGACTGTGTGTGACTGTGTGTGACTGTGTGTGACTGTGTGTGTGTGTGTGTGTGGTTCCTTGCCATAAAGCGCTGTATAAAACCTGTGCTCTTTCAGACTGGGGCGTGGTCATGCTCGCCGGGGGCGTGGCCGGCGCCGCGGCGTGGGCGGTCGGGACGCCCATGGACGTGATCAAAGCTCGGATCCAGATGGACGGAGCCAGAGACGTGAAGCAGTACCGCGGCCTGCTCCACTGCATCGCCCAGACCGTCCACACAGAGGGCGCCAGAGTGTTCTACCGCAGCCTGTGGATCAACTGCCTCCGAGCGTTTCCCTCCAACATGGTGGTGTTCATGACCTACGAGCTCCTCACCGACTTCCTGCGGGTGAGGACGGACACGGACGACATGCCGTACGTGGTGATGGACTAACACGGGTTTTATTATTTATGTAAAACAAACTAAACATACTTACCAACGGTGAAAGTCCTCAAAATGGCGGCTGTAAACAGAAACTGAAACGGCTGCGTCGTCATGGTGACAGATCCAACTGAACTTTATTTAGGTGTTAAAATACTTTTAGATTTTAAAATGTAAAGTACTGAGCTGAGCGTTCTCTCACGTGTATTTATCCAAATGTGTGGAAAGAAATGCTTCAAAATGAAAATCTATCTTTTGAACGGGGAAAGTCCTCAAAATGGCGGCTGTAAACAGAAGTTGCGTCGTCATGGTGACATATCTAACTGAACTTTATTTAGGTGTTTGCTAAGGTCATGTTTTTAGGGAAATTTCAGTGTTGCAGCAGTAAAGTTGTGTTTTTAATAATTCAAACAAACAGATTTAAACCAAAACTAAACATGTTTTATGAAAATACTTTTAGATTTTAAAATCTAAACTACTGAGGTGAGGTTTTTCCAACATGTTCTCTCACATTTATTCTGACAATTTATCCACACGTGTTGAGAGAAACACTGGACGACTTCTACAAAATGAAATTCTGCCTTTTGAACGTTGAAAGTCCTCAAAATGGCGGCTGTAACAGAAGCTGAAACGGCTGCGTCGTCATGGTGACAGATCTAACTGAACTTTATTTACTCTAGTTTTTCTTATTTGTCCGCGCTTGTGACGCAAAATTAGCTTTGTTTCCATGACAATAAACAAAAGATAAATGTTCCGTAGTACGAAACTGTGAGGTTCAGTTTCCAGATTTAAACTTTTTATTTTATATTTTTGTTGCCATTTTATTTGACTTTTTTTTTCCAATTTAAATTTAAAAACATTTGGGAAAATTCTCTCCAGATCTGGTCCTTAATGAACAGTGAAAGTCCTCAAAATGGCGGCTGTAAACAGTAGCAGAGCACCATGAAAAGGTTGAATAATGTTTTTTAAAATGTATTTATTTATTTATTAGGATGGGAGGAGAGATTACACGAATGTTTCCATAAAATTGCGTCAAAAATTCTCGTTAATTCAAGAATAGACGTAAAACCAAAAATAAATGTATTTGACTAAAATATCAAAAATTCTGTCTTGGGATTATGAGAAAAAATGAACTCCCTCGTGTCGATTTAACGTCTCAAAAATATTTCTGTATGAAAACGCAGGACGAGGTTTTTCATTAATTTTCCTGAAGAAACAGTGAATCTGAGCTCGTCTCCTGCTCCGTGTTTCAAAGTTTCTCGTTGTAGAGACAGAAATACGACTCTGTGTTTGAGAATAATCCTGCAGCTGTCGCGTTGTCTTCCGTTTACCACCAGAGGGCGACAGTGGCTCACTCTGCTCATGTTTTGTCATTTGCACCAAAACTGTGAAAAATGAGCCACTGAAAATGATTTTCTACTAAATCAACTTGAATTTTGTGATTTTAAACGAGGACGTGCAGCTCCGAGTCGATGTCGTGAGTTTATGATCAGATCTGCTCTGCTCCTCGTCGTTTACTCCCTGTTGGATTCAGTTGAGTCAAATAAAAAGATTGTATTGCCCTGCATTAGAGGCTTGAGCGCTCAGGAAAATGCCGTTTTCCCCTACCCCCTATCCCCGCCCACGAACGGAAACGAGCCAAATCAGAGACGAGTGTTTTTCTGTTTGTTTTCTTCATAATGTAAAGTGGATTTTATGAAGAAACAGATGGATCGTAGTAATTTTAGGCTTAAAACGACTTTCAGCGTTGAACCTGGCAACCCAAAGGAGAGGGTCATGTGACGCTCGTTCTGATTTCTGATTGGATAATAATCGACTTGAACCAAAACAGCAAATTATAGCAAAAACTCTCCAGAATGTTTAGTTTTTTTGTACTTAAGAATAAATCAGCATTACAGGGGAAAAAAATAGCTGGATCGGTATCGGTTCAGTCGATATCGGATCAGTCGATATCGGATCAGTCGATATCGGATCAGTCGATATCGGATCAGTCGATATCGGATCAGTCGATATCCTGTCTGGGCTGTAACTGGATGTAATAAGAATATTTCCTCATTTTGCACCAAAACGTCTCATAAAGTTGAAACTGGAGCCGTCCCTTCACTCGTATCGGTTTGTATCGGTATCGGCAGCTTCCTAAAGTATTGATATCGGTATTAGCAGATCCGTAAAGTATCGATATCTGTATCAGAACTGAAAAAGCTGGATCAGGGCTTCCGTTATCATTATTATCAGTAAAAGCCTGTTTCCCTGTATTTTCTTGTATTTTCTTGTATTTTTCTTGTATTTTCTTGTATTTTTCTTGTGTTTTCTTGTATTTTCTTGTATTTTTCTTGTATTTTCTTGTATTTTTCTTGTGTTTTTCTTGTATTTTCTTGTATCTTGGACACCGTGACGTCACTTTATGAAATGTAAAATCTAAAAATGTTCCGTACAGCGGCTTTAACCCAGAGGGGAGTTAAAGCGGAGGTGTGGTCAGGGGTCAGGGGTCACACAGGTCGTTTAAACTGTAAATGTCTGTGTTTTGTCTCCGTCGCAGGGTCAGGTCTGTGTTTATGTGAAATATTAAATCTTCCTCGAGCGTTTGGTTCTTTTCTGTGGACGCTGCACTAAACAAATCTACTTCACGATAATCTGAGTCTGTTTAATAGTTTAGTCTGTTTAATATTTTTAAATATATTTAAAGTGTCGTTTTGTTTTGTTGAAAGAGGGAAAAGTGTCAAATGTTCCGTCGTTTTACTGAAGCGCACAAACGGTCTAAACCACTCTAAACATGTACTGCTGCTTTGTTAAAGGAGCACTGCGGAACTTTTCTACTCGCCTCCGTTAAGATGTGACTGTTACGACTTTACACACATCGATACTCGGGTTTATTTAACTTCGAGCTTAAAAAAAAGCTTCATTCTGACTAAACGAGCTCGCCTTTCCACAGATCTGACCTGTGTCTCCACCCGGTGGTGTCACTTGCTCGTCTCCGTGGTGATAGAAAAGTTCCATAATGCTCCTTTTGCCTCGTGCCTTGTCGTTCCTGCTGCGTGCACAGTTTTCTGTGGTAATTACATGTATTTAAATGTGAACTACTGGATCTAAGTGTAATTAACATGATTCTATTTATTTCATAGATTTATTCATTTATTCATGTGTTTTATCAGATTTAAAGTGGATATTTTTCTGTACTGTCACTTTAACAGCTCGTTGACGTGTAAAATGTGCTGCTCCATCAAAAAACCTCACAATTTAAACCTTTTTTTTTCTTCTGCAAAGAGAAAAATGTGAGATTTTTATTTTATTTTATTGTAAGAATTACTGTACTGGGGAACAATATAAAAATATAAATTACAAAACATAAAAAAATATTATTTTCATTATTAGTGTCACTGTAAACAAATAAAAAGTGGTATTTCTTGAATTATAATATTTTACACAGGGTTCAATGAATTCAGTATCATTATTCAGACTTTTTTTTCTCAATTTAATTTTTTATTTTATTTTACATGTATTTCATATTATTAAATACTATCATATTTGTTTATTTTTAGTTTTTAACATGTAATCATCATATGTGTTTATTTTTATTTTTAGTTTATTTGTTTTTTTATGATTTTTATTCTCAATTTAAATTTTTTTGCAGTCTTCAATGCATAATTCAATATCATTCAGATTTTTTTCTCTACTTTTTTTTTTTTTTTTTATATGTAACTATCATATTTTTTTTATTTAAAATTTTAGGGTTTATTTTATTTTTATTTTTTGTGTTTTTTGTTTTTCTTTAAATAATTATGATTTTTCCATTATCTGCCGTCTCCTTGGCGACACAAACACTCCGAGGTCAAAGGTCAAACCTCGTGACTTTGTGAAATGGCGTCGTCCATTTTGTTTTTAAATCGTTGTTTTTCGTGTTCGTGCCTCGTTTCTTTTCGGTGCATGATTCTTCCACATGGTCAAAGTTCCGCACACGAGCTTTAATGAGCTCTCTGTTTGCACAAAACCTTCACTCATGAGTTTAAATCCTCAAACTCCTCGAATCTGACGGTTCAAATCTGTAAATGTTTGAAATGAGTTTTTATCTGTAACAGCGACAATAACGAGGAATAAATATTTTTAATATCGATTCTGGCTCAAGTTTTTGTATCATCGATTAAAGAGGAAGTAATTTTATGTGTTACAGTTACAGTAAATACCTCCTCTTTAATACCCCACAGGAGTAAATACCTCCTCTTTAATACCCCACAGAAGTAAATACCCTCCTCTTTAATACCCCATAGAAGTAAATGCCTCCTCTTTAATACCCCATAGAAGTAAATACCTCCTCTTTAATACCCACAGAAGTAAATACCTCCTCTTTAATACCCCACAGAAGTAAATACCTCCTCTTTAATACCCCACAGAAGTAAATACCTCCTCTTTAATACCCCACAGAAGAAATACCTCCTCTTTAATACCCCACAGAAGTAATACCTCCTAAAAACCCCAACAGAAGGAAATACCTCCTCTTTAATACCCCACAGAAGGAAATACCTCCTCTTTAATACCCCTATAGTAAATACCCCTCCTCTTAATACCCCACATGTAAATACCTCCTCTTAATACCCCCACAGTAAATACGTCCTCTTTAAGACGTTGGTCATACAGATTATATACAGCTATAGTACTACTGGTAGTAATGGATGTAGTAGTAGTAGTAGTAGTAGTAGTAGTAAGTATTAGTAGTAGTAGTTTAGATGGGAGCCGGGGCGTTGAAAATCTGAAGGTTGATGGTTGAATCTCAGCTCTGATCAGTGCACAGTGTTATTGTGTCCTTGGGCAAGACACTTTCCTCTGTGTGAGTGAGATCAGGGTCAGGAGGGCCGATGGTGCAGACTGGCAGCCTTGTTCCCATCAGTCTGCCCCAGGACAGCTGAAGGAGACTCATGTCATAATGAACAAGGCTCCACCCACAGACGAAGTGTTTAAAGTGATGTCACCACAGCGTCCGGCGCCAAATGAAGCTCATCGAGGCTAAAGCCGTTAGACCACGAGTATCATAGCAACCAAAGAGCCAATCAGGAGCGAGGATGTTGAAGGTAACATCCCTGTTTGCAGCGCTGGTTTAGTCGGGATCGGATGCTTAGTAACGCTGTCAATCAAACCTGTTGCTAACGCTAACAGGAGCGACGTCGGGGAAAGAAGGACCTGATGTGTCTGTTATTAATGTTCATATGTTGATTTACAGACACAGACGTGAAATAAAAACCCAGGATCATGTAGAGAGGTTAATACGAACATTTAAGACCAACATGAGTCTGACAGCAGCAGGGACAGAGAGAGACATGTTTTTTCATAGAAAGTGAATTGGAGCCAGAATTGATGGAGCACGAAGTGCGCCCGTGATCACTTCCTGTTTGGAGCACAGCGGCGGCGTTAGCAGGTTAGCTACGTCCATTTATATAAACAGTTTATGGTTTTGTAAGGAGTTTGGGTTTTAATTAAGCCTAATCTTAATCTCAGTAAATTCAGTTAAAGATTTACTGCGTAACTTTCCTGGTATAACGTGTCGAACTTGTCGTGTCTTGAGCCGTTTCTCCTCTTCGCTCTGTGTTTGAGGGGAGGTCATCTGGGGTAAATCTGCTGCTCGTGTCCCGCCCTTAAAACCAGAATAAAAATCCAAAACGTTCTTCTCGCTCCAGCGCTAACGCTCACACTCAGATTAGCATCACGGCGCTAATTACTCCACAGTGTTTTTGAAGTAGAGGCCCGAGTTTGGCATGTGACTGGACTTACTCTTAACAACCTCGTTTCTTTGAGTTCTAGGAATATGTTACAAACCTCCTTTTGTTGCTTTTACTTAAGTCCCTTCGCGTTTCTCCGACTTACGCAACAGCGCCGCGTGATTATGAAAGAGGAACGGTCCAGAGCGGAGGTCGAGGGGAAAACGCCATCTCCACATGTACACACACGTCCCCACACACACACCGTCCCCACACACACACACACACACACGTCCCCACACACACACACACACACCCCCACACACACACGTCCCCACACACACACACGTCCCCACACACACACACACACACGTCCCCACACACACACACACACACACACACACACACGTCCCCACACACACACGTCCCCACACACACACACACACCCACACACACACACACACGTCCCCACACACACACACGTCCCCACACACACACACACACACACACACACATCCCCACATACACACACACACACAGTCCCCCCACACACGCCCCTACACACACACACACACACGTCCCCACACCACACACACGTCCCCACTTCACACACACGTCCACACAGACACACACGTCCACACACACACACCACGTCCCCACACACACACACACACACACACGTTCCCACACACACACACACACACGTTCCCACACACACACACACACACGTCCCCAGACAGACACACACACACACACGTTCCCCCTTTTCTCTTTTGTTCCCCACACACACATTTCCCTACACACACACACACACACATCGTCCCCACACACACACACACGCCACGACACACACACACACGTCCACACACACACACACACGTCCCCACACACACACACACATGTCACATGTCCCCACACACACACACACATGTCACATGTCCCCACACCGCCCCTTCATGCATCTTTCAGAAGCTGTTCTGTTCTGTTTTGTTCTGTCCTTTTCTCTCTTGTTCTGTTCTTTTTTGTTCTGTTCTTTTCTCTTTTGTTCTGTTCTTTTTTTTGTTCTGTTTTGTTTCTTTTTTGTTCTGTTCTTTCTCTTTTGTTCTTTTCTCTTTTGTTCGTTCTTTTCTGTTCTGTTCTTTTCTCTTTTGTTCTGGAGTCTGGGATTTCGTGGGATTTCGTGGGATTTCGTGGGATTTCGTGGGATCTCTTCGAAACGCGCCGAGGTGGAAAACAGGAATCGTTCATTTGTACCAAGAAAAATCACAGACGACAAGAGTTTCTGAGCTCGACTCAGAAAGAGAGGAGAGAGAGAGAGAAGAGGATACTGAGAGAGAGAGAGCGAGAGAGAAGAGAGAGGGGAGAGGAGAGAGGAGAGAGGAGAGGAGGGGATGGGAGGAGGAGGAGGAGAGAGAGGGAGGACTGAGAGAGAGAGAGGAGGAGAGATGAGGGAGGAGAGAGAGAGAGAGAGGAGGAGCGAGAGAGGGAGAGGAGAGAGAGAGGAGAGAGAGAGGAGATGAGAGGAGAGGAGAGCGAGAGGAGAGAGAGAGGATAAGGAGGAGAGAGAGGAGAGAGAGAGAGCGAGGAGAGAGGAGAGGAGAGGAGAGGAGGGAGAGAGAGAAGAGAGAGAGGAGGAGGAGAGAGGAGAGGGAGAGAGAGAGAGAGAGAGAGAGAAGAGAGGAGAGGGAGAGGGAGAGCTCGGAGAGAAGAGAGGAGAGAGGGCGAGAGAGGGAGAGAGGGAGGGAGGAGAGGAGAGAGCGAGAGAGCTCCGCCCCCCCCCTCTCAGACGAGAGGAGAGAGGGAGAGAGAGAGAGAGGGTGAGAGGGGGAGAGAGAGGGAGAGAGAGGAGAGAGGGAGGAGAGAGAGGAGGGAGGGAGAGAGAGGAGGAGAGGGAGAGAGAGGAGAGAGAGAGAGAGGGAGAGGATGAGAGGAGAGAGAAGAGAGAGGAGGAGAGAGGAGAGAGAGAGAGGGAGAGAGAGGGAGGAGAGAGGAGAGAGGAGGAGAGAGAGGGATAGGAGAGAGGAGAGAGAGAGAGGAGAGAGAGAGAGAGAGAAGAGAAGAGAGGAGAGCGAGAGAGAGAGGGTGAGAGGAGAGAGGAGACGAGGAGAGAGAGGAGAGAGAGAGGAGAGGAGAGAGCAGAGAGAGAGAGGAGAGGGAGAGAGGAGGAGAGAGTAGGAGAGAGAGAGGAGGAGAGAGAAGGAGAGACGAGAGGGAAGGAGAGAGAGAGGGAGAGAGGAGGAGAGAGGAGAGAGAGAGAGAGAGACGAGAGACTCGAGAGAGAGGAGGGGAGAGAGAGAGAGGAGAAGAGAGGGAGAGGGGAGAGGAGCGGAGAGAGAGAGGGAGAGAGAGATGAGAGAGAGGGCGGAGGATGAGAGAGGAGAGGCGGAGAGAGGACGAGAGAGAGAGAGAGAGAGGAGAGAGAGAGCGTAGAGCGAGAGAGAGGAGGAGAGGATGAGGAGAGAGAGAGAGAGAAGAGGAGAGAGAGGAGAGAGGGAGATGAGAGGAGGAGAGAGAGAGAGGAGACAGAGAGAGAGGAGACAGAGAGAGAGCAGGAGAGGATGAGAGAGAGGAGACAGGGGGAGGGGTGGAGGAGGAGAGGGGGAGAAGAGGAGGAGAGAGAAAGAGGAGAGGAGGAGAGAGAGAAGGAAAGAGAGAGGAGGAGAGAGAAAGAGGAGAAGAGAGGAGAACAGAGAGAAGAGGAGAAACAGAGAGAAGCGAGGAGAAGAGGAGAAACGGCGAGGAGAAACAGAGAGGAGAGAAGAGATAAAATAAAAAGAGAGAAAACAAAAGGAGACAGAGGAGGAGAGAGGACACCGGGGCGAGGCCAAGTTACAGGTCAGATCTGTGGAGAGGCTCAGGTCATTTTCACTTTTGTCTCTTTATGGTCAGAGGTTCAGACAGAGCAGTGCCTACAGTTAGCATCAGACCCACAGGGAACAGTGATGACGTCAGCTGCCAAGTGTCAAAAGAACTCACCAGAAAAGTTCCAGAGTGGATCTTTAAGGTCAGTACTGAGCTGGTGAGTACAACCAGGCTCCAGGACCAGTGGATTTCTATGAAAATAAAACTACAACAAACGCTCTGTGTGTCCTGAGGCGCCCCCTGGTGTCCAGGATGTGTCACTTCAGTCTGCTCCAAATGATGGTTTCACATGAGTCTGAGGTTAGGGTCAGGGGTCAGGGGTCAGGACGTCCCCCTTCGCTGCTGCTTCATTTACATAAATATGTTCTGATTGTGATTCTTTTTACAGGAGACGTCTTTTCATCTGCAAAAAGGACCATCCATCCATCCATTTTCTTCTGCTTATCTGGGGCCGGGTCGTGGGGGCAGCAGTCTAAGCAGGGACTCCCAGACTTCCCTCACCCCAGACACGTCCTCCAGCTCCTCCGGGGGGACCCCAAGGTGTTCCCAGGCCAGAGAGACATAGTCCCTCCAGCGTGTCCTGGGTCTTAGGGTTAGAAGGTCGGGTACTCTGCACTGCTGTTTGGCCCGTAGGCTGCCACAACAGTGAGAGACCTGTCCCCGACCCGAAGGCGCAGGGACGCGACCCTCTCGTTCACCGGGGAGAACTCCATCACGTGACGGCTGAGCTGTGGGGCAATGAGCCCACACCAGCTCGCCGCCGCTCCCCGCGGGCAACGCCAGAGAAATGGGAGAGTCCAGCCCTCTCAAGAGGAGTTGGGTTCCAGAGCCCAAACTGTGCGTGGAGGCGAGGCCGACTATATCTAGTCGGTAACGCTCAACCTCCCGCACAAGCTCAGGCTCCTCCCCCCAGTGAGGTGACATTCCATGTCCCCAGAGCTAGTCTCCATGTCCGGAGATCCGGTCGTCGGGGCCCCCGCCGTCGACTGCCGCCCGGATCTCTCAGCACCGGCCCCTTATGGATCCTCCCGCGGGTGGTGGGTCCACGTGAGGACGGCCCCACGTCGCTCCTTGGGGCTGAGCCCGGCCGGGGCCCCACGGCCACCAAGCACTTGCTCTCAAGCACCCACCCCAGGCCTGGCTCCAGGGTGGGGCCCCGGTGACGCCGGTCCAGGCGACGTAACTGGCCTTGGTTTACTCCCTTCATAAAGGGCTTCAGAACCGCTCTTAGTCTGACCCGTCCCCCTGGACCTGTTTGCCATGGGTGACCAGGGGCATGAAGCCCCCGACAACATAGAGCTCCCAGGATCATTCGGGCTCAAACCCTCCACCACGTTTAGGTGGCGGTTCAGGGAGGGGTAAACCAGGACTAAACCGGGACTACCAGGACTAAACCGGGACTAAACCGGGACTAAACCGGGACTAAACCGGGACTAAACCAGGACTAAACCGGGACTAAACCAGGACTAAACCGGGGCTAAACCAGGTCTTCTCTGATTATGTCATAAATCTCTTTCCAGGTGGGGCAGGTTCAGTTCCACATGTGACCACTAGATGGCGGCAGAGAGCTTTGAAATACAACTTTAAAAACTCATCTTCACCTGAAGTGTCTCCCCCCACAGACCTGCAGCAGTGAGAACAGTACTCTGAGAAAAGTACCAGGAAAGTCAAACCGGGTCAAACTGAGTCAAACCGGGTCAAACCAGGTCAAACTGAGTCAAACCGGGTCAAACTGAGTCAAACTGAGTCAAACTGAGTCAAACTGGGTCAAACTGGGTCAAACTGGGTCAAACTGGGTCAAACCGGTGAAATGGGGCCAAACCAGGTGATGAGTTTGTGTCTCAGTAAATCCACAAAACTCTGTGTCAACACAGACGCCACATGTCCACATTCAACGAGACACGAGGACACGAGGACAAAAGGACAAAGGACACGAGGACACGAGGACATGAGGACACGAGGACACGAGGACACGAGGGCACGAGGAAACGAGGACACGAGGACATGAGGACAAAGGACAAAGGACACGAGGGCACGAGAATATGAGGACAAAGGACACGAGGGCATGAGGACATGAGGACAAGAGGACACGAGGACACGAGGACACGAGGACACAAGGACATGAGGACAAAGGACATGAGGACACGAGGACAAGAGGACAGAGGACAAAGGACACGAACCGATTAGAATCCGAGGACATTAGGACTAAGGACGATATTCGACAGATTTTCAATATCAGATGGACATGTGGACATTTTCACACGAGGAGAGCAGGACACTGATGTGACATGCTAACACCAGGACTAGCATGCTAACAGTGCACTTCATGGACTAAACCCGAGGACTCGAAGACGATATTCGAAACCAGATTTTTCTGATGTAGATGTGGAGTTTTTCATCTCTTTTCAGAGCAGGCAGGTTTACAGATGTGACAATGTGACACACTAGCATGGCGGCAGAGAGCTTTAAACCAAATACAAAACCAGGAAAAAAACCAGGACTAAACCTGAAGTGTCTCCCCCCAACCAGGACCTGCAGCAGTGAGAACCAGTACTCTGAGAAAAAACCAGGAAAACCAGTCAAACCGGGTCAAACCGGGTCAAACAGGACTAAACCGGGTCAAACCGAGTCTAAACCGAGTCTAAACCAGGTCTAAACCCAGGGTCAAACCGGGTCTAAACCAGGACAAACCAGGTCAAACCGGGTCAAACCAGGTCAAACCGGGACAAACCAGGACTAAACCGGGACTCAAACCGGGTCAAAACTGGGTCAAAAAATGGGTCCAAACTGGGGCAGGTTCGGTGAAATGGGGCCAAACCAGGTGGCGGCAGAGTTTGTGTCTCAGTAAAATCCACAAAACTCTGTGTCAACACAGACAGCCACAGCAGTCCACATTCAACGAGACACGAGTACACGAGGACAAAAGGACAAAGGACAAAGGACACGAAACCGAGGACATGGGACCGAGTCAAACGAGGGAAACGAGGACAAGGACATGGGTCAAAGGACACAAAAGCGGGACAAACGAGTCACACGGGGACATGAGGACCGGGGACATGAGGGCACGACCCTAACCCTAAACCAGGACTAAACCAGGACCATCTCAGTTGCAGTGAGGCGCCTTCATGGACTGTACCAGGTCAATGATGTGGTCAGATCTGGGAGTACCTCACTGGTGGTACCTCACTGGGAGTACCTCACTGACTGAGGTCAACCACAGACTTGACCCTGTGACATTCAACGGCTCTGAGGTCAGTGTGGGGACAAAGGACACTGTGACATCCTGGCTCTGAGGTCACGTGGGGGGAAACGACCCTGTGACCTGAGGCTCTGAGGTCACGAGGGGACTTGACCCTGTGACCACCTGGACTGAGGGCTGAGGTCCCTTTGGGGACCAGGACCCTCAGTGTGGCGCCTCCTGTACCAGGTCAATGAGGTCAGATCTGGGGGTTGACCCTGGTGACCTCCTGGGAGTACTCTGAGGAGGTCAGTGTGGGGACTTGACCCTGTGACCTCCTGGTCCTGAGGTCAGTGTGGGGACTTGACCCTGTGACCTCCTGGCTCTGAGGTCAGTGTGGGGACTTGACCCTGTGACCTCCTGGCTCTGAGGTCAGTGTGGGGACTTGACCCTGTGACCTCCTGGCTCTGAGGTCAGTTTGGGGACTTGACACTGTGACCTCCTGGCTCTGAGGTCAGTTTGGGGACTTGACCCTGTGACCTCCTGGCTCTGAGGTCTTTTTGGGGACTTGACCCTGTGACCTCCTGGCTCTGAGGTCTTTTTGGGGACTTGACCCTGTGACCTCCTGGCTCTGACCTCACTCGTGTTTGACCTTTGACCCTTGTGAAACGCTGTGGTCAGGGTCGTGTTGAAAACGTCTCGTACAGTTTGTTTTTGGGTCATGACCTCAGTTCACCCTTTAACCCCACGGAGACGGATGGGTCAGATCTGTGGAGCGGCGCTGAAGGACTCCACTGTGATACTTCAGTAAAAGTAAAACATGAAGAAATGTACTGAAGAGGAAGTATTTAAGTACATTCACACGAGTTTAACACAAACCTGCAGATTTAGGCTGAGTTCTTTTTCTCTCAAACTGAAAACACTCCTGTTCCACCTTGTGATGTCATCATGTGGTGATACAGGAAGTGCTCCACTGTGTTTTTAAACTCCACCTTCACTAGAATCATCTGGATCATTTCAGTCCTGGAATTGTCACTTCTCTCGACTGAACTAAAGGTAAAAGGAGGAGTTAAAACTCTCTTCCCCTCCTCCTCCTCTGCTCCTCTCCTCCTCTGCTCCTCCTTCTTTAGTCTGAGCTGTTCACTTGAAAACTCCCACTTGATGACATCACAAAGTGGAACAGAGCGTTTTGAGCTTTGGAGATGTTACAGACGAATAATAAAGTGACTCAAACATGTGAATGAAACAAACACGACTCTTGTCTGTTTTTGAGGAGCAGGTCCACTCGTTTACAGTCGGACAGTTCCCTTGTGGACTGTGACCTCTGACCTCTGACCTTTGACCTGTGACCTCCAGCTCGTCGTGTTGTGTGTTCTTTTAAAGCAGCTGAACACGTCCTCAGAGCTGCATCTGTGCCCGGCTCAAATCGTTCAAACGTCCAGAACCCCCAGACTTATGCAACACTTCCTCTCACCTGAGCACGACCCCTGAGGTGACCTTTGACCTCTGACCTGCTGCCTGAAAGTACTCAGGCTTTTAAAGGTCCTGAAGGACACAAAGACAGAACTAATGTAGCTGTCGCCCCGAGGACCTGGTGTCCAACAGCAACAAAGCAAATGTATCAGTTTAGACATTTTTAAGAGTTTAGAATGTTGAATGTTGATATTTTTTTGTATTATATATATATTTTTATTTCTTGTGCAGACTCGTGTCTCCTGCAGATCTTCACATCAGACACTTTGTTCCAAGAGGCTCAACTGTTGTTTCTCTTTTTTTTTTTACTCAGGACAAATGTTGCTGTTTCAGGGACTTAATAGTTTTTGCAAATCAATTTTCAAATGTTTTATCAAAATGATTAAAATGTCACATATGAGGACATTCATTTTACATCATTTTTCTCAAAAACTACATAATGTAAAAAGATAATTCTTTGTATTTACATCATCAGGCTCAATCTGCCCAAATAATGAAGAGAAATGAATAAAGCGACGCAACAGCTCGAGTCTGAGGAGGATAAACCAGGTGGAAAAAAAGAATCAGACCTGAGTTGAGTTTGTTTCATTCACATGTTTGAGTCTCACTTTATCATGAGTCTGTCACATCTACAAAGATCAAAATGCTCTGGTCCACCTTGTGATGTCATCAAGTGGGAGTTTTCAAGTGAGCAGCTGAGTCTAAAGAGAGAGGAGGAGAAGAGGAGAGGAGACAAGAGACAAGAGGAGGAGCATGCTCTGGTCCACATTGAGGAGTCAGAGGAGGAGCAGTGGAGGAGTTTTCAAGACAAGAACAGAGGAGGAGTCTAAAGAGAGGAGAGGAGACAAGGGGAGGAGACAAGAGACAAGAGGAGGAGAGAGAGGAGCAGAGAGAAGAGGAGAGAAGAGAGGAGGAGGAGAGGAGGTGGCAGAGGAGGGAGCAGAGGAGGAGAAGAGGGGAGGAGACAAGAGACAAGAGGAGGAGCAGAGGAGCAGAGGAGGAGAAGAGGAGGAGAAGAGGAGGAGGAGAGGAGACAAGAGGAGGAGCAGAGGAGAGGAGACAAGAGGAGTAGAGGAGTTTTCTAGTTAACAGCTTCTTTTCCCTTTAGTTATGTTGTAAATTGTCAGTTTTTCCGAGACTGAAATGATCCAGATGATTCTAGTGAAGTTTAAAAACACAGTGGAGCACTTCCTGTTTCATCACCACATGATGACATCACAAGGTGGAACAGAGTGTTTTCAGTCTGAGAGAATAACAGTGTAGTATTGGCGCTTTAATACCTCTGAGCTGATCCTGGTGAAGCTAAAACTGGCTCAAAGTTCATGTTTCTGTCACTTTAAACAAACAAACGTCAAATGATTTTTTCACTTTTTTTTTCAGGCCCAAAAACAAAAAACTGAAAAACACGAATCAACCCGACTCCACCTGAAATCATGACATCATCGATTCTACGAAGTGAACCGCAGCCCTTTGATCCTCTGCGGCTGATGTCATCAATATTCTCTGGAGGTGTGGGGATGCTAACTGGAGGCACTGCTCTGTCTGAGGCTCAGTTTTAATACAAACTGACGAGAAAGAGGCGACTTATCTGAGCTACAACAGGTGATTTATGGTGTTAAACAAGTCCAAACAAATAACATTACATCACAAGCTAGCATTAGCATTAGCATTAGCATTAGCATTAGCATTAGCATTAGCATTAGCACTTTTTTTTCAGTTAGTCTTTTTCACCTTTTTGATCACAGGCTCCTGAAAATGTGCTCTTTAAATCACTTTTGTTTTGTTCTTTCTTGAGTTTTCAGATGATCGTAAAACTTTCTTGACTTTAACTGCTGAACATTCTGCCGTACACATACACGTAGAACACCCCCAGCATGATGTCACCGCCAAGTATCAGTTAAAATACATGTAAAAGTACAAATACTCGGCCAAGTTGACTTTTGGAGCTCATATCCATGTTAGAACCTGGGCTTAAGTAAATCCGCTCCCTCTGAGCTGTCACAAAGCAGTTTGAATTTTCCCAGGATTGTTACGTCAGAGGTAGAGGCCCCTCACAGTTTGCAGCCCATAAACCATCTCTAGGCTTTAGTTTTGAGCATCTATGTCATGAAACAGTGTCACTACTTCGAGCTTACGTCTGTTTGTTAGGTAGTAGCCTCTGCTGCCAGTAGATGGAGCCGTGCACCAGATTAAAGTGGAACTAAACCTTGACCTTTGTGTTTTTGCTGCTAAACTGTGTGTTGCGGTGTTTTAATAGCATTGTCTCCTGCTCCTAGTGTGTTTTTTGAGGGAAATTTTAGTGCAAACTAGGTAAAAAACTGAGTGTGTGCTGCCTCCACTGCAGTTTCAAGTACTATGTGACGTCACTCAGGACTGCACTGATTACAGCCAGGTGATCACAAACACCTGAGTGCGGGAGGCGGAGTTTGAAGCCTGTCAGACCAATCACACTGTTCCTTATGCCTCCAGACCCCACCCCTCCTCCGCCTCCTGCTCCGCCCTCCCCTTTGACATGTGACTGTGGGCGGAGTCTAAGCGTTTTTGCCGTAAAGGGAGCGTCCGGGGCTGAACACGGCGTCTCGTTCCAAAGCCAATATTATTTTAAGTTCTAAAACACGAGCTGCCAAAGCAAAGAAACTCAAGAACATCGTTAAAGGCCAACGACAAAACAAATAAGAGTCTGATCCTCCCACTTCACCTCCGTCCTGCTCAGCGACGACACGCCCGAGTCTCAGACCAACCTGTTTCACGAAAAGAACAAGATATCACACAAAACCGACTCGCCAAAGCTCAAAATGGTCCGCTCCACCTTGTGATGTCATCAAGTGGTCACGTTCTCCCAGCAGACGACAGGCTGCGGGACGTTTTGTTAGTTTTACTGTAAAATAATAAACGAGACACTCAAATGTGATATCGACGTGTGGCCCACAGTGTTGTGGGGTTCTACGTGTTTGTCTCTTGCCGAATGTTCAGCAGTTTCCATGGCGACGTTAGCAACACGACAGGAAGAAAAAAAAAAAAAGAAGAAAATGAAAAAATGGCTTTAAACAGTGCATTCTCAGGAGCCTCTGTTCAGTGTTGACGGTCCTGTTTAGTTTGATTTTACACGCATGGTTGGCTAATGCTAATGCTAATGCTAATGCTAGCTAGCGGGTGATGTAATGTTATTTGAGAGAGACTGGTTTAACAGAACGGTTCAGCTCACCTGTTTCAGTTCAGGTAAATCAGATAAAACAAAACTCAGATTAAAGTCTAACCAGAGCCTGAGACGGAGCAGTGCCCCCGGTTAGCATCACACCCCGGGGGCATGTGCTGACATCATCTGTAAAGTATCAGTATAATCCCATGGCTTTATGGAGCTTTATTGTCTAAATAAGCTGTTTTTGTTGAGTGTGATTTGTGTTTTTCCTGCTTCGTGACGAACACGCCCTGATGTGACGCTCGTCCTCGTCTGACCCGAGCGTGACCTGAGACGACCCGTTTGTGCTCGTCACGAGGTTAGCGAGCGCAAAGCGAAAGCACGAACAAAAGGTCGTATGTGGCGCTGACACATTCAAACGATAATCTGCTAATATCCTAATCTGTAATCAGCCTCATTATGGCCATTTATCTGTAACCTGCTTCCACCCGTTTAATGACGACTTTACACAAACCTCTCCTCGCTCCGACAAACATCTGCACCATTAAAGCTCCACTATGTCACTTTTCTGGTCTGTCGTCTATCTGACAAGAAGGACGGAGAGAACCTGAGGCGTCCCAGTGTCGTACGCCAATAAAAAACATCCAAAATGAGGTTTTTGTGTGAAAAGTTCCACGGAGGGGCTTTAAATCACCTTTACCTGGCTGCTGACGGAGGAGTTCAGCTCAGGTCAGGTCCTCCCTCTGTCCACATCCTGCACCTGGTGATGTCATCAGGTGTTTGCTTGTGTCTAATCTCCCTCATTAACATGTCTCTGAGTGTTGACTTTAGGCTTTAACTTTAACTGTTTGTCCTGATGTTCTGATTTTATGATTAAACATAAAAGAGGCTGTATTTGTGGGAGATTCAATGGGGAAATTCCAGGGTTGCAACACAAAGTTCAAGAATAAGGGAACCGGCTCGTGCAGGTTTAAGAAACAGGGAAAAAAACACATAAATCAAAGCAACTGAACACAATATAAACAGTGTGAAGAGAGAAAAGATCAGACTGTTTCTGTGAATGGACAGAGAAAACTTTACACTGACAAACAGCGCCCCCTCTGTCCAAATGAAGTATCACAGCAACCAAAGAGCCAATCAGGAGCGAGGCTGAAGGTCACGCCCCTTCCCGCCCATGTCACTGGTTTAACAGGGAGCGGGCACTTAGCAACACTGTCAATCAAACCTGTTGCTAACGCTAACAGGAGCGACGTCGGGACAGGAGGACCTGATGTGTCTGTTATTAATGTTCATATGTTGATTTACAGACACAGACGTGAAATAAAAACCCCAGGATCATGTAGAGGGTTAATACGAACATTTAAGACCAACATGAGTCTGACAGCAGCAGGGACGGAGAGAGGAGGGACAGTTTTACAAAAGACAAAAAATAGACTCAA
Organism: Periophthalmus modestus; assembly: GCA_019594935.1. NCBI lineage: Eukaryota > Metazoa > Chordata > Actinopteri > Gobiiformes > Gobiidae > Periophthalmus > Periophthalmus modestus. Next base: position 775,188 of record JAIEZT010001328.1, read on the forward strand.
AATAACAAATAAAAAACAAAAAAAGCACAAAAAATAAAAAATAAAATAAAATAAATAAATTCAATATAAACACAAATAAAATCAAATTAAAAAACAAACAAACAAAAAAAAACACCCCAAAAAGAACTCAAAATAACAAAAAATAATAATAATAATAAAAACTATACAAAAAAATAAATAAACTCAAAATAACAAAAATGTAAAAATAAAAACCCCAAAAAAAAAAAAAAAAAAAAAAAAAAAACAACTTAATAATAATAAACTAAAAAAAAAAAAAAAAAACCCTCAAAAAAATAAATAAATAAATAAATAAATAAAAAACTCAAAATATCTCAAAAAAATTTACCCCAGGATCATGTCGAGGGTTAGAACATTTAAGACCAAAATGAGTCCGTAGCAGCAGAGTCGATGGAGCAGGAAGTGCACATGATCACTTCCTGTTTGACACTAGCGTACACCAGGTTAGCTCGTTTAAACACAGTGTATGTTTCACAGTGTATCTCTTCTTCTTTTCGTTTTTCCTCTCCCTGCAGGAGGAGTCTCTGTGGAGGGTTCAGCTCAGGTCAGGTCCTCCTTCTGTCCACGGCGCCCCCTACATCCTGGGCTTTTATTCGCTCCACGTGTGGGAGGCTCCACTGACAGCGTCTCTAATTTACCAGTACGCTGGGACTAAATGTAACGTGTTAAATGGACTTCCCAGGAAAAAGAGCAGCGTGAGCCCAGACTCGGAGCAGATGTAACATCAGAACAGAACCACACATGAACCAGAACACAGGGAATTCTGGGTAAGGAAACGGGTTCTGGGAAGAACCCGATGAAATAATGAAGAAAAGCTTTAAAACACGTCGTCTCCTCCTGACCAACTCTGACTGAGTAAAGGTGCAGTGTGGAACTTTTCTGGTGCCTGGAATGTTCCACACAGACTTTTTATGTAAACAGATGTAGCTAACCTGTTAGCCGTCGTGTTCCAAACAGGAAGTGATCATGTCGCACTTCCTGCTCCATCGACTGGCTCCAGTTCACTTTCTGTGTAAAATCTGTGTCTCCCTCTGTCCCTGCTGCTTCAGACTCATGTTGGTCTTAAATGTTCGTATTAACCCTCTACATGATCCTGGGGTTTTTATTTCACGTCTGTGTCTGTAAATCAACATATGAACATTAATAACAGACACATCAGGTCCTTCTTTCCCCGACGTCGCTCCTGTTAGCGTTAGCAACGGGTTTGATTGACAGCGTTGCTAGGCGCCTGCTCCCTGTTAAACCAGTGGTGTGGGCGGGAAGGGGCGTTACCTTCAACATCCTTGCTCCTGATTGGTTCTTTGGTTGCTATGATACTTGCGATCGACTCCAGATTAGCCGCTGCACCTGCTCCAGCCTCGATGAGCTTCGTGAGCCCAGAAACAACTCTCCCACCAGCATTTTTTAGGGATTCTGCCCGTGTTCTGACGGGGCGTCCGGCTTTCACAAGAGCTGATTTTGCAGCTTCTCTATTTTCACAAGATGAACTTTTCAGAATGTGAAATCCTCAAAGCATCTAAAAGTTAGCTTTGCAAGATTTAGCCTAGCTCCGCTCTCGCAGCTCTGATTGGTCAGATCTGGTCACATGGTGCATGTTTGTACTAAACTCTGTTGATCTGAGGCGAATCACAGGCGACCAATGAGCTCCTGCGTCACTGAAATACACAATAATCTGATTGGACGATCAGGTCTGACCGAGGACGAGGACGAGGAGGACAAGGACGGGGATGTGGACGAGGACGAGGACGAGGACGAGGATGAGGACGAGGAGGACGAGAAAGAGGACGAGGGCGAGGACGAGGAAGAGAACGAGGACAGGGATGTGGACGAGGATGAGGACGAGGAGGACGAGGAGGACGAGGGCAAGGATGGGGACAAGAAGGACGGGGACGGGGACGAGGACGAGCACGAGGACGAGGATGAGCACGAGGACGAGCACGGGGATGAGGACGGGGACGAGGACGACTGTATAAAACACACAGAGTCTAAACGGTTATGGTGGAAACACTTTAAAAACGATGAGGAGCTGTTCTTGGGGGGGAGGGGCACCACTTGATGACATCAGCAGTTGAAACGGTGCATTTGGAGGAGTTTATCAGGACGCAGACTGAGCCGGAGCAGACGTGTTGGTGAACTGTTGTTTTTCATTAGGCGACAATAAAAGTAGGTGTGAAAACTCATTCCCCAAAACACGATTCGTTTCACCCAGATTCCGTCGGGATTTACGAGGTTCCTCGAAGTTTTTACATCACCACAGCCTCTTTAAGTTTGTCAGAGGTTAAACGGTTTGAGGAAAACACGGCGCTGAACCCGAGAGCTTCTTGTTGGGAGGTAAAAACACAAACCCCACACGTTCTGCTCTCTGTTGAGTTTGGAACAGTCTGGAATGTTCCGCAGTGTGACAAAAAAAACATGTGTAACAGAATCGGACGAGTTTAAAGTCACTAAACCGAGGAACAGTCCAGGCACCAGAAAAGTTCCACCGTGCAGCTTTAATGTTTCGTCTGGCAGAGCAGAGCCGACATGTTGTAAAGCTTTGGTTAATTATTCCGATGTGGGACAATAAAAGTTGGTTAACGGCTTCGAACTCATTCCCCAAAACTCGTTTCGTTTAACCCAGATTCCTCCAGCGTTTGTGGAGTTCCTAGAAGTTTTTACATCAGACAAAACCTCTTTATAGTTTAGGTTTGGTAATCGCCATGGAGACCATTAAACCAGGGATTTTTGGCAATAAAACACCTGCAAAAGAACAACGAAAAGTTTAAGATCAAGAGAGAGGGGGCGCTGTTTTTTAAAGGACTCAAATAATCAAAAATAAATAAGACAAAGTAACAAAAAAACAAACAAACAAAAAAAAAAAACCCAACAACTCAAAATAGCAATAAATAAATAAATAAACTCAAAAAACTCAACTCAAAAAAATATAATAAATAACAAAATAGAAAATAAAAAAAACAACCTCAAATAATAAAAATAAATAAGTCAAAGTAACAAAAAAAACACAAAAAATTCAAAATAGTAATAAATAAATAAATAAAGTCAAAATAACAAAAATAAATAAATAAATAATTAAACTCAAAAAACTAGAAAATAGAAAAAAATAAACTCAAATAATAAAAATAAATAAATAAGTCAAAGTAACAAAAAACCCCTCAAAATAGCAAAAAATAAATAAAATTTTAAAATTAACTCAAAATAGCAAATAAATAAATAAGTAAAAATAACAAAATAAATAAATAAAGTAAAAATAACAAAAGTAAATAAAAATAAAAAAGAAAATAGAAAAAATACACTAAAAAAAAAGAAAATTATATGAAGCGTCTATGGTCTGAACACACACTAAACATCAGATCTAAGTACTGGGTTATCTGATTACTCTGGTTATCTGATTTCTCTGATTATCTGATTACTCTAGTTATCTGATTTCTCTGGTTATCTGATTACTCTGGTTATCTGATTTCTCTGGTTATCTGATTTCTCTGGTTATCTGATTTCTGGTTATCTGATTTCTCTGGTTATCTGATTTCTGGTTATCTGATTTCTCTGGTTATCTGATTTCCCCTGACCCACTTTAAACTGTGTGTTCTGTACGTGGCACATTTGTCCAGGGGTCGTGACTGTGGCCATGTCCCGGTTTGTCCCGGTTCATCCCGGTTCGTCCCAGTTTGTCCCGGTTTGTCCCGGTTTGTCCTGGTTTGTCCCAGTTTGTCCCAGATTGTCCCGGTTTGTCCCGGTTTGGCCCGGTTGGTCACGGGTTGTCCCAGTTTGTCCCGGTTTGTCCTGGTTTGTCCCGGTTTGTCCCGGTTTGGCCTGGTCGTGCGGCCCAGTCGTGCGGCCCGGTCTTTGCTCATTAAGCTGCACATACACAGGGGTCAAAGGTTAACGAGAGACATTCTTCTGCACACTTCATTAACACAGAACAGACGTGTGTTCGGAGGAGCTGCAGTTACACGAGGTGAAGATCTGGACCCACTCCACCGGTCAGAGGTTTGGACTCACATCTCACCAACGACTTTTGTCTTTATTTTTACAACTTTGGACACAACTCACAGAAGACAATACATACATGAAATAGAGCTGCACTTTATGTAAGAGGAATCAATTCTGTGTTCTACTTGAGCTCTAAACCAGGACTAAACCAGGACTAAACCAGGACTGAACCAGGACTGAACCAGGACTAAACCAGGACTAAAGCAGGACTAAACCAGGTCTAAACCAGGACTAAACCAGGTCTAAACCAGGACTAAACCAGGACTAAACCAGGACTAAACCAGGACTAAACCAGAACTAAAGCAGGACTAAAGCAGGACTAAACCAGGTCTAAACCAGGACTAAACCAGGTCTAAACCAGGACTAAACCAGGACTAAACCAGGACTAAACCAGGACTAAACCAGGACTAAACCAGGACTGAACCAGGACTGAACCAGGACTAAACCAGGACTAAACTAGGTCTAAACCAGGACTAAACCAGGACTAAAGCAGGACTAAACCAGGTCTAAACCAGGACTAAACCAGGTCTAAACCAGGACTAAACCAGGACTAAACCAGGACTAAACCAGGACTAAAGCAGGACTAAAGCAGGACTAAAGCAGGACTAAACCAGGTCTAAACCAGGTCTAAACCAGGACTAAACCAGGACTAAACCAGGACTAAACCAGGACTAAACCAGGACTAAAGCAGGACTAAAGCAGGACTAAACCAGGTCTAAACCAGGACTAAACCAGGTCTAAACCAGGACTAAACCTGGTGTGTTTAAAGTTCCCTCTGTACTTTTCCGTGTCAGACTCATGGGTGAATGTGTTTGAAGCCTGTTTTCTGTGATTATGTGACTGTTGTTCTCAGGTTCTTCTCTGGGACTGGGGGGTTGTTGCCGGGTCAGATCTGTGGAGGCGCCGCACACGCGATGGAGACACACGCAGGTCCGAGCTCACGCAGAGTGTGGCGTGTTACAGACAGAACAATGACCGTCTGTAAACCCAAAGAGGATTTTTCAACCGTGAAACGATCCCGTGTTTTCATCTGAGCCATGACCAGAAACACGTCAAAGCGACGGACGACTTCAGATTCATCCAGGTTCTGCTCGTTTCTCCTCGTTTCTCCTCGTTTCTCCTCGTTTCTCCTCGTTTCTCCTCGTTTTCCTCTGAAGTTGTATTTGGAGAGATTCATGTTTGCGTTTAATCTTTAAACCACTATTTTCAAGACGCCATTTTGACACGCCCACTGTGACACGCCCACTTTTGTCTCCTTGTTCTTGTCTCCTCTCTCCTCTCTCGTCTCCTCTCTCCTCTCTCGTCTCCTCTCTTGTCTCCTCTCTCGTCTCCTCTCTCGTCTCCTCTCTCGTCTCCTCTCTCGTCTCCTCTCTCGTCTCCTCTCTCGTCTCCTCTCTCGTCTCCTCTCTCGTCTCCACTCTCTTCTCTCGTCTCCTCTTTTGTCTCCTCGTTCTCATCTCCTCTCTCCTTTCTCCTCTCCTCTCTCGTCTCCTCTCTCGTCTCCTCTCTCCTTTCTCCTCTCCTCTCTCGTCTCCTCTCTCCTTTCTCCTCTCCTCTCTAGTCTCCTCTCTCGTCTCCTCTCTCCTCTCTTGTCTCCTCTCTTGTCTCCTCTCTCGTCTCCTCTCTCGTCTCCTCTCTCGTCTCCTCTCTCGTCTCCTCTCTCGTCTCCTCTCTTCTCTCTCGTCTCCTCTCTCGTCTCCTCTCTTGTCTCCTCGTTCTCATCTCCTCTCTCCTCTCTCGTCTCCTCTCTCCTCTCTCGTCTCCTCTCTTGTCTCCTCGTTCTCATCTCCTCTCTCCTCTCACCTCTCCTCTCTCGTCTCCTCTCTCGTCTCCTCTCTCGTCTCCTCTCTCGTCTCCTCTCTCGTCTAGTTTAACACACAAACTCTGCAGATTTAGTCTGAGTTCTTCTCTCAAACTGAAAACACTCTGTTCCACCTTGTGATGTCATCATGTGGTGATACAGGAAGTGCTCCACTGTGTTTTAAACTCCACCTTCACTAGAATCAACTGGATCATTTTAGCTGCTGGAGTTGCCACTTATCTCGACTGAACTAAAGATAAAAGGAGGAGCTTTTAACTTGAAAACTACCACTTGATGACATCACAAGGTGGAACAGAGCGTTTGGAGCTTTGGAGATGTTACAGACTAATAATAAACACGTGTGAATGAAATAAAACACGACTCCAGGTCTGTTTTGGAGGAGGAGCAGCCTTAGAACATGGTTTAAAGCTCCGTGGAGTCAGTTCTGTGTAATCGGGGACCTCCACGGAGCTGGACGGGCCCTCAGCCAATCAGATCGCTCCCCCGTAAAGAGCACTTCTGGGTTTTTTCTCGGCTGTGGTCGTTTACTCAGAAAACACAAAATCACAAATCACTGAAATGTTATCGCCCCAAATGAGAACAGCATGTCTGGCTCGCACTTGTTTCCTTCAAACGGGCCAATCGCAGCTACCATTTGTCACTGCCGGACCTGCCCCGGGACAGAGTGTGGGACGCGCCGGCATTTTCCCATGATTCTTAGCAACAATTTCCCTGATTGGATGAAAAAATGTGACCCTCTCAGCAGCTTCTGTGTTTGTCATTACCCCAGAAAACGCCGTAAAAGGAAAAACTCAGGCCAAACACTGAATGATGTGAAGCACCTTTAAGCTCACTGTAGTATTACAGCGTGTTTGAGTCATCTAGAGATCTACCCCCTCTTTAATACCCCACAGAAGTAAATACCTCCTCTTTAATACCCCACAGAAGTAAATACCTCCTCTTTAATACCCCACAGAAGTAAATACCTCCTCTTTAATACCCCACAGAAGTAAATACCTCCTCTTTAATACCCCACAGAAGTAAATACCTCCTCTTTAATACCCCACAGAAGTAAATACCTCCTCTTTAATACCCCATAGAGGTAAATACCTCCTCTTTAATACCCCACAGAAGTAAATACCTCCTCTTTAATACCCCACAGAAGTAAATACCTCCTCTTGAATACCCCACAGAAGTAAATACCTCCTCTTTAATACCCCACAGAAGTAAATACCTCCTCTTTAATACCCCACAGAAGTAAATACCTCCTCTTGAATACCCCACAGAAGTAAATACCTCCTCTTTAATACCCCACAGAAGTAAATACCTCCTCTTTAATACCCCGTAGATGTAAATACCTCCTCTTTAATACCCCACAGAAGTAAATACCTCCTCTTTAATACCCCACAGGAGTAAATACCTCCTCTTTAATACCCCACAGAAGTAAATACCTCCTCTTTAATACCCCACAGAAGTAAATACCTCCTCTCTTTAAATACCCCGTAGATGTAAATACCTCCTCTTTAATACCCCACAGAAGTAAATACCTCCTCTTTAATACCCCACAGAAGTAAATACCTCCTCTTTA
>JAIEZT010001328.1:787584-795084 GCA_019594935.1 Periophthalmus modestus
GTTAGCGCTTAGGGTTAGGTTTGGGTTAGGTTTTAGGGTTTAGCTTTAAAGTTTAGGGTTAGGGTTTAGGTTTAGGGTTAGTGGTTATGGTTGGGTTAGGGTTTAGGGTGCAGTACCTGGATGGTGCCACAGTGAGGCAGCAGTGGTGTTAGTCCAAACTTTTGTTGTGTCCTTAAACAAGACACTTCACCCCCCTCTGCTCAAGTATGACTGTGGTGTGTGAGTGGGAGCTCGGCGGCGGTCGGAGCGGCCGACGCAGACGGGTGTCCTCCCGAGGGCACCGAGTCCAAAAAGCTCCACTCTGGGATTTCAGTCGCCTCAGTGCACAGCGGAGACGGCCTCGATCCATAAAACGACGACGTGAACATTTACGACCTGATGTAATGTCTCTGAGGTTTTTGCCGCTAAAATCAAGAAAGGTAAATTTTTGGGGCTAATGCTAATGCTAATGCTAATGCTAACTTCTATTAAAACGTTAAATTTAATATAACAACACAACTAAAATTTGTTGTCAGGACAACCCGATTATTTTCAGGTGTAGATTATTTCAGTCAGTGGGATTTAATTAAATATTTATTAGTTTCCAACTTTAGCATTAGCATTAGCATTAGCATTAGCATTAGCATTAGCCCCGACACATAAAGACCCACGTCTGTAACACAGAGGAGGACTCTGCGGAGGTTTTCCTCACTTTTGTAAAGAGTTTTCTGACCCCTGACCTCTGACCTCTGACCCCTGACCAGGGCCGGTCCAGCCGATATGCAGAGTCAGCAGCTGCTTAGGGCCCCGAGGCCACCAGAGGGCCCCCAAGAGCCCAAACATTTATATTGAAAGACTAGGGCCCCCTAAAGACTAGGGCCCCCTAAAGACTAGAGTCCCCTAAAGACTAGGGCCCCCTAAACGCTAGGGCCCCCTAAAGGCTAGCGCCCCCTAAAGACTAGAGTCCCCTAAAGACTAGGGCCCCCTAAAGGCTAGAGTCCCCTAAAGACTAGGGCCCCCTAAAGGCTAGGGCCCCCTAAAGACTAGAGCCCCCTAAAGGCTAGAGCCGACCTCTGACCTCTGACCCTCCTGCAGCTTCTGTCTGATTTGTCAAGATTTACAGATTTTAGTGCGACTCTGTAAAAATCTCATAGACATTACAGCGGGAAGCTCTGATTGTCCCTAATGCACCGAGCCGATACCGAGCCGATACCGAGCCGATACCGAGCCGATACTGAGCCGATACTGAGCCGATACCGAGCCGATACCGAGCCGATACCGAGCCGATACCGAGTGCACAGACACGATTCCTTCCTGATCTGCAGGACGTGGTGACGACTTGTTTGGATCTTTCTCATTTTAAAGACACAATATTTAAATTTGATTTGAATTGCCGCGACCACAGGGGGCGGGGCCAAAGTCAAACCCACGAGAATGTGATGATGTCACCACCAGACGAGAGTACGGGGGCAAAAAACCGACCACACTCCCTTTAACTGCAGAGGGACAGTGTGAGGAAGTAACTGAAGTACTCAGAGTACTCTCATGTAGTACCTGGAGTAACTGTTTTCTGCTGCAGTTACTCTTTCATTTGGAGGAATCAGATTACAGTTACTTTTGTAGAAACACATGGTCGTGTTTGGATCAGAGAGAAAACACGGCTCTTGTGGCGAGTCTGACGTGGGACAAACAGAATCCGTCTGTTTGTGATTATACCTCATGTTTCTGCGCTGTAATAAAAGCGACTCTGTGTAGAAGTATTCTGAGTATTCAGAGCACAGTCGTGTGATCGGCCCCTGCGGCGGATCGGCCCCTGCGGCGGATCGGCCCCTGCGGCGGATCGGCCCCTGCGGCGGATCGGCCCCTGCGGCGGATCGGCCCCTGCGGCGGATCGGCCCCTGCGGCGGATCGGCCCCTGCAGCAGAACACACTATAAAACACATTTCAGTCGCTCAGAGGAAAACCCGCTGCCTCTTTTCAGCTTCAACAGACTTGAGTAAATATTTTGTTTTATTTCAAATCGACATGAGTCACGACGAGCCGCACGAACCTCCACGGCACCACCTGTCCCCCCTGCGCCTCCTCCTCTTCTGGCTCCTCCGTCTCATCCCTCTTTAAGCTCTTTTTGTTTTTTGTGCGTTCCTGTCCTCCGCTGCCCTCGCTCTCTCTCTCCGTGTCCTCGTCTCACCTCTGGCTTTGTTCCCTCGCTCGGCTAAATCATTTCCCCATTACAGCGAAGACAAAGGCGGCGAATGTGAGCGCAGGGACCGGGCTCCGCAGGTGCCTCGCCGTTTGAACACACGTCCCCCGCTCACATGTTCCACCGGACGCTCACACCCCGGGGTTAGCTACAGCGCTACGTAGCTTAGAAACAAAACGCGGGCGTCTGTAAGCGTCTGTTAAACACAGATCACATTTAGTCTGATCTGTTTCAGCGTTTTGTCGTGTCTGCTGCCTCCGTGTTAAAGGGGAGGTGTCGCGCTCTTAAGAATCCCCCCACCACTGCACATACTCCAGGTTTGTGAAGTCGCAGTGCACAGTTTGTATCATGTTTTTGTAGATTTATGGAGGATTGTTGTAAAAGAGCAAAGTTCGGCTTGTGGGCGGAGCTTTGGACATATAACATATTTTTGGCGTGGTCGATGGGTTGGTACAATGTGCTATTTTTGCAGGCTAATGCTAACGGCTAATGCTAACGGCTATACAACAGGGCAGATCTTTAAACATCCCGAACTACTGACCTTATTTGCCATAAATGCGACTAAACCGCTCGGCCTTTGTGGTGGCATTTCTGGTTAATAATAAAGTCGGTTCATTTGTGCGACTGAGTGACGCTGCGCTGACGGAAACTTCCAGAGTATGTTGGAGGTGACGTGGCCTGAACGCCGCACGCCGCTCTGTGTGACGCTGGTTTTGTCTGGTCCCACCTCCTCCGTCGCAGCTCGAGCCAGACACCGTCCAATCAGATTTGTTTATTTCAGTGACACGTGTGAAACGAAGGAGCTCATTGGTCAAAATCTAAATTCCTTCACCTCAGATGAAGAGTTTGATGCTTCTTTCATGTTTTTCAGACTCTTATATATTTTTTTCTCTTTTTCATCTTAACCATGTTTGTTTTTTTGAGGCATGTTCCTGATTGGCTAATCCACCTGTCAATCACGGCCATCTGATCTCAGACTCACGTCTCGAGTATCGAAGACGTTTGTTTTGTGACTGTGACGTTAATGTTTATATGATTCACAGACACAGACGTGGAATAAATCCCCAGGATCATGTCGAGGGTTAAGAACATTTAAGACCAACATGAGTCTGACAGCAGCAGGTGCAGACACAGGGGGCGCTGTTTGAGTCTGACAGCAGCAGAGACAGAGAGAGGGGTGGCGGTTTTTCAATAGAAAGTGAACTGGAGCCAGAGTGGATGGAGCAGATCAGATCTGTTCTTGTATAAACAGGTTTTCAGTTGTTCTCAGACATAAAATAAACCTGATATAACGACATAACCCCCCCCCCTCGTTTGTTGTTGTTGTTGTTGTTGTCGTTGTCCTGTCTGGTTTTGGACCGCTCAGCCTCCGTCCCAGCCAGGACGCGGGGACATGTCCCGGGACATGACCCGGGACATGACCCGGGATAATTGCCTCGTTGTTTCCTGCTTGTTTCATTGTTGACGTTGACGTTCGTTCTGTTGCTCGCGGCTCGTTGGAGTGTCACAAACACAGAGTCCGGTCCCCTCCCCCGACCCGGGACAAACGGACGAGAGGACGGGGTCTTCAGAGGGACGGGGTCTTCAGAGGGACGGGGTCTTCAGAGGGACGGGGTCTTCAGAGGGACGAGAGGACGGGGTCTTCACAGGGACGGGGTCTTCAGAGAGGGACGAGAGGACGGGGTCTTCAGAGGGACGAGAGGACGGGGTCTTCACAGGGACGGGGTCTTCAGAGGGACGAGAGGACGGGGTCTTCAGAGGGACGGGAGGACGGGGTCTTCAGAGGGACGGGCCGTGTCCTCTGGGAAACAGGACAAAAATGTTTTCTGAAGAGTAAATATTTGATTTGATCAGAGACTTGAGCCTCACTGATCTATAAAGTGATGATGTCATCGTCTCACAGTTTTCAGACTCATTACATCATAATTTAAAACTCATTTTCACTGTAACGACGATCAAGAACTGAACTAAAAAACTAAAAAATCCCATTGATCTAAACCAGGACTAAACCAGGACTGAACCAGGACTAAACCAGGACTAAACCAGGACTAAACCAGGACTAAACCAGGACTAAAGCAGGACTAGTCCTGCTTTAGTCCTGGTTCAGTTTGTCAGAGGGGAGGTTCAGGTGAGGTCAGTCTCTTTATCGTCCTCCTCTCTCTCTCTCTCTCTTTCTCCTCATCCTCACTCTGCTCCTCGTCTCTCTCTTCAGTTCTCACTGAGGTTCTCCTCTTCTCTCCCCCTCTCCTCCCTCTCTCCTCCCTCTCTCTTCCTCCTTCTCTCCTCTTTCTCTCTTCTCTCTGTTTTGTCCTGAGCACGTCGCTCCCCCTCTCTCTCCTTCTCTCCTCCCTCTCTCCTCCTTCTCTCCTCCTTCCCTCCCTCTTTCTCTCTTTTGTCCATCACGTTTCTCTCAGGTTGGTTGGAGCAGTTCGAGTCTGAGATTCCAGGAGGAAATATTTGTTTTGTTGACACAGATCTGAGGCCAAAGCTGAAGATGATCCGTGATGAAAGTACTCACCAACCCAAAATACACAAATACTGCAGTTTAACCAGTACTTTTAAAAGTACTAGTACTTTTAAAAGTACTAGTACTTTTGAAGCTCCTGTATCACACAAACTGACTCTCGCAGCTTTAATCAGACGTGGAGTCGTGTTTGTTTCATTCTCATGTTTGAGTCACTTTATTATTCGTCTGTCACATCTACAAAGCTCCAAACGCTCTGTTCCACCTTGTGATGTCATCAAGTGGTAGTTTTCATGTTAACTCCTCCTTTTACCTTTAGTTCAGTCGAGATAAGTGACTCCAGGACTGAAATGATCCAGATGATTCTAGTGAAGGTGGAGTTTAAAAACACAGTGGAGCACTTCCTGTATCACCACATGATGACATCACAAGGTGGAACAGAGTGTTTTCAGAGTGTTGTGTGAATGAAACAAAACCCAGCTCCAGGTCTGTGACGAGGAAACGTCAGGACTTGGATCAGGCCTTTAGTGTTTGTATTTGTGGAGGAGCAGCGTCTCCATCCCGAGCTCCTCATGATTATTACATCACAGATTAAAGTTGCACTGTGTAACTTTACTGGAGAGCTGCCCAGTCTGGAAATATACTCATCTATCTCAATGTCTCCCCCTCTCTCTCTCACCCTCTCCCTCCTTTTCTCTTTCTCTCCCTCTCCCTCTCCCCACCTTCTATCTCTCAACTCTTTCTCCTCCCCCCCCCCCTCTCTCTCTTTTCCTCCCTCTCTCTTTTTCTCTCCCCCCCTCTCTCTCTCTCCATCTCTCTCTCCTTCTCTCTTCCCCTCTCTCCATCCCTCTCTCCCTCTCTCTTTCCCCTCTCTCTCCATCCCTCTCTCTCCCTTCCCCTCTCTCCATCCCTCTCTCTCCCTCTCCCCTCTCCCCCTCTCTCTCCATCCTCTCTCCCTCTCTCTTCCCCTCTCTCTATCCCTCTCTCTTCCCCTCTCTCCATCCCTCTCTCCCTCTCTCTTCCCCTCTCTCCATCCCTCTCTCCCTCTCTCTTCCCCCTCTCTCCATCCCTCTCTCTTCCCCTCTCTCCATCCCTCTCTCCCTCTCTCTTCCCCTCTCTCCATCCCTCTCTCCCTCTCTCTTTCCCCTCTCTCCCTGTCTCTTTCCCCTCTCTCTTTCCCCTCTCTCCCTCTCTCCATCCCTCTCTCCATCCCTCTCTCCCTCTCTCTCCCTCTCCCCATCCCTCCATCCCTCTCTCTTTCCCCTCACATTCATGTGTGACTCATGTGTTCATATGGTTGGACCACATTTCCCAGAGTGCACCTGGTCACAGACAGACGGTGTGTGAGTCGTACAGAGACTGACTCAGTTTAACCAGAGACAGAGTCTGATCATCACATTTACATCTGATCATAACAGTTTAGCATAAATGTAGAGCGCCCCCTGTCCTCAGACCCTCCTCCTGCACTGTCCCAGAGCGCCCCCTGTCCTCAGACCCTCCTCCTGCCTGCTGTCCCAGAGCCAGAGCGCCCCCTGTCCTCAGACCCTCCTCCTGCACTGTCCCAGAGCCAGAGCGCCCCCTGTCCTCAGACCCTCCTCCTGCACCGTCCCAGAGCCAGAGCGCCCCCTGTCCTCAGACCCTCCTCCTGCACCGTCCCAGAGCCAGAGCGCCCCCTGTCCCCAGACCCTCCTCCTGCACCGTCCCAGAGCCAGAGCGCCCCCTGTCCTCAGACCCTCCTCCTGCACTGTCCCAGAGCCAGAGCGCCCCCTGTCCTCAGACCCTCCTCCTGCACCGTCCCACAGCGCCCCCTGTCCTCAGACCCTCCTCCTGCACCGTCCCAGAGCCAGAGCGCCCCCTGTCCTCAGACCCTCCTCCTGCGCCGTCCCAGAGCGCCCCTTGTCCTCAGACCCTCCTCCTGCACCGTCCCAGAGCGCCCCCTGTCCTCAGACCCTCCTCCTACACTGTCCCAGAGCGCCCCCTGTCCTCAGACACTTCGTCTTGGCAAGAAAAACAAAAAACAGTGCTGTTGTGTCCTTGGGCAAGACACTTCCCCCATCTGTGAATGTGTCAGCACGACTGTGATGTGAGGTCCTTTTAGGTGAAGACTATTAATACTACAGATCCTACAGTCCTGGTTTAGACCCAGTTTAGTCCTGGTTCAGTCCTGGTTTAGTCCTGGTTTAGTCCTGGTTTAGTCCTGGTTTAGACCTGGTTTAGTCCTGATTTAGTCCTGGTTTAGTCCTGGTTTAGTCCTGGTTTAGTCCTGGTTTAGTCCTGGTTTAGTCCTGGTTTAGTCCTGGTTTAGTCTCGGTTTAGACCTGGTTTAGTCCTGGTTTAGACCTGGTTTAGTCCTGGTGACTCTGGAGTCTTCGTCCTCAGAGTCTGGAGACTCTGGAGCAGAAGAACAAAGTCTGAGAAAAGTTTGATCTTAAATCGTCCGGAGACAGACGTCTGTAAAATAATCAAATTTTAAGAGAAAACACAGACAATTATTTTCAACAAAACTGCAAAATGTGTAATTTTTTTTATCATCTTTATTATTATCATCATCATAATTTAATTTTCTTTATTTTACACACAGATGTGTCTAAGTATATCTCCTGCTCACCCTGCTCTCTCTCTCTCTCTCTCTCTCTCTCTCTCTCTCTCTCTTATCCTCTTTTTCCTCACTCGGGTCCTCTCCCACAGGTCCTGGAGCTTGAGGGTTCTTCAGTATCTTTGCTGTTCCTTTTCTGGACTGAGATGTCTGATGTTTCTCCTGGATCTGCTGTAGTCTCTCCTCCAGTTTGGGGGTCACTGCCCCGAGTCCGATGACCACGGGCACCACTGAGGCCTTCACCTTCCAGACCTTCTCCAG
>JAIEZT010001328.1:800084-820084 GCA_019594935.1 Periophthalmus modestus
TCTAGGAGAGACTTGATAACTGCAGTTTTCAAAGCTCTCAGGAATGTTCCAGATTGAAGTGAGATGTGAACTATACAAGTGAGTGCTTTAGACTTTTAGACTTTATAAATTTAGTGGGTAACACTTGGAGGCAGCAGGTAGATGAACTCAGACTGTGACCATCTCTGGGACAGTTTTGTCAGTTACAGGTCAGAGTGAGTCAGCTCTAAGTGTCGAGGTGGTGCTGGGTTTTTATTTGTGTTGTGGAATTGATGGGATTTTTAATGTCCTGAACCTTGCAGCATTGAAATCTAACAGGATCAAGACTGAGAACAGGACTGGACCAGGACTGAACCAGGACTAGATCAGGACTGAACCAGGTCTAAACAGAACACAGCAGTAGTATGAGTAGTATTGACCTCAGGTGAGGTCCAGGTGAGGTCCAGGTGAGGTCCAGGTGAGGTCCAGGTGAGGTCCAGGTGAGGCCCAGGTGAGGTCCAGGTCCATGAGTATATGTGAGGACCTCTGTAGGTCACATGTTCTTGTCATTATGTCACTTTGGCGTTTTTACTCTTCTTCTACTGTTGAACATTCAAACTCTGGTCACGTGATTTTCTCAGAATGAAGTAACAGAGTTCATCTGAGGTGAGTCTTTATATCAACAGGGAAATAAAGGCACAGAGCGTGTTCTACTTGTACCGCTGCCAGCTGCTCAGGCCACGCCCAAACGCCGATAGTAACCTCCGCCGCTCTCCACAAAGAGCCAGTGACTCCTCAGTGTTTATGTAAGACTCGTCCCACTGTTTGTGCCGTGACTCCTCCAGTGTCACAAAAGGAGCGCTCCCCGTCACATCAGAGCCGGATTCCACCGATTTGTCCATTTGACGCCATTTTATAGAGAAAAGGAAACGACTTCTCCCACGTAAAGGCCCGTGTTTCCACATTTCCTCATCTCTGGTGTGACAGTGTTTCCTCACCACAAACTCACCTGGACTCGTGTTTTCTGTTTCATTCTCCACGACACGTAATAATAAAGTGTTTACTCCAGGTTTGTTTTGACCCACATAAACACGGAGAACGTGCCACGTCCAGCCTCTGTCTCCAAAACCTTCAAATCTGTGAGTAATAATGGACTCAGACTTGAACTTTAACAGTCACATCAAATCAAACATCTGCAGCTTTTTACATCTAAAAACACGTCAAAAATCAAAGGTAAACTGTCCAAACCAGACTCAGAGAGACTTATCCTGCATCTGTCTCCAGGAGGTTAGACGACTGTAACGTCTCACTGGCCTCTGCAAACGAGACAGAACAGAACATCCAGAACACTGCTGCGAGAGTCTGACTAGAACCAGGAAGTACTTCACACATGTGTCTGTGTCAGGTGAAGTACTTCACACATGTGTCTGTGTCAGGTGAAGTACTTCACACATGTGTCTGTGTCAGGTGAAGTACTTCACACACGTGGCTGTGTCAGGTGAAGTACTTCACACACGTGGCTGTGTCAGGTGAAGTACTTCACACACGTGTCCTGTGTCAGGTGAAGTACTTCACACACGTGTCCTGTGTCAGGTGAAGTACTTCACACACGTGTCCTGTGTCAGGTGAAGTACTTCACACATGTGTCCTGTGTCAGGTGAAGTACTTCACACATGTGTCCTGTGTCAGGTGAAGTACTTCACACATGTGTCCTGTGTCAGGTGAAGTACTTCACACATGTGTCCTGTGTCAGGAAGTGAAGTACTTCACACATGTGTCCTGTGTCAGGTGAAGTACTTCACACATGTGTCCTGTCTCAGGTGAAGTACTTCACACATGTGTCCTGTGTCAGGTGAAGTACTTCACACATGTGTCCTGTGTCAGGTGAAGTACTTCACACATGTGTCTGTGTCAGGTGAAGTACTTCACACATGTGTCTGTGTCAGGTGAAGTACTTCACACATGTGTCCTGTGTCAGGTGAAGTACTTCACACACGTGTCCTGTGTCAGGTGAAGTACTTCACACATGTGTCTGTGTCAGGTGAAGTACTTCACACACGTGTCCTGTGTCAGGTGAAGTACTTCACACATGTGTCTGTGTCAGGTGTCAGGTGAAGTACTTCACACACACGTGTCCTGTGTCAGGTGAAGTACTTCACACATGGTCCTGTGTCAGGTGAAGTACTTCACACATGTGTCCTGTGTCAGGTGAAGTACTTCACACATGTGTCCTGTCTCAGGTGAAGTACTTCACACATGTGTCCTGTGTCAGGTGAAGTACTTCACACATGTGTCTGTGTCAGGTGAAGTACTTCACACGTGTCCCACATGTGAGAGCCTCATGAACCTCACACTCTGAGGACTTTCACCTGTAATTAAATGTGATCATGTGACCTTCTCTGAGCGTGTTCATGGTGACACGGGTCAGTGAATCGGTCGATATTAAAGTAACAGAATTTGGAAGGCAACGAATATTAAAATGTTTCATTCATGTTTGAGAGAGAAATCAGATGGAACTGTTCAGGACGTCTCGATAATCGGATAACGCTGGAAATCAGATCATGATCAGATTTGTGTGTAAACGTAGCCAGTGATGCTAACAGATGCTAACATAAATACAACACAAGATATGAAAACATGATATATAAAGTTTATTTTTGTTTATTTCAGATCTTCACCCACAAAATTTGGAGTTGCTGGAGTCACACGTCTCTAACAAAGTTTATATCAAGACCAGGATTTGAACCACCAACCTTCAGGTCAGTGGACAAACACTTTTACATTTTTGAAGAATGATCGATTTTAAATGAAAACGTCACATGTGAATCTCACGTGACTCTTTTGTTTCCACTGAATCTCAGGTTTTCAGTCACAGATTCGTGTGAACGTCAGTGACACATGAAACAAACCTCGAGCCTGAACACGCTTCTACGAAATGTGTTCTGTGACGTAACTGTCCGCGAAACGCCGTGGTCAGCGCCGCCGAGACAACGTCAGGTCTGGACTTGGGAAAAACCTGAGATTAAAATTGGGGTGGACACATTTTTTTGTCCATCATTTCCTCCACAAACAAGAAAATCTCTTCTCTCCTCAAGCTCCCGTTAGCTTTAGCAACAGGTTTGATTGGCAGCATTGTTAAGCCAACAGCTCCTCTCCTGATTGGCTCTTTGGTTGCTATGATACTCAGAATTCCAAATATGGCCCTCGGCTCAGATTAGCCGCTGTACCTGCGGGATGAGCCTCACTTGGAGCTGAAGCTGTGGAGACGTCGCTCTCGCTCAGTCACGTCTTCACAGTCTGTGGTTATTTCCGTGCTCCTGATCACTGATTAGCGCCACCCGCTGATTTGGAGTTAAAGTTTGTTTTTACTTTGTCGTACTTAAATCTATCCTCGGGTAACTGAAGCTAACGGGATTAAAGAGGCCGGGCGCATTAGCGGAGGCGCGGTGCCCAGTCGCTTAAGAGTATCGAGTAAATGATCGTATCATGTCGCACTTTGTAAAATCTATTTACACTGGCCTAGAAACGAGCCGCGCTCTGTTAGCTAACAGGTTACACCACGACGTGCACTGAGTCACGGTGAGTTCACGGTGACACAGTCGTACAGGTATGTGTCACACAAGAACGTCTCCGGTTCGATTACCAAACCACGCGGCGTCTTAAAGGTCACACTTTCATAATGAACTTCTTATTTTGACTCTTTAACCGTGTCGTGTTGTTGTCCTCTCACCAAAGAACATCGGGAGTTATATTCTGCTTCACTCACACTTATTTCATTTATCCATTAACCCAAAATTGCAGTTCTGAGCGCTCAAAAATGCTCAGTTTGCATTTTGCCAGTTTTGTTGCATCATAGGTGAAAGATTAAATAAAAAAGAAATTTAAAAAAACTCCAGACTTCACTAGCTCAGTTTTTAAACTGATAAACCAGCACCGGACTCGCCTGTGGTCAAACTGTGTTCACAAACATTAGCATAGCATTCACGGGGAAAAGGTTAGCATGTGTTTTTTCTGACGGTTCATTCTCGTTGCCGACAGCAGAGGGCGCTCCAACGCCTAATGCCTCACTGGAAAACGGAAATCAGAGCCACGAGAAAGCAGCAAATGTGTTTTTAATTATAACATTTGTATAAATTCATTTGAATCTTTGAGACGTTGCTGTACGTTGTGTCTCGGCGTCTCACGTCCAGTTTTGATCTGACCTCATTATCCATTTTTTTAAAATCTTCTGCCTTCTCCCGACACTTTCACCTTCGAGTTTATTTATCCGACATCACAAAATCAAAACCAGTCACTTTAGAAACATATATCACATCGTATTTAAGACTCTGTACCCCATTTTTACTGGTTTAAAAACGTGTAGAACAGAACTAGTTTTGTTTTAAAAAGTTTGCAGTCGTCCAAAGTCACTCCTCACTGACTTTATACATCAGAACATCCTAATGACTCACAATGATGAGTTTATAAGCACTTTTCACAACACTATAAAAAATGTAGTGACAGTAGCTCCGTTGGTAGAGTATTTGTCCACTGATCTGAAGGTTGGTGGTTCGAATCCCGTTCTTCCACTTGTTGGCGGTGTGATTCCAACTCCCACTGTGTCCTTGGGCAAGACACTTATCCCCCCTCCCCCCAGAGTCTGTGCACGGTGTGTGAATGTGTGAGTGGCTCCTTGAGGTAAAACACTTTGAAGGAGGAAAAGCGCCGCATAAAAACGTGACTATTTACCAAAAGATGTGACGGTAAAGCTAATAATAACTAGCATTTTAACCTGCACTTCCTGATTATGGAGCAAAAACACTTTCTAATTAAATGCAGACAAGTTATTTTGACCTCAAGAGCTTCTTATGCACCATATCTGTGCTGGGGCGAGTCAGATGTGGCTCAAACAGGTGAAAAGCAGGTGCAGGACGTTTAAGGCGAGTGACGGGAAACGACCTGCTGACAGAGCGTGAACCCGACTCAACCCGACTCCCACTGAACCCACCACTGTTTTTACAACCTGCAGTTGTTTTGACCCATTTTCCTGCAGGGACCTTCAGCTTTTTTATACAACTTGGCTAAATATAACAATTTGAACTACTTTGAACGCCAAAAAAAGGAGCTGTGCTCTGGGTGGCATGGACTCATTTAAAACCAGATAATACTCAAACAGGTTTATATGAGTCTGAAACAGGTCTAAACCAGGTCTAAAACAGGTCTAAACCAGGTCTAAACCAGGTCTAAACCAGGTCTAAACCAGGTCTAAACCAGGTCTAAAACCAGGTCTAAAACCAGGTCTGAAACAGGTCTAAAACCAGGACTAAACCAGGTCTGAAACAGGTCTGAAACAGGTCTAAAACCAGGTCTAAAACCAGGTCTAAACCAGGTCTAAACCAGGTCTAAACCAGGTCTAAACCAGGTCTATAACCAGGTCTAAAACAGGTCTAAACCAGGTCTAAAACCAGGTCTAAACCAGGTCTAAACCAGGTCTAAACCAGGTCTAAACCAGGTCTAAAACCAGGTCTAAACCAGGTCTAAACCAGGACTAAACCAGGTCTAAAACAAGTCTGAAACAGGTCTGAAACAGGTCTAAAACCAGGTCTAAACCAGGTCTAAACCAGGACTAAACCAGGTCTTAAACAGGTCTAAACCAGGTCTAAACCAGGTCTAAACCAGGACTAAACCAGGTCTGAAAGAGGTCTAAACCAGGTCTAAAACAGGTCTAAAACTGGTCTAAAACCAGGTCTAAACCAGGTCTAAACCAGGACTAAACCAGGTCTTAAACAGGTCTAAACCAGGTCTAAACCAAGACTTAAGTGTGAATAAATTAACCTGGCTCTAGATTCATACCTTCTGAATAGAGTTCTACATCAGGTTACAGTTACAGCTCAGATCTGTGGAGAGGCGAGCTCATTCACTGCACATGTTTTATTCTGTATTAAACACTTCATCACTTTAACGTCAAACAGGTGGAACATCCTGAGCAAAACTAGAACATCACCATGGAGACAACCTGGCAGAGGCCCATTCACCAGAAAAAAGTTCCATCGTGCAGCTTTAAGGACTAAACTCAGGCCCAAACCAGGACTAAACGTGTGCGTCCCACCTGCAGCACGTGAACCGCAGTTTGAAAACCACTGACCTCACTTTTAAAACACAGGAAGTATATAATAGAGTGTTTTTGGCACGTGGATTCAGTTTGTTCTCATTCCAAGATTCCTAAAGTGCCCCCCTTCTTTTGTCCTAACTACAATGCCCCATGTGAGCTGTGTGCTATATGTGCGTTGCTCAGAGGCACGCTGGCTCTATACGTCTCTATTTCACAGCACACTCCCTCCTTTCACTTCATGGACCCCCGCTGTGGCCCCAAATATCAGAGAGGCCGCCTGCTGTTCCAACGCTACAAACAACAAAACAGCCACCGGAGCTAGCGTACATTCGAGCTAGCGTACATCCGAGCTAGCGTACATCTGAGCTAGCGTACATCTGAGCTAGCGTACATCCGAGCTAGCGTACATCTGAGCTAGCGTACATCTGAGTTGGCGTTCCTCTGAGCGACGAGACGGGAGGCTCTGGACTCACACATCTTCACACACACAGAGTTTATCGGAGCTGGGGGAGGGTCAAACGTTTATTGTTAATGTGCAGAGTTTAAAGTGTGGTTGGATTAATGCAGTGGGATAAAAGGTTTGCTTGGAATATTCCGTAATAAAGCATTTTTCCGGAGCAGGACTGGTTCAGGGGCCGGAGGATGTTTGGTTCAGGGTTGAGAGGGGGTCCGGTTCAGGGGCTGGAGCAGGTCTGGTTCAAGGGCCAGAGGATGTTTGGTTCAGGGGCCAGAGGATGTTTGGTTCAGGGGCCAGAGGATGTTCGGTTCAGGGGTCGAAGCAGGTCCAGTTCAGGGGCCAGAGAGGGTCCGGTTCAGGGGTCAGAGGATGTTTGGTTCAGGGGCCAGAGGATGTTTGGTTCAGGGGCCAGAGGATGTTCGGTTCAGGGGCCAGAGGATGTTTGGTTCAGGGGCCGAAGCAGGTCCAGTTCAGGGGCCAGAGAGGGTCCGGTTCAGGGGTCAGAGGATGTTCGGTTCAGGGGTCAGAGGATGTTCAGTTCAGGGGCCAGAGGATGTTTGGTTCAGGGGCCGAAGCAGGTCCAGTTCAGGGGTCAGAGGATGTTCGGTTCAGGGGTCAGAGGGGGTCTGACTCAAGGACCACAGGATCATCTCTGCTGTTTGCAGATGACATCGTCCTGATCCGGGACCTGCAGCAGCCGAGTGTGAAGCGGCTGAGACGAAACTCAGCTCCTCCAAACCCGAGGCCGTGGTTCTCCACCAGAAAAAGGTGGCGCCCTCTACAGGTGGGTGGAGAGTCTCTGTGGAGGAGTTCTCACGGTCTTGTTCTCGAGTGAGGGGAGGATGGAGCGTGAGATTGACAGTTGGATCAGTGTCTCAGTGATGACGTCGCTGTGTCAGACGGAGCTGAGTCCAGAGTCAAAGTTCTGGATTTACAGGTCAGTCTCTGGTCTCACCTTTGGTCCTGAGCTTTGGTTCATCACAGAAAGAACAAGACGGCAGATCCGAGCTGTTAAATGAGTTTCCTCCGTTGGGCGGCTGGATCCTTCCTGGAAGAGCAGGAGGAAGTGTCTGGGATGAGCGAAGTCTGAGAGTCACTGCTGGACTTTCACTTTTTGATCTGTCCTTATCAAACAAACAAACACATAAATAGTGATTAAGTTGTTAAACTATGTCACAGAAGACAGGTGAGACAGGTGAGACAGGTGAGACAGGTGAGACAAGTGAGACAGGTGAGACAAGTGAGACAGGTGAGACAGGTGAGACAGGTGAGACAGGCGAGACAGGTGAGACAAGCGAGACAGGTGAGACAGGTGAGACATGTGAGACAGGTGAGACAGGTGCGACAGGTGAGACCGGTGAGACAGGTGACACAGGTGAGACAGGTGAGACAGGTGAGACAAGTGACACAGGTGACACAGGTGAGACAGGTGAGACAGGTGAGACAGGTGACACAGGTGAGACAGGTGAGACAGGTGAGACAGGTGAGACAGGTGAGACAGGTGACACAGGTGAGACAGGTGAGACAGGTGAGACAAGTGACACAGGTGACACAGGTGAGACAGGTGAGACAGGTGAGACATGTGAGACAGGTGAGACAGGTGAGACATGTGAGACCGGTGAGACAGGTGAGACAGGTGAGACAGGTGAGACAGGTGAGACATGTGAGGCAGGTGAGACAGGTGAGACAGGTGAGACAGGTGAGACAAGTGAGACAAGTGAGACATGTGAGACATGTGAGACAGGTGAGACACGTGAGACAGGTGAGACCGGTGAGACATGTGAGACATGTGAGACACGTGAGACACGTGAGACAGGTGAGACAGGTGAGACCGGTGAGACAGGTGACACAGGTGAGACAGGTGAGACAGGTGAGACAAGTGACACAGGTGACACAGGTGAGACAGGTGAGACAGGTGAGACAGGTGAGACAGGTGACACAGGTGAGACAGGTGAGACAGGTGAGACAGGTGAGACCGGTGAGACAGGTGACACAGGTGAGACAGGTGAGACAGGTGAGACAGGTGACACAGGTGACACAGGTGACACAGGTGAGACACAGGTGAGACAGGTGAGACAGGTGAGTGTGAGACAGGTGAGACAGGTGAGACAGGTGAGACATGTGAGACCGGTGAGACAGGTGAGACAGGTGAGACAGGTGAGACAGGTGAGACATGTGAGGCAGGTGAGACAGGAGACAGAGACAGGTGAGACAGGTGAGACAAGTGAGACAAGTGAGACATGTGAGACATGTGAGACAGGTGAGACACGTGAGACAGGTGAGACCGGTGAGACATGTGAGACACGTGAGACACGTGAGACAGGTGAGACAGGTGAGACAAGTGAGACAGGTGAGACAGGTGAGACGGGTGCAACAGGTGCGACAGGTGAGACAGGTGAGACATGAGGTGTTCCCTTGACCTTCTTTGTCCGTGTTCCTCGGCAGAACCTCGTGACGATGGTGTGACTTGGCTCCACGTCTGTTCCTCTGCTGTAAGGAAATGTTCAGTTGTCTGGAAGCCTTAAATTTTATTGTTATTTATGACTCCAGGAATGGCATCTGGCATAAAAAAGCCGACGCTAACTCATCCCTCTCCCCCGACATGTCTGGCTGTGGCAACAGGAAAAGACAGATTTATCACTTTTTATGTCAGTGCACAGTTTAGAGATGAAATGTTTTGCTTTGCCCCGACTCTCCAGCCATTTTCTGCTCTTTCAAGTTGAAGAAAATGAATTTTAAAGGTGCTTGCATAACGCTGCGGTTTCCGTGGTAACAGAAGTATAAACAGAGGCTTTTGTCTCTGTGCTCTTTGGGTTTTATAAGAGATGTCAGCTCCAGAATGTCAGAACTGTCCTTTGGTTTTGAATAAAGAGAGTTCAGTAAAAGATAAACAGACAAAGCAGTTTCAAAGCTGAAATCTGGCTGGTTTAAACCACAAAGTGTAAAAAGAAGAAAATGAAACTCATCGAGGCTACAGCAGTTATGAGGACAATCTGAAGCCCGATACCTGTTAAAGCGACTGTGTCAGAACGAGGACATGGACCATGTTTGGAGAACCCATGACCGAGACCTGTCCGAGACCAGAGTCCTGAGACCAGAGTCCTGAGACCAGAGTCCTGAGACCACAGAGTCCTTAGACCACAGAGTCCTGAGACCACAGAGTCCCGAGACCACAGAGTCCCGAGACCACAGAGTCCTGAGACCACAGAGTCCTTAGACCACAGAGTCCCGAGACCACAGAGTCCCGAGACCAGAGAGTGTTTAGACCACAGAGTCTTTAGACCACAGAGTCCCACGACCACAGAGTCCCGAGACCACAGAGTGTTTAGACCACAGAGTCTTTAGACCACAGAGTCCTGAGACCACAGAGTCTTTAGACCACAGAGTCCTGAGACCACAGAGTCCTTAGACCACAGAGTCCTTAGACCACAGAGTCCTTAGACCACAGAGTCCTTAGACCACAGAGTCCTGAGACCATAGAGTCCTTAGACCATAGAGTCCTTAGACCACAGAGTCCTTAGACCACAGAGTCCTTAGACCATAGAGTCCTTAGACCACAGAGTCCTTAGACCATAGAGTCCTGAGACCATAGAGTCCTGAGACCACAGAGTCCTGAGACCACAGAGTCCTGAGACCACAGAGTCCTGAGACCACAGAGTCCTTAGACCACAGAGTCCTTAGACCATAGAGTCCTTAGACCACAGAGTCCTTAGACCATAGAGTCCTGAGACCACAGAGTCCTTAGACCATAGAGTCCTGAGACCACAGAGTCCTTAGACCATAGAGTCCTGAGACCACAGAGTCCTTAGACCATAGAGTCCTGAGACCACAGAGTCCTTAGACCATAGAGTCCTTAGACCACAGAGTCCTTAGACCATAGAGTCCTGAGACCACAGAGTCCTGAGACCACAGAGTCCTTAGACCAAGACCAAGACTTTGAAAGGTTCAAATCCCCCTGTCAACATGCACATCATCAGTTTGACGGTCACATTATAGAGTGAATAAAGAAGGGACTGAGTGAGTGTGACGTCACCCACACTTGACCCTCTGGACACAGGGTCGAGGCTCCGGACGCAGGATTAGGTCGAGGCTCTGGACGCAGGGTCGAGTCTCTGGACACAGGGTCGAGGCTCTGGACACAGGGTCGAGGCTCTGGACGCAGGGTCGAGACTCTGGACGCAGGGTCGAGTCTCTGGACACAGGGTCGAGTCTCTGGACACAGGGTCGAGGCTCTGGACGCAGGGTTGGGTCGAGGCTCTGGACACAAGGATTAGAGGATTAACCCATTTTCAAGGACACACCAAGTTCATGATCAGAACGAAAGGTACAAAAAAAATTTAAACTGGAATAACTACAACAAATAATAAAAGTCTACAAACTAACAGGCTTAAAGGTGCACTGTGGAACTTTTCTGGTCTCCCTGTCATTGATTTGCTCGGAGTATTCCTCTGTGTGGCATTAAACTTGTTAATGGAGACAAGATGGAGGTTACACGAAGCGGAGATAGTGGCTCAGCTGGTGGACACCATTGATCTGAAGGTTAGAGGTTCGATTCCAACCCCCACAGATGAATACTGCTGTTGTGTCCCTGGGCAAGACACTTAACCCCCCTCGCCTCCAGTGTGTACAGTTTACCAGAGTGACAGTTCAGATCTGCGGAGAGGCGATCCCACTCACAGAACGTTTACAGGAAAACGTGCTGTGAAGACAAGATCGAAGTTTACCTCCATGATGTTAAAGCTTGTTTCCATGGAGATAAGTGTAATGCCTGTTTAAATCAGCTGACGCGACATGTCAGAGGAACACCACGTGACCACTGTGAGGCGCTAGTGAGCTCCAGACTGTCAGGGATGAAAACAAATTAAACCTTTCTCTGGAAAAATAATCTTTTAAAATCCATTTACGTCTATGAACTTCTGTATGATTCTGAGTAACACGAGTCCAGTGTCCCGGGGCGTAAACAGACTTGCGTAAATTTCAGGGCGAAGGTCGAAGTCAGTCCAGGTTGGCGCTCACATGTTCTATGTTATTGCTGTGTGACCATTTACCTGTGTTTTCTATAAGTAAACCTTTACAGTTTACACAGGGGCGACTCAGCTACTGTACATATTAGCTCAAGTCTCAAAGTCCTTCACGAAATGTCCTGAAGCTGCACATTTACTGGAGAAGGTTCAATAAAAAGCAGAGTTTCATCAAACCTTCCGTGAAATCGACTTTCAGATGTTTCTCCACGTTCTCGTCGTTTCTTCTCATTGAGCCTCTGACGTTGTATTTGGAGAGATTCATGTTTGAGTTTAATCTTTAATCTTTGACCAGAGAAAAGTCCTCACAAAATCCTTCTCTGAAAGTGTATGGACCCCCAGGACTAAACCAGGACTAAACCGGGTCTAAACCAGGACTAAACCGGGTCTAAATCAGGTCTAAACCGGGACTAAACCAGGACTAAACCAGGACTAAACCAGGACTAAACCAGGAATAAAAAAACAGGACTAAACCGGGTCTAAACTAGGACTAAACCAGGACTTGTGGGTCAGACTGGCACTATTTGACTAATACATGTTTGGCAGTTCTTAAATCCCGCAGACTTCCCATAATCCGGTCTTCAGTAGAAATGTGGAGTCTGGGCCAAACCTGGAATTACAAGCACTAAAATGGCTTTAAGCGTTTACACGATTAGCGCAGATTTCCTTACCCAAGTAATCATCAACATGTTTGTTCAGTCGGGCTGCACGTTTCACACCTGCGTCGTCACTGCACCGTTTCATTCTTCTGAGACTGTTGGATCTCACCCTCCACGTGAGGAAGTTTCATCAGCACACACATAATACGACGACGCAACCGTAATCAGGCCAAAATCAGGCCAAAATCAGGCCAAAATCAGGCCAAAATCAGGCCAAAATCAGGCTCCGTATCACTAGCATAGACTCTTTATATAAATGAACAGAGCTAACCTGCTAACCATCAGGTGCCAAACTGGAAGTGATCATGGCGCACTTCCAGCTCCATCGACCTAGGCTCCAATTCACTTTCTATTGAAACACCGTCGCCTCTCTCTCTGTCTCTGCTGCTGTCAGACTCATGTCTGGTCTTAAATGTTCGTATTAACCCTCTACATGATCCTGGGGTAAATTGTTTTTAGATATTTTGAGTTTTTTTCAATTTTTTTTTTCTTTATTTGAGTTATTCTGAGTTATTCTATTTATTTTTATTTTAAGATTCTTTTTTTACACTTTTTGTTATTTTAAGTTTTTTATTTATTTATTATTTAGTTTATTTTTACTTTTTTTATTTTGAGTTTATTCATTTTTTTGTTGAGTTTATTTTTTAATTTTTTTTTTGTTATTTTGAGTTCATGTTGTTCTTTTTTTAGTTAGCTCTGAGGAGCTCTTCTTCTGTCTCTGAGGAGCTCTTCTTCTGTCTCTGAGGACCTCTTCTTCTGTCTCTGAGGACCTCTTCTTCTGTCTCTGAGGAGCTCTTCTTCTGTCTCTGAGGAGCTTTTCTTCTGTCTCTGAGGAGCTCTTCTTCTGTCCCTGAGGAGCTCTTCCTCTGTCTCTGAGGAGCTCTTCTTCTGTCTCTGAGGACCTCTTCTTCTGTCTCTGAGGACCTCTTCTTCTGTCTCTGAGGAGCTCTTCTTCTGTCTCTGAGGACCTCTTCTTCTGTCTCTGAGGACCTCTTCTTCTGTCTCTGAGGAGCTCTTCTTCTGTCTCTGAGGAGCTCTTCTTCTGTCTCTGAGGAGCTCTTCCTCTGTCCTGATGTCTTGTCTTTGGTCTCACGATGGTTCAAAGTTTGACTTTGTCTCGGTCTCACTCTGAGACCAAAGACCTGCCATTTTAGCTCAGCACTTTTCCAAACCTTCAAGGCTCAAAGCTCTCACACGTTCACTCACAGCTCTTCACTCACACGTTGACTCACATGTTCATACACCAGTGCACCACAGACAGCAGGCACGAGGTAGGAGAGGTGGGGGTTAAGTGTCTTGCTCAAGGACACAACAATAGCATTCATCTGTGGGAGCTGGAGTCGCACACCAGCCTGTGGCTCAGTGGGTCTGACCTCTTCACCGATGATGTTTCTGTCTGTGTCCCTCAGTCGTCCAGATCTGATCCAGAGCAAAAGACAAAGTTTAAATCTGTCACTGGACAATAGTGAAAACGTTTTGCTGCAGCGAACAATGACGTTTATGTCAAGAGTGGGATTCAAACCACCAACCTTCTGATCAGTGGATAAACGCTCTACGCTGCTGTCGCCCAAAATCGATGGACAAAATCGTGCAGTGGGAACCCGGCTTTCATAAACTACAATTTTATGACATTTTTTAAACCAATTTGAGCCAAACTGGATGGTTTATGTAAAGTTAAACTACGTAACTTTTCCCCTGAAGACTCCACCACTTTCTTATCTCTATGGTGATGTTATTGGTTTGGCTGGAATGTTCCACAGTGTGGCATTAAACTGTCTCCACTGGGACAAGTGTGTGGCTCCATGAGGCTGAAGTACACGTCAGATCTGTGGAGTGAGAACGCAGATTTTTCAAGGTTTTTTTGTGCAATAAAAACACTCGGGTTAAATGTTTAGAAGAAGAAGTGGAACATTTCGTGAGAAGACAAGTACGTTGAAAAAGTTCCATAGTGCCCCTTTAAGACCCTGGCGTGTTATGAAAATGTTCTAATATTGACCCAATTTTGTGGTTTCTGGTGCAGATGTCGAGCTCAGACACATCTGTGCTGTTGATCTGAAAAGCTCGGGTTTAGTGAGTTCAAGTTCACTTAAGCCCCTGTTATTGAAGGGAGCGTCCCCCATTGGCCGGACGGCGTCGAGGCTCTGTACCATGACGCTTAATAAATAAAATATGATGATGTATCTTGATCCGTATCTATGCAGATAATCTCCAGTCAACCAACCACAAAATGTTCCTTTAAGAAGCAAATATATGTGAGCGTCGGCCAATCACAGCGCGGCGAGCTCGTCATGTGAATGCACTCTCTCTGCTTTAGGGTTTTGTGTTTTTACTGCGTCCAGGCTCTAGACTGAATATGTAAATGGACAGAGCTAAACTGCTCGTCACCGGGTTCAAACAGGAAGTGATCAGAGGCTTCCAGCTCCATCGACTCCAATTCACTTTCTATTGAAAAACTCCTGCTGCTGTCAGACTCATGTTGGTCTTAAATGTTCGTATTAACCCTCTACATGATCCTGGGGTTTTTATTTCACGTCTGTGTCTGTAAATCAACATATGAACATTAATAACAGACACATCAGGTCCTTCTCTCCCCGACGTCGCTCCTGTTAGCGTTAGCAACAGGTTTGATTGACAGCGTCGTTAAGGAGGAGGTAGACAAGACAAAACGTGTGCTCAAGTATGTTACTTCAAAATAATATTACTGTAGTAGAAGTGCAAAGTAGTGGTCCAAGAAATGACTCAAGTATTTGGGAAAAGTACTACTCAAGTACCAGTAACTGTCAGGGTGAAGGACAAAACATGAAATACTGCACCAAACTCAGTAAAATCAAATCTGAAGAAACACAAATGTTCATATCGTTACATAAAACTCCAGTCACTTTAGACTCACTCAGAGAAGAAAAAACACACTTTACTCGAGTAACAGTACTGCTACTTCAATATGACTTCAAATATGACTGAAGTAGGAGTAAAAGTACACTGGTAGAAAAGTACAATTTCTTTAAAAACTTACTCAAGTTTTGCTCACACTGATGATCGATCACGAGTTTCCATCTGAATTGATTTGTTTCTTATTGAAAACAAATAAAATGTCTCCAGATCTTAACTGTGTTTTAGTGAAACGACTGATCAACCTGGAATGTTCCACCATAAGGCATTATGCAGATCTATGTCCAGTACATGTTTGTGTTTCACTGGGAAAAATGTGTTTCTTCCTTAATAACATTTACTTTAAAAATGTATTTTAAACGACAAAAACTCAAACTTTTTTTTACATTTTTTGTTTTGTTTTTTATTGAATCCATCTTGTCCAAGTCTAACACAGGACTAAACCAGGACTAAACCAGGACTAACCCAGGACTAAACCAGGACTAAACCAGGACTAAACCAGGACTAAACCCAGGACTCTAACCCCAACCCTAACCCTGAGACTAAACCAGGTCTAACCCAGGACTAAACCAGGACTAAACCAGGTCTAAACTTCGGTCTAACCCAGGACTAAACCCGAGACCCCAACACCAACCCAAGACTAAACCCGGTCTAGCACAGGACTAAACCAGGTCTAACCCAGGACTGAACCCTGGACGATGTCTGTTTCCTGGTCGGGTCTGGGGTCGTGTTGGTCGACTCTTCTTCTGGAGTCCTGTTTTCTGTGTGATCCAGTTCCTGAACCTCTGCAGCTCTGATGAAGGTCTGAACTTCTCAAGGAACGTGGGATCATTTAAAGAGGCCCGTCTGGAGTACCACCTCCGCAGGTTTTTGGTCAGAGCTTCATAAATTAAGTCGTATCGTTTTTGTAGAACTGCTCTTTCCAGCGCTTGTGGGGTCTTAAACTCCGCCCTCACTGCGTCCGTGGCCAGAGTCATGACCTTTTCCATCGTAGTCGAGGTCACGGAGGGTCTTTGGCCACAGAGAAGTAGCACTGGAGCTCCACAAATGAGCTTTTCCCATCGGCTGTTCGTATCTGCTCCTTCAGCCATGGGTCGACTTCGGTCTCCTTGTCGGACCGGCGCCTGGAACCCAACATCTGGTCGCGGTACTGAAGGTCGCCGATGGAGGAGATAGGAGGAACCTTGGCGACTCTACTGGCGAGAGCTGATCCCCTCAACCTCAACTCGTTTCTAGAGATGAATCTGGTCCGAGGTAAGTGAAGTGTGCTCCTCAGGAGGTAGTGGACAGTGTCATCTCCACTCTCCTCCTCCTCTTCTGGGCACCTGATCTCTCTGTCTCTCTCTGCTCCTCCTTTATTTCCTCCATCACTTCTTCATCAGAGCTCGATTCCCATCCCGCCTCTTCCACTGGATGCTGTTGCTCCAGATCTTCCTCTGAACTCTGCTCCTCAGAGTGCTCCTCTGCACCGCCTGAGCTCCTCTGCACCTCCTCAGGTAGACCCTCCTCTCCCTGGCCTCTCTCCTCCCTCTTTGGACCTGTTCTGGAGGACCTCCTCTGTTCTGTGAACCTCTCAATGGCCAGTCTCGACGCTCTGACTAAGACTTCCTCTGTGTTGGCTCCATACACGGTCACCTCCACATCTCCAACTTTCACTCTGGTGGAAAACACCGGTAGGACCTCCACCTGTAACTCCACCTGGTGTTCTGCAGAGAAGCACATCAGGGCCTCCATCGGGTCTGGATTTGTCTGTTCTGAGTTTATGGCTGGCGTTTTGTTGGGTTTTGTTTCGCTGTAGAGATGTGGCCTGTTCCTGTTCCTCAGAGGTTCTGGTTTGAGTAGCTCCAGTTGCCGCGGTAACATGTGTAAACTTCTGTTTCTATGAACTTGCCAAACAGTTTTATGAATCTCTGAAGGTTTTACATTTTATTTGATGGTGTGTGATAAGACGAGGCAAATTATAATCACACCTTAACTAAACCAAACCATTTTCCCAAGTATCTGAGCGAACTGTGTCAGGACAGACGAGTCGTAGAAGCAGCTCTAGAGCTTTTTCTTCTTCTTTTCTTCTTGTTCATGTTTGTTTCTTTAAAAACTCTAAAGTCTTTTACTCCAGGTCTTATTCTCCATGAGCCGGAGCAGTTCTGAAGGTTTCACTGCCTCGTTCTCTCCTTGTAGGACTCCAGGTGTCGTCTGTTAAACTGATCTTTCTTGTTCTTGGAGGTTGTGGCTCCTTTCTGGCTCCTCTTCTGGCTCCTCTGTTTGGCCTTTTCTCCACAGACTTTCGTTTTTGTCTCCTGGAGCTTGTGTCTCTAC
Source organism: Periophthalmus modestus (assembly GCA_019594935.1). Lineage (NCBI taxonomy): Eukaryota > Metazoa > Chordata > Actinopteri > Gobiiformes > Gobiidae > Periophthalmus > Periophthalmus modestus. The sequence continues at coordinate 817,476 of JAIEZT010001328.1, forward strand.
TTTCGGGCGACGTGTCTGATGTTTTACGAGACTCGTCGTCGTGGAGACAAGAGCAGATCAGATATAATAAACTCGACTTGTATCAGATGAATTTAAGTGGAGATTTATCAGGATTTTCTTTATATATCTACAGACGAGTTTATTCGAGAGTCAGGAGGAACGGGACAAAGTGACGTCGGAGAAGATGCGTCGCTGATAAATGATTTACTGTTTTTGTGCGACACGGTGGTGCTGGTCTGGAACCAGGAACCAGGAAGTGCCCAGACACGTGAAACCCGGCGCTGCACATGTCGTTCTTCAACAAAAATATATATGACAACGATCAGAAAGTCTCTGCCGCAGTGGATGGATCATGTGACCCTGTCCTCGTACTCACCAGACCAAACATCTGTACCCACCTTGTGACATCATGAGGTGTTAATCCAGACGTGCTCCTCTGTGTTTTTAAAGACCTTCAGTTCAAAAGGAGTTGAAAAAATAAATAAACTGGACCTGTAATAAGCTGCAGTGCATTTCAGATCAGGTCCAAACTCCACACGCCTCCAGAACGAGCTCTGCAAATATAAAACACACCGATGGAGAGAAGGTTTCAGAGGTCAGAGGTCAGAGGTCATCCAGACTCGGACATTTCACAGGTACAGAATCAGAACAGCTGACTCAGAAAACACAAAACACACAAAAATGATCCAAACTAAATCAAACCTTCATCGGTGCCTTTGTCGGTGCAGAACGTTTCATCGACATTGTGGGTTTTTTCGGGGAGAAAACTTGCAAACATACAGCACTTCAGAGTCACACTGATCCAACATTTATGTAAATTTGTCTGACACATTCTGTACTGTACAGGAGACACGGAGGAGACTGATGGACAATGGTCTACAGTCCCTCAGCCAATCAGGACGCTGAACACAATGGTCTACAGTCCCTCAGCCAATCAGGACGCAGAACACAATGGTCTACAGTCCCTCAGCCAATCAGGACGCAGAACACAATGGTCTACAGTCCCTCAGCCAATCAGGACGCAGAACACAATGGTCTACAGTCCCTCAGCCAATCAGGACGCAGAACACAATGGTCTACAGTCCCTCAGCCAATCAGGAAGCAGGACACAATGGTCTACAGTCCCTCAGCCAATCAGGACGCAGAACACAATGGTCTACAGTCTCTCAGCCAATCAGGACGCAGAACACAATGGTCTACAGTCCCTCAGCCAATCAGGACACAGAACACAATGGTCTACAGTCCCTCAGCCAATCAGGACACAGAACACAATGGTCTACAGTCCCTCAGCCAATCAGGACGCAGAACACAATGGTCTACAGTCCCTCAGCCAATCAGGACGCAGAACACAATGGTCTACAGTCTCTCAGCCAATCAGGACGCAGAACACAATGGTCTACAGTCCCTCAGCCAATCAGGACACAGAACACAATGGTCTACAGTCCCTCAGCCAATCAGGACACAGAACACAATGGTCTACAGACCCTCAGCCAATCAGGACGCAGAACACAATGGTCTACAGTCCCTCAGCCAATCAGGACGCAGGACACAATGGTCTACAGTCCCTCAGCCAATCAGGACGCAGAACACAATGGTCTACAGTCCCTCAGCATATACACGCATACACACACACACACACACACACATATACACACACATATACATACCCACACACACACACACACACACACACACATACACACATATACACACACATACACACACACACACACACACACACACACACACACATACACACACACATATACATACCCACACACACACACACACACATATACACACACATATACATACCCACACACACACACACACACACACACACACACACACACATATACACACACATACACACACACACACACACATACACACACACACACACACACACACACATACACACACACACACATACACATACACACACACACACATACACACACACACACACACACACACACACACACACACACACACACACACACATACACACACACATATACACACACACTATACATACCCACACACACACACACACACACACATACACACACACACACATATACACACACATACACACACACACACACACATATACATACACACACACACACACACACACATGTTGAGTCCATGTGATCTTTGTGTACATCAGACGTGTTTGTGGTGAACTGGGCTCGATTTGACACAACTTCATTTAACTCGGAGCCAAGGGTCGTAAAAATACGAGTCGTCTCTGTAGATGATTGACAGTTTATGAGCCGGGATCGAACTACAGACCTGTTTTTGTGATACCGCAGCCTCTGGAGTCAGCACAAAACTCTGCTCACAACTGTCTCCTGTGTCCAGAGAAAAGTCAGAAACTGTCAATCAGAGAAAAACACACTTGTAAAATCCAAAGACATGTTCTCGGCTGGTCAAAGGTGGCGCCCCCTACAGGTGGGTGTGGAGACCCTGGCTCAAGTGCAGGAGTTTGTCGGGGTCACGAGGGACGAGAGGAGCGAGAGACTGACCGAGATCAGAGTCTGCAGCGACGAGGGCACTGTATCAGACTGAGTCCAGAGACAAAGACCTGGTTTAGACCTGGTTTA
>JAIEZT010001328.1:825084-837584 GCA_019594935.1 Periophthalmus modestus
GGAGCAGGAAGTGCACCACTTCACTTCCTGTTTGGAACGCGGTGGCGGCGCTAGCAGGTTAGCTACGTCCTTTTATACTTACAGTCTATGAGTGACACAAACTTTTCTCAAAGACACAAACCGCTGCTTTAATCGTCTGGTTGTCATGTCGACATGATGGTGTTTATACAGAAAACAGCGGCTGTCCTTATAGAACGTGGGTCGTATGTTTTCACATTATACATCACATACGTCCCGGCTCTTTACACGAGCTTTGAGGAACAACATAAACTTCAGAACTTTATCTTAGCTGAAAAACACAGGCCTCACACAGTCGAGGAAACGCCACGAGTCCATCTGAGTTTCACCGAGAGAATCGAGGGAAGTTCGGACCGATTCCAGAGAGATTAACAATTCAAACGTAAATGTTAAGACTTCCAAACGGTCAAAAGTCCTCAAAATGGCGGCTGTAAAACAGAAAGTGAAACCCCTGAGCACTGATGTGATTTTTAATGGTTTTACAGCAGATGAAGATGATACGAATATGAAATAAAAACAACGTGGAGTAAAGTTTAAAGTCTCGTCTGTCCAGAGGCGTGAAACACGACCGAGTCCCAGTTTAGTCCCAGTTTAGTCCTGATTTAGTCCTGGTTTAGTCCTGGTTTAGTCCTGGTTTAGTCCCGTCCTGGTTCAGTCCCGGTTTAGTCCTGGTTTAGTCCTGGTTTAGACCGGTTTAGTCCCGTAGTTGGTTTAGTCCCGGTTTAGTCCTGGTTTAGTCCTGGTTTAGTCCTGGTTTAGACCCGGTTTTAGTCCCTGTTTAGTCCTGATTTTAGTCCCAATTTAGTCCCGGTTTAGTCCTGGTTTAGTCCTGGTTTAGTCCTGGTTCAGTCCCGGTTTAGTCCTGATTTAGTCCTGGTTTAGTCCTGGTTTAGTCCTGGTTTAGTCCAGGTTTAGTCCTGGTTTAGTCCTGGTTCAGTCCCGGTTTAGTCCTGGTTTAGTCCTGGTTTAGACCCGGTTTAGTCCTGGTTTAGTCCTGATTTAGTCCCGATTTAGTCCCGGTTTAGTCCCGGTTTAGTCCTGGTTTAGTCCTGGTTCAGTCCCGGTTTAGTCCTGGTTTAGTCCTGATTTAGTCCTGGTTTAGTCCTGGTTTAGTCCTGGTTTAGTCCTGGTTCAGTCCCGGTTTAGTCCAGGTTTAGTCCTGGTTTAGACCCGGTTTAGTCCAGGTTTAGTCCCGGTTTAGGAACAGGAAGTGATCATGTCACACTTCCTGCTCCATCGACTCTGGCTCCAGTTCACTTTCTATATAAAAACTGTGTCTTTAATGCCACACTGCGGGACATTCTACACTCTCCACAGAGATGTTTAAACCTCTGCTCTCTGCACGTTCAGAGGCCCCTGTGTCCAGAGCCGAGCATCAGCAGCTCACCAGCCACATATTTCCTCTTTTATTTTTGAAATCTGGTTCAGATAAATCCACATTGACCCGAGAACCTTCTGTAAGCCGTCACATCTTGGAATGAGGCTTCGCTCCGTACAAACCAAAATATAACATTCCAGCTCGACTCGCACTGGTCTGTGAAACGTGCCCTGCCCCACGACTCTCGGGTTTAGACCGACTCCTGATCGCTCCAACGAGCCGAACGCCGCCGCAGACACAGGCGTTTGTGCCTCTGGAGATGTGGCTTTTCAGGGGGAAACGATGTAATAAATAAACGGTTTTGGAGCAGGGCGGACGATCCGGGAGCAGACTGAGTGGATTAGAAGAAGAGGCCAATGAAGTGGTTGCCTGGTAACTAAGACCTGGTGCAGTGCAATCAGGGGACAGGCCTGTATTTTTGGAACAGGATGTGGGCAGCGTTGGACAATCTTTTATTTTGCTCAGTGATCGCCGTGGGGGAGGTTAAAGCCGCACTGTGGAACTTTCCCGGTGTCCGCTGTGTCTCCAGAACCGCACAGTCACACATCAGAGCAGACGCTGATTCGACCTTCAGATCAGGGGCAAACGCTCTACCGGCTGAGCCACCGCTGCCCCGGTTACACGAGTCGCAGTGGGTAAAGCTGCACTGTGGAACTTTTCCGTATCTATGGAGATAGATCAAGTTACAGGTCAGATCCGTGGAGACGCGTCCACAAAAACATCTGCAACATAGATAAGTTTAATGCCGCACTGTGGAACATTCAAGGCAAAGTTCTGACCTCGGAGACCAGCAGGTGACAGACGCCCGACCAAACAAACCACACAGAGCATCTTTAATGACACACGAGGTTCTGACGACAGAAGAATTTAATAATAATAATAATAATAATTTTTAAAAAACGAATAAAAATAATGATAAAATAAAATATTAACAATAAAAATGTAATAATAATAATAACAATAATAATAATAATTAATAATAATAATAATAATAATAATAATAATAATAATAATAATTATTATTATTATTATTATTATTATTATTATTATTATTATTATTTTATTGACCATATATTTTTGTCACAATACAAAAAAATAAATAAATAAAATGTAAAAGTAAATGAATAAAAAAGTAGTGCGACACAGGCATAGACACTTTACACTAACTATTATGATTCAATATTTTAAGGACCTGCAATGTTTTTGAATTTAAAAGAATAAATTTAAATAAGTCAGGTCTAAATGCAGCTGAAGTCCGTCTGGTTTAGGTTTAGGTTTGTTGTATTTTGAGCGTTCTCCCTGTTGGAGCCACATCTCTGATATGAACCTGCTGGTGCTTTGCCCAAAGGCACAAGGATGTGCTGGTTCGACCCGTGATTGAACTGCCAACCTCCCGAGCCCCCGAGCTGCACGTCGTTTTACTCTCGAGTATCGTTCAGGTCATGTGTCATTAATGGTAGAATATTTATAAATCCACATAAAAGCCCCAGTGTGTAACTTTATCCCCATAAAAAATGCTCCAGGCTCACAAAGGCTCGCATCTCCACAAACCTGACTCATATTTGGCCTAGACGAGAGCCTCCTGCCTGTTTCCATGGAAATGTCGTTCCTTTGGCTATAATGTTCCACTATGACACACGTCTGTCTCTGTGGAGAATGTTCCACAGTTTTAACGTCAAACACAAACCAAACGAGTCCAGTGTTTTTCATGATCCCGATTCAAACCACAACAAGCTCACATTATAATACACTCCACACACCCAGAGAGTGAGACAGAGTGAGACAGAGAGTGAGACAGAGTGAGACAGAGAGTGAGACAGAGAGTGAGACAGAGAGTGAGACAGAGAGACAGAGAGTGAGACAGAGAGTGAGACTGGGAGTGAGACAGAGAGTGAGACAGAGAGTGAGACAGAGTGAGACAGAGTGAGACAGAGTGAGACAGAGAGTGAGACAGAGAGAGAGAGAGACAGAGAGACAGAGAGTGAGACAGAGAGTGAGACTGGGAGTGAGACAGAGAGTGAGACAGAGAGTGAGACAGAGAGTGAGACAGAGTGAGACAGAGAGAGACAGAGTGAGACAGAGTGAGACAGAGAGTGAGACAGAGAGTGAGACAGAGTGAGACAGAGTGAGACAGAGAGTGAGACTGGGAGTGAGACAGAGTGAGACAGAGAGTGAGACGGAGAGAGAGACAGAGAGTGAGAGACTGAGTGAGACAGAGAGACAGAGAGTGAGACTGGGAGTGAGACAGAGTGAGAGACAGAGAGTGAGACAGAGAGTGAGACAGAGTGAGACTGAGAGACAGACGTGAGACAGAGAGTGAGACAGAGAGACAGAGAGTGAGACAGTGAGACAGAGAGTGAGACAGAGGGACACAGAGTGAGACAGAGTGAGAGAGAGTGAGACAGAGAGACAGAGAGTGAGACAGAGTGAGACAGAGAGTGAGACTGGGAGTGAGACAGTGTGAGACAGAGTGAGACAGTGTGAGACAAAGACTGAGACAGAGTGAGACAGAGAGTGAGACAGAGTGAGTCAGAGTGAGACAGAATGTGAGACACAGAGTGAGACAGAGTGAGACAGAGAGTGAGACAGAATGTGAGACACAGTGAGACAGAGAGTGAGACAGAGAGTAAGACAGAGTGAGACAGAGTGAGACAGTGTGAGACAGAGAGTGAGACAGAGTGAGACAGAATGTGAGACACAGAGTGAGACAGAGTGAGACAGAGAGTGAGACAGAGAGTGAGACAGTGTGAGACAGAGAGTGAGACAGAGTGAGACAGGGAGGAGCACAGACGTTGCTCGTTCTTGACATATCTCCCTCTGGTTTGTGGTTTATGGTTAAAGTTGCTGTAAATTTCTGGATTGTGCAAAAAGTGGGTCAAAGTTCATCGTCTTTTCTGTCGACACATTTAAGTTTTAGTTTTAATAAACTTTTTATTTTAAAATCACAAAATCTGGAATATAGTCCACAAACACAAGCAGAGAAGCAGGGGACTAACTCCACCAGAAAAGTTTCATAGTGCATCTTTAAACCTGTCAATGATGTAATGAAACAAGTTAAAAAGTTAAAGGGCCTGTATCTGATGTTTTTTTTTTTTTGTGCCTGTGCAGATGTTTTGTACAAGCAGCTCCTGACGTCAAATTATAGGCATTTTATTGTTGTGCACTGTTAGCATGCTAGTTGTTGTTAGCAATACTTGGCTCTGGTGTCTAAAAGTTGTGGAAAGTGCTTCTAAACTCATCATGGTGAGTAATTACTGAACTTTGGACCATCACAAACTGTCAAAAATAAAAGTGAAGGTCCAATAAATAAACAGAGTGGAGTTAAAATACTTATCGTGTTTTTGTTTTGTCTTTTCTTCTCACGGCCTTGAACTGCAGCTCCCATGATGCAACAGCAGTGTCCACTGCACAGAGACACTGCACTTTTACACTGACAGAAACATGTCAGAACAAATGAGGTTAAAGCATCACTTTAATCTGAGGAAACGAGGAACGGCACCGTGAACATGGATTTATTAAATATATTTATGGGACGACAGACTCAATATCTCACCTGTTTATTCAACGTTTAATACAAGAGGAGAGGAGGAGAGAGAGAAGAGGAGAGGAGAGGAGACAGAGAGAAGGAGAGGAGGAGAGAGAAAGAGGAGAGGAGACAGAGAGAGGAGAGGAGGAGAGAGAAAGAGGAGAGGACACAGAGAGAAGAGAGGAGGAGAGAGAAAGAGGAGAGGAGACAGAGAGAAGAGAAGAGGAGAGAGGGAGAGGGAGAGGAGAGTGTGATTTCTTTCTTTATATTTTGTTTTGATTTTTTTTTTCTTTATTTATGTATTCCTTTTTGTGTGTGATTTTTTTCTTTATATATTTTTTTTGTTTTTGTTTTTTTAATTAGTTTTTTTTCTTTATGTATTTCTTTTGTGCATATGTGATTTTTTTCCTTTGTTTTCGTTAGATTTTTTATTTTTTTAAATGTATTTCTTTTGTGTTTTTTATTTCTTTATGGGTTTTTTTTTATTTTTTTTTTGTGTTTTTTTATTTCATTTCTTCATTTTTATTTCATCTTCTTTATTTATTTCTTTTGTGCGTGTGTGTTTTATTTCTTTATTTTTTTGTGTTTATATTTCTTTCTTTATGTATTTATTTTGTACGTGTGTTTTATTTCTTTATGTTTTTTTATTTTTTGTTTTTTTATTTCTTTTGTGCGTGTGTTTTATTTTATTTTATTTTTATTTTTGTGTTTTTTATTTCTTTCTTTATGTATTTCTTTTGTGCATGTGTGTTTTATTTCTTTATTTTATTTAAATTTTTGTGTTTTTTATTTCTTTTCTTTATGTATTTCTTTTGTGCGTGTGTGATTTATTTCTTTATTTTTTTATTTTTGTGTTTTTGTATTTCTTTTGTGCGTGTGTGTTTTATTTCTTTTTTTTGTGTGTGTTTTTTTATTTCTTTTGTGCGTGTGTGATTTATTTTTTTATTTTTGTGTTTTTTTATTTCTTTTGTGCGTGTGTTTTATTTTATTTTATTTTTGTGTTTTTTATTTCTTTTCTTTATGTATTTCTTTTGTGCGTGTGTGTTTTATTTCTTTATTTTTTTTATTTTTTGTGTTTTTTTTAATTTCTTTTGTGCGTGTGTGATTTATTTCTTTATTTTATTTTGATTTTTGTGTTTTTTTTATTTCTTTTCTTTATGTATTTCTTTTGTGCGTGTGTGATTTATTTCTTTATTTTTTTATTTTTGTGTTTTTGTATTTCTTTGGTGCGTGTGTGTTTTATTTCTTTATTTTTTTATTTTTGTGTTTTTTTATTTCTTTTGTGCGTGTGTGATTTATTTCTTTATTTTTTTATTTTTGTGTTTTTTTATTTCTTTTGTGCGTGTGTGCTCAGGTGAGCCGTGTCATGCGCCTTTACTGTATTTGATTCTTGTTCCTTGTCTTACATCAGGCTGTGGCCGCTCCGTTTGTTCTGTTTGTTCTGTTTGTTCCGTTTGTTCTGTTTGTTCTGTTTGTTCTGTTTGTTCCGTTTGTTCTGTTTGTTCTAATCTGGCGTGTCCCGGTTTGACCCGGCGTCTGCAGCCGGCGCTCGGCGTCTGCGGCCAGAGAAAGTTTAAGAGCCAAAACTATCAGAGGATCTTTGATCAAGTCCAAACAAAAACATTTTACAAAGAAACGATTGAGAAAAAGAAAGTGACGAGAGCGAGCTGCACATGACTCACGTGTTTAACTCTTTATTCTGGGTTTAGTGGCACAGAGTCAAGGTTAAATATTTATCTTAGTTGTAAATAAGTTAAGTGACACTTTGAGGAACAAAGTTGAGAAGAAAAGAACAAAAATACAGGAAGTAAGATCAGGTTCTTCATCAACTTTGAAAATTCCATCCAAAATCCAGAGAATTTACAAGAGAGGAACATTTCTCTGACAGATTAGATAAATAAATAATAATAATTCATATAATTGTTAATATGAATTATTATTATTATCACTATTATTATCACTATTATTATTATTATTACTATTATTATTATTATTAGTATTAGTAGTAGTAGTAGTAGTAGTAGTAGCAGTAGTAGTAGTAGCAGTAGTAGTAGTAGTAGCAGTAGCAGTAGTAGTAGTAGTTGTTGTTGTTAATCTCCAAATGGTGTATTTCAGTTGTGCCTTTGAGCCTGTTACAATAACATTTTTGAAGTGTTTAAAGGGATATTATGTAACTTTACTGCTCGTTTCTATGGAGACGCTGTTCCTCTGCCTGAGATGTTCCACATTATCACTTTAAACTCTGCCTTGTACAGTTTATGTTCACTCACAGTTTTATTTTCCTCAAACAAACCTTGAAAAACACACATTCTTGTGGGAGTGGACTCGCCTCTCCACAGATCTGACCCGTTTAACTGATCTGAGAAGGTGGCAGACCCTCCACCAGAAAAGTCACATAGTGCATCTTTAAATATAGACGATAATATTCAAACATTACAGTGGAATTATCCCCAAAATGAGTCTAAATGATGAGTCTAAATGTGACAAACTGTTCAAAATATGAGTTGCCATGAGTGAAAAACAAAACGCAGCTCTTCAGTCCATGTTTTTATCCGTCATGAGTCATAAACGCTCAAATCTAATCAGAGACATATCTGAAAATGTTCCCACTCTGCGAACAAAAAGTACTCGATAAAGATTGACCCTAAAGATTATTGTCCGTCTGCGGAGCGAGAGACGGAGCGATTATCACGACGGCCGTGTCCAGAAGATCAGTCACACGTTTCATCAAACAATAAAACTGTTACAAGGTCTGAGATTATGAAACGCTCGAGTAACGAGAGCAAAGTCCATGAGCAGAAAGCACCAGAGCGGAAGAGCGACGAGGTCAGGAGAGGTCAGGAGGTCTGGAGGTCAGGTGAGGTCGGGAGAGGTCAGGAGAGGTCAGGAGAGGTCAGGAGAGGTCTGGAGGTCAGGGGAGGTCAGGAGGTCAGGAGGTCAGGAGAGGTCAGGAGAGGTCGGAAGTAGTCAGGGGAGGTCAGGGAGGTCAGGGGAGGTCAGGAGAGGTCAGGAGAGGTCAGGAGGTCAGGGGAGGTCAGGAGGGTCAGGAAGTCAAGAGAGGTCTGGAGGTCAGTAGAGGTCAGGAGAGGTCAGGAGAGGTGAGGAAAGGTCAGGAGAGGTGAAGAAAGGTCTGGAGGTCAGGAGGGGTCAGGAGAGGTCAGGAGGTCAGGAGGTCAGGAAGAGGTCGGGAGGTCAGGAGAGGTCAGGAGGTCAGGGGAGGTCGGGAGGTCAGGGGAGGTGAGGAAAGGTCAGGAGAGGTCGGGAGGTCAGGAGGTCAGGGGAGGTCGGGAGGTCAGGAGTCTGTTGGGATAAAGGAATTTTAAACCTCTAAGTCTTACAGTGGATGAGACGAGCCGCCTGCACATAGTTTGTTTATATAAATGGACAGAGCTAACCTGTTAGCTGCCGCCGCGTTCCAAACAGGAAGTGATCATGTCGCACTTCCTGCTCCATCGACTCTGGCTCCAACTCACTTTCTCTCTCCCTCTCTCTCTCTGTACCTGCTGCTTCAGACTCATTTTGGTCTTAAATGTTCGTATTAACCCTCTACAGGATCCTGGGTTCATTGGGTTTTTTTAGTTATTTTGAGTTTTGATTTTTTGTTGTTGTTTTTCTTTTTTTGTTTGTTTGTTCTTTGTTATTTTCAGTGTATTAATTTTTTTTTTTTTTTTTTTAGTTATTTTGAGGGGTTTTTTTTTTTTTTTCTTTTGTTATTTTGACTTATTAATATTTTTTTTTTAGTTTTTTTTCTTTTTTTTAATTATTTTGAGGGTTTTTGTTTTTTTCTTTTTTTTTTTTTTTTTTTTTTTTTTTTTTTGGAGTTTTTTTTGTTTTTTTTTTTTTTTTTTTTTTTTTTTTTTGTTATTTTGACTTAATTATTTTTTTAAGTTTATTTTCTTCATTTTTTTATGGTTATTTTGTTGTTGTTGGGTTTTTTTTCTCCCTGAATGAGGCTGAGGAGTCGTCTTTGTCCCCCTGAAGTTCAAAACCGTCTCCTTCGTTCTGGTCGTATCCAGGATGTGACAGTTGTCCCACACGACTGGCTGAAAATGTGGCTGAGGTCCATTGTTTAAAGAACAGCCGTATCATCTGAATAACTTTAAATGTGACGGGACTCAGACTTGTACTTAAAGTTGGAACAGAAATGGCACCAGAACTGTACCTTGTGGTTCTCCCCTGCTCTTCACTGCTCCTCCTCACACACAGTCAGGCCTGGTGTCCTCCTGGTGGATCCAGTCCCAGGACACGAGCTCCTCCTGCAGCGTAGAGGCCTGAGCGGTGGAGAAACATCAGGACTCACACGTCTCCTTAGGTGTTTCCAGGTGTCTCCAGGTGTCTCTGGGTGGTCTCCATGTGTGTCTGGGTGTTCCAGGATTCTCCGTGTCTCCAGGTGTTTCCAGATGTGTCCAGGTGTCTCCAGGTGTGTCCATGTGTTTCCAGGTGTCTCCAGGTGTCTCCAGATGTCTCCAGGTGTCTCCAGGTGTGTCCAAGTGTTTCCAGGTGTTTCCAGGATCTCGTGGAGCAGGTAGATAATAATAATAATAAGGTGTCTAATAGATATAATAATAATAATAATAGGTGTGTCCATAATATAATAATAAGGTGTGTTTTTATTGAAAAAAACAAAACTTGAAAAACATGGATTGTTATATTATGAGTGGACTCACCTCTCCACAGATCTGACCTGTAACTTGGTGACATCACTTGCATATACATTTAATGCCATATGGTGGAACATTCCCAGCAACAACAAAGCAGTCGTATCCTCCCTGTATCCTGCATGTGTGTAAATCTTTGGTGTAAAAAAAAAAGTCCAAGGACAGAATTCAAACATTAGCGATAGCAGGTTGTCGTTGTGCTAAGCTAAGCTAACGAAGCTACTCTCTAGGGAAAGAAGTAACGCGGAAAGCAGCCGGAGTTTGGCCAATCGCATTAACCACGACGCTTAGACGGTCTTTAGCAGAACGTGAGTCCGCAGAGGGCCCGTGACTCCCGCCCCGGTGTGACCCTGACCGTCCATGTTAACTCGTTTCTGACTTGACTTAATGAGCTTAGCGGACGTGATATTCCTGTGCGCTTGACCCGCCTCTGCTCCGGGTCAGAGGAGGCTGAACCTGAGCCGATCTCAGGAGGCCTAATTGTTCTGGGAAAATCAGATTCACACCGACAGCACCGACCCTGAAGGCACCAGTCAACAACAGAGCTACAGGTGTTAGCATCCGCGAGGGGACAGCGTCAGACAAGTGTGTGGACAGGGGGCGCTACAGTCACCAGTCTGTGGAATACAAGCAACATAGGTTTGACATGTGTGAAGTCTGACCTCTGTATTTCACTTAAAGAGGAGCTATTTACTCCTGTGGGGTATTAAAGAGGAGGTATTTACTCCTGTGGGGTATTAAAGAGGGCAGGTATTTCTTCTGTGGGGTATTAAAGAGGAGGTATTCTTCTGTGAAAGTAAGTAAACGCGGAAAGCATTTACTTTGGCCAATCGTATTAAAGAGGAGGTCTTTTACTCAGAACGGGAGTAAAGGGAGGGCCCGTACTTCTTCTGTGGGGTATTAAAGAGGAGGTATTTACTTCTGTGGAGTATGAAGAGGAGGTATTTACTTAGCGGGGTATTAAAGAGGAGGTATTTACTTCTGTGGGGTATTAAAGAGGAGGTATTTACTTCTGTGGGATCTAAGGAGGAGGTATTTACTTCTGTGGGGTAGATTAAACAGGAGCATTTACTCCTGTGGGGTATTAAAGAGGAGGTAGCTACTCCTGTGGGGTATTAAAGAGGAGGTATTTACTTCTGTGGGGTGGACAGGGGGCGCTACAGTCACCAGTCTGTTAATACAACGTATTAAAGAGGAGGTATTACTTCTGTGGGGTATTAAAGAGGAGGTATTTACTTCTGTGGGGTATTAAAGAGGAGGTATTACTTCTGTGGGGTATTAAAGAGGAGTATTTACTTCTGTGGGGTATTAAAGAGGAGGTATTTACTTCTGTGGGAGTATTAAAGAGGAGGTATTTACTTCTGTGGGGTATTAAAGAGGAGGTCGCTCCTCTCTTTTCTGTCTGTGCTGAGCCCCTCCCCCTTCAGAGCCACTGTCACAATCAGCTGCATCTAATGAAACTCCTGCACATCTCACCAGGTTTGTCACGTCATAGTGCAGTTTTTTATCACGTTTTTTGTTTATTTATGGAGGATTGTCGTGTGGAGCATGGGTGATGTTGGCTTGTGGGCGGAGCCTCGTACAGCCTCGTACTGCTAACTGTAAGGACGGTTTGAATAGAGCCTGGATGACAACTAAAACCTCTTCAGGCTTGTTGATGAGAGAACAGCCTTAGAACATGGGAGCAAGATCCAAAAAGTCGATTTTGCAGAACAGCTCGTCTGTAAAGACGATTCATCACTCGTTCTCGTAAATGAGCATTTTGAGAGACGTCTTTGTCACACCTGTCTCCACCAGGACTAAACCAGGACTAAACCAGGGACTAAACCAGGACTAAACCGGGACTAAACCGGGACTAAACCAGGTCTAAACCAGGACTAAACCAGGACTAAACCGGGACTAAACCAGGACTAAACCAGGACTAAACTGGGACTAAACCAGGACTAAACCAGGACTAAACCAGGACAAAACTGGGACTAAACCAGGACTAAACCAGGACTAAACCAGGTCTAAACCAGGACTAAACAAGGACTAAATGTTTAAACTGTAAACTCTCTCCTCTGATGGACTTGACCCACTGTGCGGCTCAGCCTCTTTAGTTCAGATCATTTGAACTAAATAACTGTGAGTAACATGTTGTTTGTGGCGTCTCTTATGTCGTTAAAATGACCCACGTCATGGATGAAATCTGCCTTTAAAACACTGGACACGATTGTTTCTGTTCTGTTCTGTGGCCTTGTTTCTCCACATTCCACAGATCTTAACCCACTTCTGTGTCCTGAGCCCAGGTTCATGTATAAGTCCTCCTCGTTATACCACATGTGTAACCCAGAGAGTACCCCAGAGAGTACCCCAGAGAGTAACCCGGGGTGTAACCCAGAGAGTAACCCAGAGAGTAACCCAGAGAGTACCCCAGAGAGTACCCCAGAGAGTAACCCAGAGAGTAACCCAGAGAGTACCCCAGAGAGTAACCCAGAGAGTAACCCAGAGAGTAACCCGGGGTATAACCCAGAGAGTACCCCAGAGAGAGAGTAACCCAGAGAGTAACCCAGAGAGTAACCCGGGGTGTAACCCGGACTATAACGCAGAGTCTAACCTGGAGTGTTCCTGGTTTAGGCTGAAAACCTGTTTCTCTGTCACATGTTTTGGAGTGTTGTAAGGCAAAACCTGTTCGACGTCTTTTGCTTGTACAACACGAACCAGCCACCACACACAACCTGAGTCTGAACCAACCAGGACTGAGACCGGACTGAACCAGGACTGAACCAGGACTAAGACCGGACTGAACCAGGACTGAACCAGGACTAAACCAGGACTAAGACCGGACTGAACCAGGACTGAACCAGGACTAAGACCGGACTGAACCAGGCCTAAACCAGGACTAAACCAGGACTAAGACCGGACTGAACCAGGACTGAAC
>JAIEZT010001328.1:842584-895289 GCA_019594935.1 Periophthalmus modestus
CCGCTCATCCTCAACTTCGGCAGCTGCTCCTGACCCCCGTTCATGATGCGGCTGGCCGCCTTCCAGAGGATCGTGCGCCAGTACGCGGACATTGCGGACTTTCTGGTGGTGTACATCGAGGAGGCGCACCCGTCCGACGGCTGGGTGAGCACGGACGCACCGTACCAGATCCCCAAGCACCGGTGCCTGGAGGACCGGCTCCGAGCGGCGCAGCTGATGCTGTCCGAGGTCCCCGGCAGCAACATCGTGGTGGACAACATGGACAACTCGTCCAACGCGGCGTACGGAGCCTACTTCGAGAGACTTTACATCGTGAGGGACGAGCAGGTGGTGTACCAGGGCGGCAGGGGCCCGGAGGGATACCGCATCTCAGAGCTCCGGAACTGGCTGGAGGAGTACAGGAACAATGAGCTGCACTCGGCCGTGCTGCATGTGTAACACGGCTCTCACACGGTTCTCACACCGCTCTCACACCGCTCCGGAGCTGCCCCGGAGCCGCTCACACATCGCCCCGGAGCTGACCCGGAGCCACACACCGCTCTGGAGCCGCTCTGGAGCCGCTCTGGAGCCGCTCTCTCACAGGTGCGCTCCGGTCTCTGCCTCTGGACTTTTCTGTGTTATGTCTATGCAACTCAGCCACAGTCACGAACAGCTGCTCTCCCAAAATCGAGACTCGTCTCCATGGAAACTGTCACTTGGCCCCTCTGAGCGCCCTGAGGACGGCTCCATGCTCGTGACGCATGACGCACTTTTGCGCTCTCATCTTTTTTCCAGTTTCATGTTGTTGTTTTTTTCATGTTTTTACGCGCGTCATGGTTCAGTGACGGGGACATGTGACCGGGGCGCGCGCGTGTGGAGCCGGCTCCTCTGGCTCTTCTCTTCTGTGAACCGTTTGTGTCCAAACCACAGCTGCTGCTCCAGTGTTCACCACAGCACATTCACCACATTCACCACATTCACCATGGCACATTCACCATGACACATTCACCACATTCACCACATTCACCACATTCACCATGGCACATTCACCACATTCACCACATTCACCATGGCACATTCACCACGGCACATTCACCATGGCACATTCACCATGGCACATTCACCATGACACATTCACCATGACACATTCACCATGGCACATTCACCATGACACAATCACCACAGCACATTCACCACATTCACCATGGCACATTCACCACGGCACATTCACCATGACACATTCACCATGACACATTCACCACATTCACCACGGCACATTCACCATGGCACATTCACCATGACACATTCACCATGGCACATTCACCATGACACATTCACCACATTCACCATGGCACATTCACCACGGCACATTCACCATGGCACATTCACCATGACACATTCACCATGACACATTCACCATGGCACATTCACCATGACACATTCACCATGGCACATTCACCATGACACATTCACCACATTCACCACATTCACCACATTCACCATGGCACATTCACCACGGCACATTCACCATGGCACATTCACCATATTCACCATGACACATTCACCATGGCACATTCACCATGACACATTCACCATGACACATTCACCACGGCACATTCACCATGACACATTCACCACAGGCACATTCACCACGGCACATTCACCACATTCACCACGGCACATTCACCATGGCACATTCACCATGACACATTCACCATGGCACATTCACCATGACACATTCACCATGGCACATTCACCATGACACATTCACCATGGCACATTCACCATGACACATTCACCACATTCACCACATTCACCACATTCACCATGGCACATTCACCATGGCACATTCACCATATTCACCATGACACATTCACCATGGCACATTCACCATGACACATTCACCACGGCACATTCACCATGACACATTCACCACGGCACATTCACCATGACACATTCACCATGGCACATTCACCATGACACATTCACCACGGCACATTCACCATGACACATGACACATGGCACATGACACATGGCACATTCACCACGGCACATTCACCATATTCACCATGGCACATGGCACATTGCACATGGCACATGGCACATTGCACATTGCACATGGCACATTCACCATGGCACATGGCACATGGCACATTGCACATGGCACATTCACACTCAGACGGTGATATTGTTGTGGTGGATTCTTCTGTCGCCTAAAGTGAATGTGACTCCAGGCTCTGCTGCTTCTTCTTCTTCTTCTGTGCTTGTGTGACCCGCTCGCGCGTATAGCAGTTATATTTTGTATTGAAAAGATCTATATAAATGGAATTAATGGGTTATATTAAGTAGTGATCACTATATTTTTCTACTGTACCGAAAAGTGTGAGTGTAAAAAGGCTGTGTGTGCACGTGCTGCGAACCCCACACCTGCACGAGGACACGGACGTAACACACTGATGGTGTTTTTGGTTATTTTGACTTTTTGTTTAGACTTTATATTCTTCTAAATATGTTTCAGTTGTGTTTCTTAGTTGAAAAGACGGCCCTTAAAAGTAAATGTAAAAACACGTTTAGACCCGGTCAGCAGGGCCGGCTCCAGCTCTCAGGGGGCCCTAGGTCCAATGTGTCTCTGGGGCCCCTCCTTTTTCAGCTGTTGGTGATTCACATTTGACACATTCTGACTCTGCTCTCGTCACTTTGACCAGTTGTTTTAGTTTATGTGACCAACATCAGACTGAAAACATCCAGAATGTCACGACTACGACACAAGAACAGAACAAACATATAATGAACATAAGGGGGTCAAGATTTATAAAACTCTAAACATTTTTTCTTTGTTTCTGGTGGTTTTTAATCTGCTCCAGTTGGTTTTACATTTACATTATAACAGAGCTGCCCTCACCTCTGCCCGACTTTAGACGGATATTTAGGCTGCTGTGCCCAATAAAACTTGATATATTATATTATTTTCACTGTAAATATTTGGGCTCTTGGGGGCCCTCTGGTGGCCACGGGGCTCTAAGCAGCTGCTCAGTCTGAACCGGCCCTGAGGATCGGTATCGTTAAACTGAGTCACACGACTTCGTGCAGGTTTGGTTTTTGCATCGTGCAGGTCTCTCCGCTCTGGTGTCTTCTTGAAGTTCAGTTTTTAAAAGGCAAAAGCCAGAAAACTGGTACGGATGTTCTATCGACACTGGAGCGGGTTCACCTTTAGCATGAGGCCTCGCGAGATTTGGAGCGAGAGCGAGAGGACGATACGGCCATAACCACAGACTGATGATGTAACACGTCTGAGTCCATGTAAAAATGAACAAATGTTTTTAATAAATGTCAGAACACAACAGGATTTTTGTTCTTATTTCTGTCAAAAGTGAAAGAAACCAGATTATTATTATTAGTAGTATTATAGTAGTAGTAGTAGTAGTAGTAGTAGTAGTAGTAGTAGTAGTAGTAGTAGTATTAATTTGATGTATGTATTAATTTAGTTATTTATTAATTAACTAATGTGTGTATTTATTAGCAGAGTGGTTCACGTTTCAAATGCTTCAGATGGGCATGCAACTTCTGGAATTTTCCCATTTGTCAGTAAATAAAATAAAAAAATATAAAATCATAATAAATAATACAATTATAATAATTATTATTTATTTATTATTATTATTTTTTTATTATTATCTTTTTTTTTTTTACATTTGTGTCTGCAACCGCATAAACTGTTATTTTTCATCAAATTTTCAGTTTTAATTTTCTTGGACTGAAATAAACCAGGCTCTGGGCGTTACTCACACGGCTGCGGAGCCTGGTTTGGAGCTGGAGGTACAAAGTGACCTGTTTCCCTGGAAACACAAAGTTAAAAACCCTAGTGTGGCACATTCTCCATGGAGATAGATATGTTTTCTGCCGTACTTCGGATTATTATAGTAAAAGGAACAACATTTCCATGGAAACAAGCAGGAGAGGCCGTCCTCCAGGTCAAACAGAGTCAGGTCTGTGGAGGTGCGAGCTCAGAGTGTGTTTGTCAGTGCTGTAAATATTACCAACATGAAAAAAACATGCAGAAAAGTTACACACTGGGGCTTTAAACGGGCCTCGTACTGGTCAGACTGTTGAGCTCTGAATCAAACAAAAAAGATTATTATATTATAAGTGTGTAAATACATAGCTCAAAAAAATAAAATAGTTCAAACTGGTTTTGATTCCAGTCTCACAAACGTGACACGGCAAAGTTTGGCTCTTTGGAGAGAGACGTCTGGAGTTTTTAACATGTGAAACAATTTTACACAAAAATGGAAATGAAAAAAAAAGAAAAATGTTACTCACTGAGTCTAAAGAAACACAGCCCTGGTCGTAGTACACTGCTCCCAACACACACCAAACACAGGCAGAACATGCAAACTCCACTTAACAAAACACCCCAAATAAAATGAGCGGTTCTCACAGTCTATAACACACACCAAACGCAGGCAGAACATGCAAACTCCACTTTGAAACACACCTTTAACAACATGAGCGTGCTAACGACTCTGCCAGGGCATGTTTTTCAGTCTGTAATACACACAGCAAACACAGGCAGAACACACACACACTGCGACACATAATGAGGATTAGAGCGTCCACAATGGGGCCACAGTGAAGCCTAATCACTTCTGCTTCATTCGTGTTCCAGCCATGTCAAGAGCCGTCCTCGCCTGAACCGCCACCGGGGGCAGCGGCGCCAATTCTGAGCGGCCGGGTCACCTGGTGCGCGCCGCTCACTCCATAACTCACACCTTTGTTCTCCTGTGGTCAAGCACCCTCACCTCACAGCGAGAAGGTCACAAGTTTAATTTACATGAAGCAAAGAGAAGTCCGTGTGGAGTTTGTTCTCTCTGTGTCTGTGTGGAGTTTGTTCTCTCTGTGTCTGTGTGGAGTTTGTTCTCTCTCTGTGTCTGTGTGGGTTTGTTCTCTCTGTGTCTGTGGAGTTTGTTCTCTCTGTGTCTGTGGAGTTTGTTCTCTCTGTGTCTGTGGAGTTTGTTCTCTCTGTGTCTGTGGAGTGTTCTCTCTGTGTCTGTGGAGTTTGTTCTCTCTGTGTCTGTGGAGTTTGTTCTCTCTGTGTCTGTGGAGTTTGTTCTCTCTGTGTCTGTGGAGTTTGTTCTCTCTGTGTCTGTGTGGAGTTTGTTCTCTCTGTGTCTGTGGAGTTTGTTCTCTCTGTGTCTGTGGAGTTGTTTCTCTCTGTGTCTGTGGAGTTTGTTCTCTCTGTGTCTGTGGAGTTTGTTCTCTCTGTGTCTGTGGAGTTTGTTCTCTCTGTGTCTGTGGAGTTTGTTCTCTCTGTGTCTGTGTGGAGTTTGTTCTCTCTGTGTCTGTGTGGAGTTTGTTCTCTCTGTGTCTGTGGAGTTTGTTCTCTCTGTGTCTGTGGAGTTTGTTCTCTCTGTGTCTGTGGAGTTTGTTCTCTCTGTGTCTGTGGAGTTTGTTCTCTCTGTGTCTGTGGAGTTTGTTCTCTCATCCTGACAGCACGGGCTCCAGACGCCGCCCTGCTGGAGACTCAAAGTCATTACCTCGTGAACGTGGCTCCTCTTTGACTTTGACACTTTTATGTAATCACATTTCAGCTCGCTCCTCGCTCCGGCGCTGACGCAAACCTCAAAACAAACAACGCCGCAGGAGGGAGAGCGGCCAGAACGTGTACTCGAGTAAGAGTACTTCAACATGATATCAGAAAAGTACAGATACTTACAGTACTTTTACTTTGTTGTGTTCATCTGTGAAATATGTGTTACTCTGTGTCATGTGACTCAGGAGCCGCCTCTGAAACGAGTCTGATTCATGTTTTAACAGTGTTTTCTGTGTTCTGTCGTTCTCTCCTTCTCTCTGTTTCTGTGTTCTGTCATTTCTTATTCTGTCGTTCTCTCGTTCTGTTTGTTCTCTCGGTCATCTTCTGTCGTTCTCTCATTCTCTTCTCTTGTCTCTGTGGAGTCGTGTCTGTTCGTCTTCTGTCCTTCTGTCGTTTTCTCATTCTCTCATTCTGTCATTCTGTGTCTGTCGTTCTCTCGTTCTGTCTGTGTCATTCTCTTGTTCTCTCTGTGTCTGTCATTCTCTCGTTCTCTCTGTGTCGTTCTCTCATTCTGTCATTCTCTCGTTCTGTGGAGTTTGTTCTGTCTTCTGTCGTTTTTCTCATTCTCTGTGGAGTTCTGTCATTCTCGTGTCTGTCGTTCTCTCGTTTGTTCCTTCTCTCGTTCTCTCGTTCTGTCATTCTCTCTGTCTCTGTCGTTCTTGGTTCTGTCTGTGTCTGTGTTTTCTTTGTTCTCTCTCATTCTGTCATTCTCGCATTCTGTCGTCTCGTTCTCTCTGTGTCTCTCATTCTGTTTGTTCTCTCTTCTGTCGTTCTGGAGTTCTGTCGTTCTCTCGTTCTGTCGTTTCTCTCTTCTCGTTCTCTCATTCTCTCGTTCTGTCGTTCTGTCGTTTCTCTCTGTGTCCTCCTGTCGTTTGTCGTTCTCTCGTTCTGTCGTTCTCTTCGTTCTGTCCTCCTGTCGTTTTTGTCGTTCCCCTCGTCTCTGTCGTTTCTCGTTCTCTGTCCTCCTGTCGTTTTGTCGTTCCCCTCGTTCTGTCGTTCTCTCGTTCTGTCGTTTCTCTCTCTGTCTCTCGTTCTGTCGTTCTCTCGTTCTGTCCTCCTGTCGTTTTGTCGTTCCCCTCGTTCTGTGTTCTGTTCTTCTGAGTTCTGTCGTTCTCATTCTCTCGTCGTGTCTGTCATTCTTGTTCTTCTTCTCTTCTGTCCTTCTGTCGTTCTCTCATTCTCTCGTTCTGTCGTTCTCTCGTTCTTGTCCTCCTGTCGTTTTGTCGTTCCCCTCGTTCTGTCGTTCTCTCGTTCTGTCCTTCTGTCGTTCTCTCATTCTCTCGTTCTGTCATTCTCTCGTTCTGTCGTTCTCTCGTTCTGTCCTTCTGTCGTTCTCTCCTTCGCTCGTTCTGTCGTTCTCTCCTTCTCTCGTTCTGTTGTTCTGTCATTCTCTTATTCTGTCGTTCTCTCGTTCTGTCGTTCTCTCGTTCGGTCATTCTGTCGTTCTCTCATTCTCTCATTCTGTCATTCTCTCGTTCTGTCGTTCTCTCGTTCTGTCCTTCTGTCGTTTTCTCATTCTCTCATTCTGTCATTCTCGCATTCTGTCGTTCTTCTTTTCGTCTCTTCCCTTCTGTCATTCTCTCGTTCTCTCGTTCTGTCATTCTCTCGTTTGGTCATTCTGTCGTTCTCTCATTCTGTCATTCTCTCGTTCTGTCGTTCTCTCGTTCTGTCCTTCTGTCGTTTTCTCATTCTCTCATTCTGTCATTCTCGCATTCTGTCGTTCTCTCGTTCTGTCCTTCTCTCGTTCTCTCGTTCTGTCATTCTCTCGTTCTGTCGTTCTCTGGTTCTGTCCTTCTGTCGTTTTCTCCTTCTCTCATTCTGTCATTCTCGCATTCTGTCGTTCTCTCGTTCTCTCATTCTGTCATTCTCTCATTCTGTCGTTCTCTCGTTCTGTCGTTCTCTCGTTCTGTCCTTCTGTCGTTCTCTCATTCTCTCGTTCTGTCGTTCTGTCGTTCTCTCGTTCTGTCCTCCTGTCGTTTTGTCGTTCCCCTCGTTCTGTCGTTCTCTCGTTCTGTCCTCCTGTCGTTTTGTCGTTCCCCTCGTTCTGTCGTCTTCTCTCTGTCTCCTCCTGTCGTTTTGTCGTTCCCCTCGTTCTGTCGTTCTCTCGTTCTGTCCTTCTGTCGTTCTCTCATTCTCTCGTTCTGTCGTTCTCTCGTTCTGTCCTCCTGTCGTTTTGTCGTTCCCCTCGTTCTGTCGTTCTCTCGTTCTGTCCTTCTGTCGTTCTCTCATTCTCTCGTTCTGTCATTCTCTCGTTCTGTCGTTCTCTCGTTCTGTCCTTCTGTCGTTCTCTCATTCTCTCGTTCGTTCTGTCTCCTCTCGTTCTGTCCTCCTGTCGTTTTGTCGTTCCCTCGTTCTGTCGTTCTCTCGTTCTGTCCTCCTGTCGTTCTGTCATTCTCTCGTTCTGTCATTCTCTCGTTCTGTCATTCTCTCGTTCTGTCGTTCTCTCGTTCTGTCGTTCTCTCGTTCTGTCCTTCTGTCGTTCTGTCGTTCTGTTCTGTCGTTCTCTCGTTCTGTCCTCCTGTCGTTTTGTCGTTCCCCTCGTTCTGTCGTTCTCTCGTTCTGTCCTCCTGTCGTTTTGTCGTTCCCCTCGTTCTGTCGTTCTCTCGTTCTGTCCTCCTGTCGTTTTGTCGTTTTGTCGTTCCCCTCGTTCTGTCGTTCTCTCGTTCTGTCCTCCTGTCGTTTTGCTGTCGTTCCCTCGTTCTTCGCTCTCGTTCTGTCGTTCTGTTCTCCGTCTGTCGTTCTGTTCGTTCTCTCGTTCTGTCGTTCTCTGTTCTGTTCTGTCGTTCTCTCGTTCTGTCATTCTCTCATTCTGTCGTCTGTCGTCTCCCCTCGTTCTGTCGTTCTCTCGTTCTGTCCTCCTCGTCGTTCTGTCGTTCTCCTCGTTCTGTCGTTCTCTCGTTCTGTCGTTCTGTCGTTTTGTCGTCCTCCTCGTCTGTTCTCTCTCTGTCGTTCTCCTCTCGTTCTGTCCTCCTGTCGTTCTGTCGTTCTCTCGTTCTGTCATTCTCTCATTCTGTCGTTCTGTCGTTCTCTCGTTCTGTCGTTCTCTCGTTCTGTCGTTCTCTCGTTCTGTCGTTCTTCCTTCTGTTCTGTGTCGTTCTGCGTTCTGTCGTTCTGTCATCCTCTCGTTCTGTCGTTCCCCTCGTTCTGTCTCCGTTCTGTCTTCTGTCGTTTTGTCGTTCCCTCGTTCTGTCTCTCTCTCGTTCTGTCCTCCTGTCGTTTTGTCGTTCCTCTCGTTCTTCTCGTTCTGTCGTTCTGTCGTTCTCTGTCATTCTGTCGTTCTGTCGTTCTCTCGTTCTGTCGTTCTCTCATTCTGTCGTTCTGTCGTTCTGTCGTTTGTCGTTCTCGTCTCTCGTTCTGTCGTTCTCTCGTTCTGTCGTTCTCTCGTTCTGTCCTCCTGTCGTTCTGTCGTTCCCCTCATGTGTCTTTGGTTGTGTTATTGCATTGAAAACCATCACAAACATGTGTCCTTACTGTGAGCGGACTCGCATCTCCACAGACCTGACTCTTGTTTGTCCTGGAGGGCGTGTCCTGTCTGTTTCCATGGAGACGTCGTTCTTATCTATTAAAGGGCCTAAGTTACAGTTTGAGTCTTGTTTTGTTTCATTCTCACATGTTTAACACACAAACCTGCAGATTTAGGCTGAAAACACTCTGTTCCACCTTGTGATGTCATCATGTGGTGATACAGGAAGTGCTCCACTGTGTTTTTAAACTCCACCTTCACTAGAATCATTTGGATCATTTCAGTCCTGGAGTCACTTATCTCGACTGAACTAAAGGTAAAAGGAGCTGTTCACTTGAAAACGACCACTTGATGACATCACAAGGTGGAACAGAGCATTTTGAACTTTGGAGATGTTACAGACACATTAATTGTGTCCTCCATCTTGTTTTCTCTCAGTTATACTTGAGCAAATCAGATGTGACGTCCTGATCCTCCAACAAAACTAAATTGTTCTGACTTTTGTCCTGATGAGAAGGTGAGATTTACTTATGAAACAAGGACGAATCTGTCTTTTATTTCTCACGTTCTTCCAGTCAGTGAGTCTGTGTAGCTCCCCCTGGTGGTTGGGTTTGGCACATTCACTCTGTGCAGCAGCTGCTTGTGAAGTGGCCCCTCGCGGCGCCTCAGTAAAGTTATGATCATGAAGAACCGTGTGACTCGATCTCCAGCTGCGTTTACACGAGCCGTGATGACATAATAACAGTTGTTAGCGAGGAAAGCTAATCGTTATTAGCAACTCGCGAGTTCACCCGCAGAATGTGATTAAAGCAGAAGTTGTGTCTGGAGAGGAGGCGCCGCGTCTTTGAGAGCTGTTTGTGCTCGTACAAGTGCAGCCTGCAGTTCCACTTCACACCAGAGGGGGCACACGTACAAACACTCTGTAACTCGCTCCTTTAACAGTAGAAGAAATACAAATCACTGCAGGAAGTGAAAACAGTGAAAACAAAGGAGCAAATGTGAATATGAAAAACAAACAAACACCAATATGAGGAGCAGCTCCTCGGGGACAGGAGCAGCTCCTCGGGGACAGGAGCAGCTCCTCGGGGACAGGAGCAGCTCCTCGGGGACAGGAGCAGCTCCTCGGGGACAGGAGCAGCTCCTCGGGGACAGGAGCAGCTCCTCGGGACAGGAGCAGGAGCAGCTCCAGTTTCCAGATGCTCAGAGTCACAGTGTTATTCACTGACTCCAGACTCAGGCCCAAATCCACAAAACATTTAAAAAATTAACTTTTCAAGTTGTAAAATCTGAGATTTGAAGTTTTTTATTCCATGTTGTTTTTATTTTTGAAGGACGTAACAAGAACCACGATTTATTCTCTCTGTGTCTGTGGAGTTTGTTCTCTCTGTGTCTGTGGAGTTTGTTCTCTCTGTGTCTGTGGAGTTTGTTCTCTCTGTGTCTGTGGAGTTTGTTCTCTCTGTGTCTGTGGAGTTTGTTCTCTCTGTGTCTGTGGAGTTTTGTTCTCTCTGTGTCTGTGGAGTTTGTTCTCTCTGTGTCTGTGTGGAGTTTGTTCTCTCTGTGTCTGTGGAGTTTGTTCTCTCTGTGTCTGTGGAGTTTGTTCTCTCTGTGTCTGTGGAGTTTGTTCTCTCTGTGTCTGTGTGGAGTTTGTTCTCTCTGTGTCTGTGGAGTTTGTTCTCTCTGTGTCTGTGGAGTTTGTTCTCTCTGTGTCTGTGTGGAGTTTGTTCTCTCTGTGTCTGTGGAGTTTGTTCTCTCTGTGTCTGTGGAGTTTGTTCTCTCTGTGTCTGTGTGGAGTTTGTTCTCTGTGTCTGTGGAGTTTGTTCTCTCTGTGTCTGTGTGGAGTTTGTTCTCTCTGTGTCTGTGGAGTTTGTTCTCTCTGTGTGTGTGGAGTTTGTTCTCTCTGTGTCTGTGTGGAGTTTGTTCTCTCTGTGTCTGTGGAGTTTGTTCTCTCTGTGTCTGTGGAGTTTGTTCTCTCTGTGTCTGTGGAGTTTGTTCTCTCTGTGTCTGTGGAGTTGTGTTCTCTCTGTGTCTGTGTGGAGTTTGTTCTCTCTGTGTCTGTGTGGAGTTTGTTCTCTCTCTGTTGTTCTCTGTGTCTGTGGAGTTTGTTCTCTCTGTGTCTGTGGAGTTTGTTCTCTCTGTGTCTGTGTGGAGTTTGTTCTCTCTGTGTCTGTGGAGTTTGTTCTCTCTGTCTCTAGTGTTTTTGTTCTCTGTGTCTGTGGAGTTTGTTCTCTCTGTGTCTGTGGAGTTTGTTCTCTCTGTGTCTGTGGAGTTTGTTCTCTCTGTGTCTGTGTGGAGTTTGTTCTCTCTGTGTCTGTGTGGAGTTTGTTCTCTCTGTGTCTGTGGGAGTTTGTTCTCTCTGTGTCTGTGGAGTTTGTTCTCTCTGTGTCTGTGGAGTTTGTTCTCTCTGGTCTGTGTGTCTGTGTGTTTTGTTCTCTCTGTGTCTGTGTGGAGTTTGTTCTCTCTCTGTGTCTGTGGAGTTTGTTCTCTCTGTGTCTGTGGAGTTTGTTCTCTCTGTGTCTGTGGAGTTTGTTCTCTCTGTCTCTAGAGTTTGTTCTCTCTGTGTCTGTGGAGTTTGTTCTCTCTGTGTCTGTGGAGTTGTGTCTCTCTGTGTCTGTGGAGTTTGTTCTCTCTGTGTCTGTGTGGAGTTTGTTCTCTGTGTCTGTGTGGAGTTTGTTCTCTCTGTGTCTGTGGAGTTTGTTCTCTCTGTGTCTGTGGAGTTTGTTCTCTCTGTGTCTGTGGAGTTTGTTCTCTCTGTGTCTGTGTGGAGTTTGTTCTCTCTGTGTCTGTGTGGAGTTTGTTCTCTCTGTGTCTGTGGAGTTTGTTCTCTCTGTGTCTGTGGAGTTTGTTCTCTCTGTGTTCTGTGGAGTTTGTTCTCTCTGTGTCTGTGGAGTTTGTTCTCTCTGTGTCTGTGGAGTTTGTTCTCTCTGTGTCTGTGTGGAGTTTGTTCTCTTTGTGTCTGTGTGGAGTTGTTCTCTGTGTCTGTGGAGTTGTTCTCTCTGTGTGTGGAGTTTGTTCTCTCTGTGTCTGTGGAGTTTGTTCTCTCTGTGTCTGTGGAGTTTGTTCTCTCTGTGTCTGTGGAGTTTGTTCTCTCTGTGTCTGTGTGGAGTTTGTTTCTCTCTGTGTCTGTGGAGTTTGTTCTCTCTGTGTCTGTGTGGAGTTTGTTCTCTCTGTGTCTGTGTGGAGTTTGTTCTCTCTGTGTCTGTGGAGTTTGTTCTCTTTGTGTCTGTGGAGTTTGTTCTCTCTGTGTCTGTGGAGTTTGTTCTCTCTGTGTCTGTGGAGTTTGTTCTCTCTGTGTCTGTGGAGTTTGTTCTCTCTGTGTCTGTGTGGAGTTTGTTCTCTCTGTGTCTGTGGAGTTTGCGTGTTCTCTAGATCTAGGTCTTTAAAACGACTGGATTTCAGCACTGAAACTGGCAGCCCACATGAGAGAGTCATGTGATGCTGATTCTGCTCTCTGATTGGCTAATTCAAACACCAATTATTACA
The DNA here is from genome assembly GCA_019594935.1 of Periophthalmus modestus. Taxonomy (NCBI): domain Eukaryota; kingdom Metazoa; phylum Chordata; class Actinopteri; order Gobiiformes; family Gobiidae; genus Periophthalmus; species Periophthalmus modestus. The sequence continues at coordinate 855,097 of JAIEZT010001328.1, forward strand.
AAACCAGCTTGTCCATCATGTCCAGAGTTACTTTTGTGATCAGTAAAAGTTCTGTTTGATGTGGACTCGTCGTCTCCAGCAACACAGAGACGTCATGTGTATAAAATGTTCCGTACTGTCTCTTTAAGCTCCTTGTGTGATCTTTAAAGTGAAAAGTTTCTGTGTAAAGTTTTTTGTTTCGGTGGATTCTGGAGCATGAATCACTCTCTCGTGTTTTACCTTTAACATTCAGAGTTTTGTTCCTCTTGGTTTTTGTGTTTTTGAGTCTGGCAGCTCATCGCCTCAGCGTGGCGTGTGTTTCGGGTCGCCGTGGAAACGCGGTTGCTACGAGATGATCTGATCCAGAGGCGATCGTGACCTCGCTCAGATTACAGGCAGCTGAAGCAGGACGGCGGTGGAGCTGATCGGGCGTAGATTACCCGAACATGAGCTTTGTTGTTTGGCCGCACAGCGACGCCTGGACCCCCCCCATGACGTCATCGCGCTGCACTGTAAAAACACACAATCTCGAGCTGTGAGTGAGGATAACGCAAAATATTACATCATATATCGAGATTTCACAAACTACAAAAGATCAAACGGCTCATTTCTCTAAAACTCTCTTCACTTTATTTTATTTAAGATTTTACAAAAAAATCTTGCCGAGTTTTTTTTTTGTTTAGGAAATTTGGCAAAAGTTATAGTCATAGATATAAATGCACATAGCTAACGTGCTAGCATAGACTGTATATATATATATGTAAAATGCACATAGCTAACCTGCTAGCATAGACTGTATATATATATATATATATATATATATATATATATATATATATATAAATGCACATAGCTAACGTGCTAGCATAGCATACTGCATAGGGCAAACTTTTGACTCTTGGGCCACAGTGAGTCTAAAATGTGACGGGGGGCGGGGCCAGGAGATATATATGTTTATATGACATCAGAGATTTGTCCTGTAACATGTAGCATAAATGTGAAAGTCTCATTGTACAGATGTTTTTCAAATGTATTAATTAAATTGATAATTCATTTATTAAATTTCAGTTAAATAAACACAGCAGAAAAAGTCGCATTCAGTTTTATGAAGAGCCAAAAGATCAACAACCTGTTGAAAAGGTTCAAAAAAGTTTATCCTTCACCTATTTTAACATCATTTGGTCACGTTCGGCCGGATTAATAAACCCAAAGGGCCGAGTGTGGCCCACGGGCCTGTAGTTGGCCCATATCTGGTCTATATGAATCGACGTAGCTAACCCGCTAGCATAGACTGTTTATATAAATGGACTGTCTCTGCTGCTGTCAGACTCAAGGAAGAGACGTGACCTTCAGCAGCCTCTGTCGTAGTGAGGGGTGAGTCGGACCAAAAGATGTGGGACTCGGGGCAAGTTTTACAGTGTTTTTGACAGAACAGAGAAGTGACGGGAGAACATACGAGGAGCTGGGTCCAGAGGTGCAGGGAAGCAGGGTGCTGGGCTGGAACACGGACAGGAACCATGAGCAGGGACACGAGCTGGAACATGAGCAGGAACACGGACAGGAACCATGAGCAGGGTGCTGAGCAGGAACACGAGCAGGACCCACGAGCGAGGACACGAGCAGGACGAAGACTCACAGGCAGCACCACGGTGAGACAGGTGGTGTTGATTGCCCTGATGAGAAGCAGGTGCACGTGGGAGGAGCCAGGAGCTCCGCCCAGCTCCAGAGACAGGCAGGTGAGGGAGGGGCAGAGCAGACACAGGAGGGAGGAGCAGGGATCACGACAGCCTCGCTCCTGATTGGCTCTTTGGTTGCTATGACACTCGGGGTCAGAATTCCAAATATAGACGTTTATTCAATAAAACTGCACCTTTATCTTTACCTTAAATCTATAAAAGATATAAACAGTTTAACAGTGTCTGTGACACGTTTAAACAAAACATTAAACATACAAGTCAAAAGAAATACAGGAGTTAAAGTTTTCTTTTATTTTATCTGAAAAACTTTGACCCTGCACCAGTTTGATGTGACGGCTGTTTTTACTGAGAAAAAATGGGGTAAAGTGTCTTGCCCAAGGACACAATAACAGCAGGACAAAGGGAATCAAATCGCCAACCTTTATATCAGAGGATGAACGCTCTACTGACTGAGCCACCGTCGCCCTGGCGACCGTTTCCCCTGCAGCGTGTCCTTAAAGGACCCGGAGACGAGGCCCACGTCTGTCACTTCAGATGTTTTATTTTGTTGGAGCCCGGATCCTTCACTCGTCCTCGCGTTTCTCCACCTCGTGATGCTCGTTCTCCTCGTCCTCGGCGTCACCTCAGCGACGGGGGTCAAGGTGGAGCAGTGATGTTTTTACAGTGTGTGGGAGGAGCCTGCGAGCGCTGGCGTCAGAGCCTGGCGTCACACAGAGACGAGCTGTGCATATGGAGAGGACCACGGAGAATGTTCCACTGGGACAAACGCTGCACAGAAAAGAGTCAGATCAGCTCAGTTTATGAACATTATTTAAAGGTCCTGACACAAAACAGACTCTGACATTTAAGCGGCGTTAAAAACTGTTCCTCAGACTCAGACCTGGAGCTGAGTTTTATTCATAGACGGAGTAAAAACGTCACTCACAGCTTCAGCTCCACATGAAACACAACGAGGCTCGAGCAGGAACAGAGACGAGTGTCATAGCAACAAAAGAGCCAATCAGGAGCCAGGCCCCGCCCACACCACTGGTTTAATAGGGAGCGAGCGCTTAGCAACGCTGTCAATCAAACCTGTTGCTAACGCTAACAGGAGCGACGTCGGGGACAGAAGGACCTGATGTGTCTGTTATTAATGTTCATATGTTGATTTACAGACACAGACGTGAAATAAAAACCCCAGGATCATGTAGAGGGTTAATACGAACATTTAAGACCAACATGAGTCTGACACAGGGGGGGGGCGCTGTTTGAGTCTGACAGCAGCAGGGACAGAGAGAGGGACATGGTTTTTATATAGAAAGAGAATTGGAGCCAGAGTCGACAGAGCAGGAAGTGCGCTCATGATCACTTCCTGTTAATTTGTACAATATTCTGTTAAACTACATTAAAATCAAATACTAAAACTATATGTTATTAATGAAAACAAATGTGTCAAGTCAAACAGGGAAGAAACTTGGAGCAAACTTTAGAAATGTAGAAATAAATTTAAAGAGACGACATTTAATATGAGTCACTGAAATCAGTCCAGCAGCAGAGACATTCACTAAACCAGGACTAAACCGGGACTAAACCGGGACTAAACCAGGACTAAACCTGGGACTCCCTACTGAAACTGCTGCCTCGCGACCGGGATACCCGGAACCAGGACTAAACCGGGACAAGTCAAACCGGGACTAAACCAGGACTAAAACCGGGACTAAATTTAAGGACTAAACCGGGACTAAACCGGGACCTAAACCAGGTCTAAAAACCAGAACTAAACTGGGACTAAACGGGACTAAACCAGGACTAAACCAGGACTAAACCAGGACTGAACCAGGACTAAACCGGGTCTAAACCTTGATTCCATCTGGACGCTCGTGGTTGTAGATCTGCTCCACTTTCACTTTCACTTTCACTTTCAGGTCTCGGTTGTTCTCTTTGTTCGTGTCTGAAGCCTGTTTGACCTTTGACCTCTGCTCTGTAAAACTCGCAGCTCGTCTCTGTGTCGTAGAAAAAATGCAACATAACTCTTTAATTTTTCATATTTGATTTTAAAATCTGTCCTCTCAGTAAAATATTTCTGAGTTATTTGTGTGTTTCTTGTTTCTCGTCCCGTGTCTTATTCATATTCTGACGTTTTCTGTTTGGATATAAAATGTAGAAAGTTGTAAAATGAAAATAAAAACACACCTGACTGAGGTCCAGAGTCTGACTCTGCGTCTAATTATAAAGTGTTTTTATCTGATAATCAGGAAGTGTGTGTGTGCATTCTAGTTGTTAGGTTTATCGTGACAGAAAAACTCTGCTCTGGCTTGAAAAGTGCTTCACAACTCATCATGGTGAGTCATGAGGATGTTCTGATGAGGTCAGAGAAAACAAAGAAACTACCACTTGATGACATCACAAGGTGGAACGTTGCATTTTGACCTTTGCAGATGTGACAGACAAATAATAAAATGAGACTCAAACATGTGAGAAACACGACTCAGTTTGATAAACGAGTTTCTGACGTTAAAGCCACAACAGGAAGTTTTGTGTCAAACAGGAAGTTAATAAAAATATATCATCAGTCCACAGTCCACAAAAAGCGTAGTTTATGAACGGTTCAAAACAGGTGGAGGTGGTAACCCACCGGTGTTCAAAACAGGTGGAGGTGGTGGTGGTGGAGGTGGTCACAGGTGGAGGTGGTGGTGAAGGTGGTCAAAGATGAAGATGGTGGAGGTGGTCACAGATGGAGGTGGTCACAGGTGGAGGTGGTGGTGGTCACAGGTGGAGGTGGTGGTGGTGGTCACAGGTGGAGGTGGTGGAGGTGGTCACAGCTCTACCTCTCCTGGTCTCCTTCTGGTGGAGGTGGTCACAGGTGGAGGTGGTGGTTCAGGTGGAGGTGGTGGAGGTTCTCTCTCCCCTTCGTCTCTCAGGTGGAGGTGGTCTCTGCACCTGGTTATCAGGTGGAGGTGGTAGAAGCTCTCTCTCCTCTGGTGCCGGTCAGTTGGAGGTGGTTACAGTGGAGGTGTCTTCTCTCTATCCTTTTCTCTCCCCCTTTTTTTCTTTTCTCTCTCCCCTTCGCTCTCTCTCTCCTCTCTCTCTGCACCTTGTATCTCTCTTTCTCTCCCTCTTTCTGTGTTCTCTCCATCCTGCTCTCTTTTTCCCTCTCTCTCTTGTTCCTGCTCCTCTTTCTTGTTCTTCCTCCTTCTCTCCATCCCTTCTTTTCCTTTCTTTCTCTCCACCTCTTTTTCTCCTCCTCACTCCACAGTTCTCCTCTTTCCTTCTCGCTCAATCCCTCTCTCATCGATTCTCTACTCTCTTACTCCTCCATCACTCTCTCTTTTCCATCGATCATCCCCCTCTCTTTCTCCTCCATCACTCTCTCTCTTTTCCATCGATCATCCCCCTCTCTTTCTCCTCCATCTCTTTTCTCCCTTTCTCCCCGTCCTCCAGTTTTTTGCCCTCTCTCTCTTCTTTTAATCTATCCCTCTCCCTCCTCCTCTTCCTCTCTCTCCGCTCCTCTTTTTCTCTCCCTCTCTTCACCCTCTTTTCACTCTTCACTCTCTCTACCACTCTCCTTCTTCCTCTCTTTTCCTCCTATCTCTATTCTCTCTTTCCCTCTCTTTCATTGCCTCGTTTCCTCCCTCTCTCACATCCCTCCTTTTCTCTCCTCTCTCTGCTCGCTCTCTCCTTTTCCTCTTTCCTCCTCTTCCCTCATTCCCTCTCTCTCTCGACACATTCTCCCTCTCTCCATCCCTGCCTCTTTCCACACAGTCCCTCCCTCTCCCCTCCCTTTCTCTCCCCTCTTCTCTCCTCCCTCTCTTCCCTCTCCCCTCTTCTCTCCTCCCTCTCTTCTCCTCTCTCCTCTTCTCTCGTTCTCTCTCTCCCTTCCCTCTCTCCTCTCCCCTCTCTCCTCTTCTCTCGTCCTCTCTCCTCCCTCTCCCCTCCTCTCTCCTTCCTCTCTCCTTCCTCTCTCATCTCTCCTCCCTCTCTCTCTCCTCCTCTCTCCTCTTCTCTCGTTCTCTCTCCTCCCTCTCCCCTCCCTCTCTCCACTCCCCTCCCTCTCTCCTCTCTCCTCCCTCTCTCCTCCTCTCTCCACCCTCTCTCTCTCTCCTCCTCTCTCCTCCCTCTCCCCTCCCTCTCTCCTCTCTCCTCCCTCTTCCCTCCCTCTCTCCTCCTGTCTCCTCCCTCTCTCCTCTCTCCTCCCTCTCTCCTCTCTCCTCTCTCCTCCCTCGTTCCTCCGTCCCCGGCTCTGATTGGTCGCTCTCTCTCTCTCCTCTGGGGGGCGCTGTCTCTAAACTTTTCCTCTGTTTCCATGGCGACAGGCTCCGACTTTTCTCCCGATCGTGACAAAATGTTTTTGTTTTTTATCTAAACATAAAGAGAGAGAGAGAGAGGGAGGGAAGGAGGGAGAGAGGGAGGAAAAGAGGGAGAGAAAGAGGGAGAGAAGGAAGGAGGGAAAGAGGGAGGGAAGGAGGGAGAGAGGGAGGGAGAGATGGAGGGAAAGAGGGAGGGAAGGAGGGAGAGAGGGAGGGAAAGAGGGAGTGAAAAAGGGAGGGAGAGAGGGAGGGAAGGAGGGAGGGAAAGAGGGAGAGAAAGAGGGAGAGAAGGAGGGAGGGAAGGGGGGAAAGAGGGAGAGAAAGAGAGAGAGAAAGAGGGAGAGAAGTAGGCAGGGAAAGAGGGAGGGAAAGAGGGAGAGAAAGAGGGAGGGAAAGAGGGAGAGAAGGAGGGAGAGAAAGAGGGAGGGAAAGAGAGAGAGAAAGAGGGAGAGAAGGAGGGAGAGAAAGAGGGAGAGAAAGAGGGAGGGAAAGAGGGAGGGAAGGAGGGAGGGAAAGAGGGAGAGAAAGAGAAAGAAAGAGGGAGAGAAGGAGGGAGAGAAAGAGGGAGGAGAAAGGGGGGAGGAGGGAGGGGGGAGGAGGGGGGAGGAGAGGAGGGGAGGAGGGGGGAGTCTCGTTTCTCAGGTTTGTCAAAGTATCAAAAATCAGATTTGAGCCGATTCTGATTCTGATTCTTTTCAGGGGTCGATACTAAAAAAGTTCATTTATTTTAGTTTTACATAAACTTGGAGATTTTCTTCCTGAATCGTCTTAATTTGACTTTTACCTCGTGGATTTAAAGCTGCACTGTGTCACTTTTCAGGTGGGGTTTGTTTCCATGGAGACGAACCTGCGGAGATTTTCCACAGAGCGACTTTAAAGACACAAAAACACCTGAAAACCTCCCTCTCTCTTCCCCCTCTGTCCCTCCCCTCTCTTTCTCTCTCACTTCTCTCACTTTTCTGGTTTGTGGCTAAAAAGATAAAATAAAAATAATTCAAGTTTAAATCTTTTTCAAACAGGGATTTAATGAGGAGGAGCTGCAGTTCCCACATTCTGCCACCAGAGGTCAGCAGCGGATCAGACTTCACTCAAAACTGACCCCGTGACCTTTAGACTGATCTGGATTTAAACTGTTCAAATAAAAACTAAAACATGGTTAAATATTATGAATGTAATAAATATGTAAAAATATAATAATAATAATAATAATAATAATAATAATAATAATAATAATAATAATAATAATAATAATAAATACATAAATAAATAATAATGTATGAATTTATTTTTTTGCAGAAAAAAATAAAAAAATTGCATTAGATAAAAAAAATAAATAAATGAAAAATCTTCCAGTGTTTTTTGAGTTGTAAGTTTACTTGGAGGTCCTGACATCTATTAAAATAAAAATAAACAAAAAATTGAGACAGAATACCTGAAAGAGGCGACCACAAGAGGGCAGCAGAGCACTCTTAAAATGATGCTGTGAAGTGACATGTGGCCAGTGCTGGAGAAAAACCTCCATTAATCTCTAGAAAACACTAGAACGGACTTGTTTAGAAGTGGAGAAGCAGGAACAATCAGCCGCCATCTTGGGACTGTAGAGTAATGTGTTTTTTCACAGACTTTTTGTCAAAAATTGGAGTAAAGTTGGATCTTGGGACACTGAAACGACACAGTGGATCCCTCATTCGTCCAGACTTGGTTCAGTGTAAAGAAGGTTTCAGCAGTGGACATTTGGGCAGTTTTTAAAGTGATGGTGAGGAGATTTTAAGCAGAGAAAAGAATTGGTTTAGTGTGAAGGAAGCTGTTTTTGTGCAGAAAGGGAGAATCCTCTGAACAGAAATGGTGGATTGAGGTTTAATCCACCAGCTGTTTACAGACATGTCCTCAAACTGGAATAAATCAAACTCTCATCAGGGACTTTACGCTGAAGGTGAGACCGCCACACTCTGCTCTTGACTGCACTCTTGATCTCAAAAAATCCAGATGACCCTAGTGGAATCCATCTCTATGTTAGAACTAAAATATAAAAATAAGTAAGATTAACCTGTTTACACACAATCCTCTTTGTATTTGACTCTCAGATTTTTGAGCTAATTTAATCCAGAGAAATAATTTGTTTTAGGAAGTCGCTGCTTGATCAAATGTTAATCATCTCAAGAAATAATCTACAAAAATAAAACTTCAATTCAGAATTAGGGATGAGCTGGTAAAGCAGATGTCTGATATTTTGCTGCTGTGGCTGATATAACAACAATGGTCCTTACTCCGTGTGTCTTATACTTACAGAAACCAAAACATCCGTAAATAAAAGTTTATTTTATACCAATTCATAATAGACCTGCAGGCCATTCTCAGCACAACTGTATCTTCAGAGTCCTTCAGGACGGGAGAAACATGACATCAGATTAAAGCACAAATAAAAGACAAAAGAACAAGGTTTATTAAAAGAATATTTCATAGCTAAGTGCAGCTCTAGTATCTGTTTACACGTGTGCTTGGGTACAGCCTACAGTCACAAAATGGCCGACGTCATGGCAGTCACAAAATGGCTGACACGCTGTAGATGACCTGGGGAATGTCCGCTCTAGAGTTCTATGTGTCTGTATGGGACAGTGTTTGTGCTAAGGTCTCCGGTCGTATCTGCTGCTGGTTTGTTTGTGGTTCGTGGTCTTCTGGTTTTGTTTCAGATCTTTGTAGATGTTGGGTCTAGTGTCCGTCGTGTGTTATCATCTCCTCCGCTCGCCGGTGCAGTTCTATCGCCGTAACCGTGGAGATGTCTTTGGGAAGTTCGGATTTCCTCCTCATCAACGGCCGCTCCTTTCGGTGCTCTTTAGAAAGCTGCACATGAAAAAACAGAGAAATACAGAATTTTATAATACAGGTTTAGAATTCTGTCCTCTTCATCCTCTGCTCCTCTGACCCTCTCTTCTCTGACCCTCTCTCCTCTGACCTGCTCCTCTGACCTTCTCCTCCTGCCCCTCTCTCTGACCCCTCCCCTCTCCTCCTCTCCTCTCCTCTGCTCCTCTGACCCTCTGCTCCTCTGACCCTCTCCTGCTCTTCACTGTGTTCACGCACAAACCTCACACCTGTGTGTGTGTTCACAGTATTAACTCTATGGCCTAGAGCTAATACTCACACTAACAGTGAGAGCGCAACTGCCACCTACTGTAGTGGATGTGCAATTACACTTTATTCTAGTACAGCAAAAGAAAAGCATGTTCCCCGGGGTCATTCACACCCCCCCCCCCAGAGGGGCGGGCCCCACTATTTGAGAAACACTCTTCTACACAAACCTAAACATCTACATCCATAAACTTTTCTGTATCTTACAGTTTTTAAAGTAAAAACACAGACCCCCACTGGGCGTGTCTCACAGGTGTCACATGACCAGGGTGGGGCGTGTCTCACAGGTGTCACATGACCAGGCTGGGGCGTGTCTCACAGGTGTCACATGACCAGGCTGGGGCGTGTCTCACAGGTGTCACATGACCAGGACTCACCTGTGTGGCTTCTTCCTCTACGGTTTTCTTGAGCAGATTGACGTCGTCTAAAACCGGCCCGTCCATCTCCATCTCCATCGGACTTCCTGACCCCGAGTCGATGTACGTCAAGAACTGCACGAGGAGAGAGTCGTCACACATTTGTCCTTCAAATTAAACATCGCTTCACTAACAAGCTGAGGACGTCAGAGCTGAGGACGTCAGAGCTGAGGACGTCAGAGCTGAGGACGTCAGAGCTGAGGACGTCAGAGCTGAGGACGTCAGAGCTGAGGACGTCAGAGCAGAGGACGTCAGAGCTGAGGACGTCAGAGGTCAGGACTTCAGGGGAGTTGTTGTGTAACTCTCAGATACAGAAGTGTGGAAGACGTCACCCTCTCCTCGCTCCTCTGACCTGAGGACGTCCTCCTCTGACCCTCTCCTCTCCTCTGAGACCTTCTCCTCTCCTCCTCTGACCCTCTCCTCAGAGGACCTCTCCTCTCCTCCTCTGACCCTCTCCTCTTCATCCTCTGACCCTCTCCTCTGACCTGCTCCTCTTCTCCTCTGACCTGCTCCTCTTCTCCTCTGCTCGTCAGACCCTCTCCTCTCCTCCTCTGACCCTCTCCTCTTCATCCTCTGACCTCTCCTCTGACCTGCTCCTCTTCTCCTCTGACCTGCCCCTCTTCTCTTCTCCTCTGGGGGTCCTTGTTCTCCTCTGCTCCTCTGACCCTCTCCTCTGCTCCTCTGTCCCTCTCCTCCGCTCCTATGACCCTCTGCTCCTCTGACCCTCTGCTCTTCTGACCTGGTTTATGTTAATATCTCTGTACTTAGTGGAAACTAGAACATAAAATAGTCCAGAGCGTGAGGTTGTGCTCAGGTTTTTTTTTTGTAATATCGACGTTTAAAAACATAAAAATACCTGTGGATTTGACTTTGCTAAATTCTCGATCTTGAGCCAGGCCTCTTCTCTCTCTTTCCATTTGGCTTTCTCTCTAGAACAGAAACAAAGAAAAAAGTGGTTTCTTGATGTGAAACACTTTAGTTCCTTGAAGGTTCTCGGATGTTTCACTTAAACATTGTGGTTTAAACTGAATAAAAGTCGATCCCGGTGGAGACTTACTTGCTTTTCTCGGCTTTAAACTGTTGTGTGCAGTCGTCGAAAAGCTTCTGGTTCATCTCCATGAAGAGCTTCAGAGCGTTGTAGATGAGGCCGTGGATCGTCCTGGAATCAAAACGATTCCATTTAAGACTTTTAAAGGTGATACATGGAGGTAATACTGATTCTAAACTGATAAAATGGATTTAAACAGAGCAGTGCCTCCAGTTAGCGTCACACCCACATGGAACGTTGATGATCAGCTGGTATCAAAGGAGGTTTTATCGTATTTGCTAAATAATAATATTCCTGATCCTGGTAGAAGTGAACTTGATGTGACCTTCATTTTCACCATTATCACTTTTAACAACTTTTTCCTCAAAATTTTCTCTAATAATTTAAAATGTCCCAACAGTTTAATTATGTAAAAATAGAGTCAAAAACATTTGACTTTTTTTAAACTCTAAGCCGATCTCCACACATCCTCCTCCGCTTTTTATTTTTTCTTTTTATAAATTATGAATAAAATATTACTGGTAATAATGATTTTTTTTTTTTTTTTAATTATTGTAAGATGTTTGTTCACTCAAGATTTGTGTAATTTATTTATTTTTTAAGTTTTATTTTTTGTTACATAAAAACTCGTCTAAATGACAGTAGAATATTTGTTCAAACATCAATAAAAAATATGAAACAGAAATGATGTAAAGACGCTTCTCTTTAGGCCAAAACCTTTAAACCGTTTTAAATTTTAAAAAGATATAAACTGTTTAATGTTGTGATCCAAAAAGTGTCGTGTGTGTGACGCAAAAAAACACATTTAAAAAAAAAAAAAAAACCCCCCAAAAAAAAAAAAAAAAAACAGAAAAAAACTCAATAATTGTTGAGAACCGATTTATTTTTGGATTTTGTTATAAAGCCAGAGTAGCTGCAGTTCTGTAGATATTGTGTTTTAAAGTGTGGGGTCCTCACTTGTTCCAGTGTGTTTTGAGTTAGTATGGATGTTATTTTAAAGTGTAGAGTCCTCACTTGTTCCAGTGTGTTTTAGAGTTAGTGTAGATGTTATTTTAAAGTTAGAGTCCTCACTTGTTCAGTGTGTTTTGAGTTAGTGTAGATGTTATTTTAAAGTGTAGGGTCCTCACTTGTTCCAGTGTGTTTTGAGTTAGTGTAGATGTTATTTTAAAGTGTAGGGTCCTCACTTGTTCCAGTGTGTTTTGGAGTTAGTGTAGATGTTATTTTAAAGTGTAGAGTCCTCACTTGTTCCAGTGTGTTTTAGAGTTAGTGTAGATGTTATTTTAAAGTGTAGAGTCCTCACTTGTTCCAGTGTGTTTTAGAGTTAGTGTAGATGTTATTTTAAAGTGTAGAGTCCTCACTTGTTCCAGTGTGTTTTTTGAGTTAGTATGGATGTTATTCTAAAGTTAGTGTAGAGTAGAGTCCTCACTTGTTCTGTGTGTTCCAGTGTGTTATTTTAGTGTGTAGGGTCTAGTGTAGTTAGTGTTTATTTTAAAGTGTAGAGTCCTCACTTGTTCCAGTGTGTTTTTTAGAGTTAGTGTAGATGTTATTTTAAAGTGTAGAGTCCTCACTTGTTCCAGTGTGTTTTGAGTTAGTATGGATGTTATTCTAAAGTGTAGAGTCCTCACTTGTTCCAGTGTGTTTTAGAGTTAGTGTAGATGTTATTTTAAAGTGTAGGGTCCTCACTTGTTCCAGTGTGTTTGGAGTTAGTGTAGATGTTATTTTAAAGTGTGGGGTCCTCACTTGTTCCAGTGTGTTTTGAGTGTGTGTTTTTTAGTTAGTCCTCACTAGTGTGTTTTGGAGTTAGTGTAGATGTTATTTTAAAGTGTGGGGTCCTCACTTGTTCCAGTGTGTTTTGGAGTTGCGGTAGAGCGCGGGGAACATGATGGGTAAGATCTTTGCTGCGTTGTCACTGATCAGACTCATGATGTACTCGTTGTTCCAGTAGTAAAGGGCTCGCTCCGCCACCTAAGAACACACAGGGACAGGGTCAGACGTGGATGTGGACAGATTAAAATCCCAAACGGACAAAAATTCCCATTTTAAAGGAGCTGTATGTAAGATTTAGATTTGAAATTCTATAAATGTGTATATGTATAAATGTGACCTAAACATGTCTGTTCATCAGAAATGGGACTAAAGGGAAAACGACAGGCCTGTTCTTCTGTGTGGGACCATTTTGAACAATCCCGAGAGGAGCACACTGCAGATTAGAGATTGACTGATACGTTTGGGCAGATATACAAGGCCACTTCTGATTCTTTTGCCCAAACGATATGATTTGAAATGACGACAAACTCACAGTCCTGTTTTATTACAACCTGAAAATAGCTGTAATCACATTTTGTGCAGGTTCCTCTTCATATTTAAAGAGTTCAAATAAAAGTTTTATGAATCTGATTGGCCTCTGCAAGTGATTTAAAGCAGAGCCACTACGCTAAAAAGATGAAAATATCCGTCTGTCTCTACTGCAGATCTGCTCAAAACACGGGATTATGTCATTTCCACATTCACCTCGTCGTATCTTTTAGATAGATTCCATTTTACTCAACAATGGGCTGTTATGGGTTTTAATTACATAACATTACATAAGCTTGTTCGCTTTCTAAGTCTATTCTTTCATTTGTTGGATATCAGAGCACTTCCATCGAGTCTGAATAAACGAATCCGTTGTGTCACTGATTGTGTAAAAGAGGCAGTGTCTTTTCGAAACCACCAGATGGCAGTATAGCACACGCCAACACTGTCAACACGCCATCTACCCATCGTTACACTGTAGTCCGACAACCTCACAGCGTTTAGATACGTTTAGGTTTTATTTTTGTGCATTAAATCGGCCCTATTGCGCTTGTGTCTCTATGGTTCTCATCTCTGTGGATCATTCTGTTTTAATTTACACATTTTAAATCACAATATTCATCTAAAACCACTTCAAGAAAAACAAGTCCGCTGAGTTTAAGTTAGAAAACTGCAGTGTCCGATGGGAGCTGACGTCGCTGTAAACATCACAACAAAGCGCCGATTGCTGTAGCGCCCCCTATGGACAGCTGCACATCACATTAGAGCAGGGGGCGTGTCAGAGGGGGCGTGTCAGAGTGGGCGTGTCACAGGGGGCGTGTCAGAGGGGGCGTGTCACAGGGGGCAGAGTGGGGCAGATGGGCAAAATGGCCTCTTGAAAATAGTCGATTAAAGATTACTCAAACATGAATCACTCCAAATCCAACTCCAGAAGCGACTGTAACATGGTTCAAAGCTCTGAAAAGTCGATTTACTCCACACACTCTGACTCCGCCTCTTCGTACCTGGAAGTGTGGGCTGGAGACACACTTGGCGAGCTGCCTGAACAGAGGCTCCTGCACTTTCACAAACTCCGAGGGTTCGATCACGTCCAGAATCTCCTCCAGCTCATTCAGAAACATCACCTCTTTAGGACTGTGCGTCTTCGGCCAATACTTCAACAACGCCATCACCACCTGCACCACGGGAACGGGGCGAAACGGGGAAATAATGAGGCGAACGACAGCGCCACAACACGAGGTAAAGATAAGTAGTAATGGGTCTTTACCGGTTCAGTGAGTGTGCTGTCCTTCTCCAAGAACTGTACCACACAGTAGGCCAGCTGCAACACAGAGACAGTCAGACACTTGAGGAGACAGTACACAGTCGGTAAAGCGTTTGTCCACTGATCCGAAGGTTGCCGGTTTGATTCCAGCTCCCACAGATGAATGCTGACTTTGTGTGTGTGAATGGGTGAGTGGTTTCTTGATTGTGTGTCCATTTGTCATTTTAGCATTTCTATTTTCTCAGACTATAGTTGAATACAGCCCTGGAATCTAAAAATATGTGCTGCCGATCGATTGTTTGACTAAAAAGGGACGCGGCAAAGTGCTTAAAACTATAACAGATCAGTGTGTTTCTGCACTCACAAGACAACAACTTCAGCTATTCATGCCAAAAAAAGTACTGGGAAGTGATGTATTTATATAAAGATATTAAACTTAATTTACTCACTTCTCCTTTCTGCTGTTGTCCCGTATAAATCATTATAATCTAAGAAATAATTATTCGACTAAATCATACTTTTGTTGCTTTTTCTTACTTTGTTTGTATTTTGTATCTTGTTCCTAAAATAATAACCATCTCATCATTAAAACAGTTTGGGTTTATGTGACTCTCTTACACCTGAGCTGTGGCTGTAAATACAACAAAATGGATTTGTGTCTGTGGGAACTACAGGTGGGTTAGGGGTCAAAGGTCAGAGGTCAAAGGTTAGGGGGTTAGGGTCAGACAGTGAACAGGGAGCTGCAGGTGGATGTCACAGAAAACATGTAAAACACTCTGCAAATTAAAAGTAAAAACTTCACCAGACGACACTTCTGCTGTTGGAAAGGTCTCTGTGTTAATGCTAATGCTAGTGCTAATGCTAATGCTAATCTAATCTCCATCTCAAAGCCACTCCACTCTTCATCAGAGAAAAGAAAAGGTATTAGAGGAAGCGTTAAATAAGCTATTTTTGTTAAGAAAGACAATGCTTCCCTAAACAGGGGGGACATCATTTATAACTCCATCCTCAGACCCAAAGCAAACAAAGAGAACAATAAAGCGAGCCAGGATGCTAGTAATCTGGCCAAACGTGAAGAAGCGGCTGCCAAACGTCTTCACTCCTACAACTTTTTGTCCGGTCGACAGAACAACCTGATTATTTTTTGTGTAGTTTATTTTAGTCAGTGACGTTTTTTAAATATTTATTAGGCTCTGACGTTAGCATTAGCCACGACAACCTTTATAAAAGCATCCTAAACCCGTTCCTCTGATTAGTACAACCCAAAGAGACAGTTGTGACAGTTTTAGTGTTGCTTGTGGAGGAAATTCTGGTATTTCAAACTCAGATTTAGATTTCGATTCGTTAACGATTCGACTTTCAGCTCCACGTCTCACAGGATTTGTGTTTCAGAGGCTGAAATCAAACATAAGTGAAACATCCGGCGGCTCGGCTCTTACCTGTGGGTGATAGACACTGAGAGACTTGACTTTGTGTAACGGCAGAAGGACTTTGAGAAGGAAGATTTTGTGTTCTTCTTTTAACGGCAACGCGAACCCATTTATAATACTGAAAGAAAAAAGATCAGATTATCAAAAATGAAACAAAAGATCGGATTATTAAACCAGGACAAAACAACTGGAATCAGCCTGATATTACATTTATAAAACAAGTGTGATTTGTTATATAACTTTTTAAAGAGGAGGTATTTACTTCATTGAACGATAAATTACAAAACTGCAATTCCTCTTTAAACCACTAGTCAAAATTAAACTTAAACTTACCTTCCTAAAATTTCCAGTAATTCCGCTATCCCGTTATGATGCTCTGTTTCATAAATAAACCTAAAAACACAAACGCAGAATTAGTAACGGCGCCATTTTCTCTCGATAATTGAGCCGATAAAACCGACGGCGTCACCTATAGAAAATGTTATTGATCTGTTTCCTGATGTACGCCCTCAGACCCAGGAACTTCCCGTAGATTCGATGCAGAGTCGTCTTTAAAAAGTCCCTTTCCCGAGGGTCTTCACTGTCGAACAATTCTAAAAGCTGCAGGAAAAAAAAGACACAAGTTGGTGGGGTGAAGCTAACTAGAGGCACTGCTCCGTCTGAAGCTCTGTTACTCAAATTAGACGTTAATCTGAGTTTTGTTCCACGAGGAATGTTGATGACGTATCGACAAAACACTTTAGAATTAGACACGTATAAATAAAAGTTCAAACATTATGAGACTTTCTGGGTCAATGTAAACGTCCAACCCGGATATCGACTGAACCGATATCGATATCTGTCAAAGTCGATATCTGGTCCAGTCAATTTTTTCGTATCGCCGCCGATATCTGAGACCAGTATCAGATCGGTGCAGCGCTACTGAAAATACTGCCTCGTTTTAGGTACAAAGCCTCATGATACCGTTAGCGTAGCATTAGCGCCTCTATTAAAACATATAGAGATGATGCTAACGGTTTTATAACCTGTGCAGCTCAAACAGACGCAGTATTTTAGACCAGATCAGTGGTATTTTGTGTAAAAAGGATTATAGTAAAGAAGTTAAAACAGGATAGCGTTAGCAGTTTTTATGCAGAATCTTTCCAGTTGTAGTTGTAGTATTAAAATTCGATATATCGCTGAAGAAAACGATAATACTGAAACAAATTTATGCCAATGACACAAAATCCTAAAGCAGGATTTCAACCATAAAACTATTCGACATGTGCAGTATTTTTAATGAACAAGAGCTGCAAAAATGTCTCCGTTAGAGCAAAGAAAAAGTCCAAAAGCTAAATACTGACCCTCAAAAATCACTGATCCATCTCATTTCTTAAAGTCGATAGTGATCGTTGTGGAGCAGCACGTACCTGCATTACAAACTTCTGGTCGATGTACTTTTTGGCTATGTTTGGTTGAAAATCTGGAGACTCCAAGAAGCGTAGAAAGAATTCATAAACGAGCTGCGGAGCAAAAGAGATTCAACATGTTATAAATAAACTTTGAAAACTGAGACATGAGTTTTAATGGACAGATCCACAGAGAATCAGGCGACAGGGACAGTGAACGGGACTGTTCTCCGTTACCAGGGGTTTTTTTTTTTTTTTTTATATGTAGACGACTTTACATTTACATCTCTTTGGCCAAAAGCAAAAAAAAAACAAAACAAAAAACAAAAAACAACTCAATTTGACAAAACTAGTTTGACTTTTCTAAACCAATTTCTGTCACTGCTCATGAATGTAATTTCTTTCAAAACTGCTCCCAAAAGTAACAGGTGACCAAAGCTCTGATATAAACCAGGACTAAACCGGGTCTAAACCAGGTCTAAACCAGGTCTAAACCAGGTCTAAACCAGGTCTAAACCGGGTCTAAACCGGGAATGAACCGGGACTGAACCGGGACTGAACCGGGACTAAACCGGGACTAAACCGGGACTAAACCGGGACTAAACCGAGACTAAACCGGGACTAACCCAGGACAAAACCGGGTCTAAACCAGGACTAAACCAGGTCTGAACCAGGTCTAAACCAGGTCTAAACCAGGTCTAAACCAGGACTAAACCAGGACTAAACCAGGACTAAACCAGGACTAAACCAGGACTAAACCAGGACTAAACCAGGACTAAACCAGGACTGAACCAGGACTGAACCAGGACTGAACCCGGACTGAAAATAACATATATATAAAAAATAAAAATTGTAGTGATCCTATGTTTGCTCTAAGATTGTATAAATGTCTGTGTCCCTCAGTCGTCCAGGTCTGATCCATAAAAAAAGAAAAATTCAAATCTGTCGATCTGAGGACTCTGGTTTAGGGAGGAGTCTATGTGAGACCGAGCCAAATTTTAATTTCTTCTACTACAGATGGAAGAAAATCTAACTGAAACTCAAGCTCGATCAAGATGGTGGAGAGGATCGTGGTTCTTTATCCTCCAGCCCTGATTCACTCTGTAGTCTCTAATCTCACGAGTCTCACCTGTAGATGGGGCCACGCCGCCTCCAGCGTCGGCTCGTCCTCCTCGGGGTCAAACTCTGCTCCTGTGGGGTTTGACGAGGGAGGCAACGCTCTGAACATGTTCACCGCAAACTGTCAAAACAAACACGAAAGATGAAGAAACATTAAAGAAAGTCTGCATCCGAGTGAGTGACAGGTGGAGCTGACCAATCACTGTGAAGTACGAGGTGAAGCTGTGGCCTTGGTGTTTTTTTTTTAGCCCATTGCAGATTGAGGAGTAAATTTTGGCTAAGTGATCAGATTTGTGCCTATTTAAAAAAATATTAATACAAATGTGGATGTTGTCTAACATTTGGTCCCTGTCATGTGCTGTATACATGATTTACACATGATTTACACATGATTTACACATGATTTACACATGATTTACAGGAGCCGGAGTAAAACTGGACCAGGTCTGAACCTAAACATGAAAAAAACTCGACCTAAGACGAAGCAGAGACTCAAACCAGAGACTCAAACTAGAGGCTCAAACCAGAGACTCAGACCAGAGACTCAGACCAGAGACTCAGACCAGAGACTCAGACCAGAGACTCAGACCAGAGACTCGAACCAGAGACTCAAACCAGAGACTCAAACCAGAGACTCAAACCAGAGACTCAAACCAGAGACTCAAACCAGAGACTCAGACCAGAGACTCAAACCAGCTCCGTGTCCATCCCTAAAAGTGACATGTCCAAAAGCAAAAGGCAAAATAAACGGCTTTATCCTGTGTGTGTTTGACAGTGAGTGTGTGTGTGTGTTTGAGTGTGTGTTGTGTGTTTGAGAGTGTGAGTGTGTGTTATATGTGTGTGTTTGAGTGTGTGTTGTGTGTGTTTGAGTGTGTGTTGTGCGTGGTGTGTGTTGTATGTGTTGTATGTGTGTGTTGTGTGCTTCACATGAGGACACGGCTCTGTCCAGCTCCGACACTATTCACGAGACTTTGACGATAAAAGCAGTCGGCTCTGTTCAAACAGTACGAGAAATGAATGAGACTGGAGGAGAGGAGGAGGAGAGGAGGAGGAAGAGAGGAGAGGAGATGGGAGAATAGGATGAGAAAAGAGAGAAGAGAGGAGGAGAGGCCAGGAGGAGAAGAGAGGACTGGAGGAGAGAGGAAAAAGGAGAGAAAAGGAGTAAGAAGAAAGAAGAGGAGAGAGGACAGGAGACAGAGGAGAGGAGAAAAGCGAGAAGAGGAAAAGGGAAGAGAGGAGAAGATGAGCGAAGAGAAGCGAAGAGGAGGAAAGAGGGAGAGGAGCAGAGAAGAGGAGAGAGGAGGAGAGGAAAGAAGATCAGAGCAGAGGAAAGAGGAGAGATGAGGGAGGAGGAGTGGAGAGAAGAACAAAGGGAGAGTGTATTTTGATGCTGATTGAGGCTGTGTTTTTGAATGTTCTGATCAAACCAAAGGATCAAACAGGATGTGATGGAGGTGGAGGAGGAGGTGGTGGAGGTGGAGGAGGAGGAGGTGGAGGAGGAGGTGGTGGAGGTGATGGTGGAGGTGCAGCTCGATGGGCCTGTGTTTACAGAGCGTCTGTGAGGCTTTGTCACTACATCACAAAGACACAGTGGTTTTCAAAGTTAACAGCTTAAATTACTCAGAAAACAAATTATAATGTGATTAAAAAAACAATTAACCCCAAACTCTGATCAAAACACACAATAAAAAATGTCAAAATTATAAAAATATAAAACACAATTATAAAATATCAAACAAAATTATAAAAAAAGATTAAAAAAAATAATACTGAAATGAGTAAATCTCTTGTTTTGATTTGTTCAGGATCCATTTTGTGCAACGATTTCGATGCTACGGAATAGACTCGATACTCGTGCTCTGAAGAGGGGAGGAAGGAAAGAGAGTAAAGGAATGGAGAGAGGGAAAGAGAGGAGGAAAGGTGAAGGGAAAGAGGAGATGAGAGAGAGAGAGAGGGAGGGAGAAGGAGCGACAGGAAGAGGAGAGACGGTGGGAGAGGAAGGAGGTAAAAGAATGAGGAGAAACAGAGGAAGGAGGAAGAGGAGAGGAAAGAGGAGGAAGAGAGGGAAGATGAGGAGAGGAGGAGGAAAGAGGAATGTAGGGAGAGAAAGATGAGGGGAAGAGAGGAAGGAGAAAGGAGAGAGAACAGTGCTCAGTGGTTCAGGTCAGTTCCATAGTGTCTTATATTTGTTCTCAGAAGAGGAAGAGGAAGAGAGGAAGGATGAGGAGACGGAGGAGGAGAGGGAGGAGAGAGAGGAGGAAAGACGGGAGGAAAAAGGAGATGAGAGAGAGAAAGGGAGGGAGGAGGAGAGACAGAAAGGAGAGGGATAGTGGGAGAGGAAGGAGGTAAAAGAATGAGGAGAAACAGAGAGGAGGGGAAAAAGAGTAGCAGAAAGAGGAGGAATGGAGGGAAGATGAGAGGAGAGGGTAAAAGAATGGAGAGAAAGAGAGGAAGGAAGAAGAGGAGAGGAAAGATGAGGGGAGGAGGAGGAAAGAGGAATGTAGGGAGAGAAAAGAGAAAGAGGAGGGGAAGAGAGGAAAGAGAAAGGAGAGAGAACAGTGCTCAGTGTCCAGGTCGGTTCCATATTATAATTATTATTTCTATTTTTTTATTGAACTATAAACTAATAAAACACCAAATAGATTTACAAATAAACTTACAACTTCAGGTTCCTTCTTTCAGATTATTGAGTAAAAGCAGTTCCCTTTTGTCACAACAGAAAACAGGAAATAAGTAAAATAAATGTTCTGTTTGTGAATGAAAAACAGCTTCGACAATCGAGAATCACTTTTGAATAGAATCATTACCTCAACAATCGAAATCGACTCCAGAGACTTAAAGATTCACCCTCGGCCGCGCACCACATCTTCAGAAACTTTGGTTTATGTAAGACCCAAACGCAGTCGGGTCAAAGCCAGGTCAGCGATAGTTTTTATGAGTTTTAAAAAAGATCAGATCCAAAAGGAGCAGAGTCAGAAGAGTCAGACCTGCACCCGGATACTGCCCGGAAACCAAATCTATAAATAAAATGTACAGAAAAGGTCTAAAAGGTTTAAAATCGTGTAGAAACCTCCGGCAGCTTTAGACTGACGTGTTAATTTGACTTTAAAGGTGAGTGAGAGTAAAAGAAACACTGGACACTGGTTTGTGACTGGTTTAACAGCACAAATCAACTCTCCATATTCAGAGCAGTGCCTCCAGTTAGCATCACCACAAACACTTTAAATTAAACGTCCTAAATTACACTATTTTTTAACCTATGATGTAATGCTGTTTCCTCATGTTTAACACACACACTCTGCAGATTTAGAGTTTTAGAGTTCTTCTGTCAAACTGAAAACGCTCTGTTCCACCTTGTGATGTCATCATGTGGTGATACAGGAAGTGCTCCACTGTGTTTTAAAACTCCACACACCTTCATTTCTAGAATCATTTGGATCATTTCAGCTTCTGGAGTCGCCACTTATCTCGACTGAACTAAAGGTAAAAAGGTAGATGTTCACTTGAAAAACTACCACTTCATGACATCACAAGGTGGAACAGAGCGTTTTGAGCTTAATAAAGTGTTACTCAATGAAAAAAACACAACTCCGCTAACAACGTTCTAACATGGATTAAAGCTACAAGAGTCACTTTAAACATATGGGTGGTTTTCGACTATAATGCGATGACGTCAGACTCCCTGATGGGGGCGGTAGAGCCAGTTTTCCCCATTGACTTACACTGCACTTCACTATGAAATATACAAAAGCTCAACGCACAAATGTTGACCCTGATCATTTATTTCAGTTGCGACTCCCTTGAACTCACAGCTTTACAAAAATCTGCACTTTGACTAAAGTCCGTTGCCGAGTAACTGTCCCTCAGCTCAAAGACCTCGCTCCGGATTGGCTCTTTGGTTGCTACGATGCTCACGATTAGCCGCTATAACTGCTAGCCTCGACGAGCTTCGTTTGAATGAAATGGTTCTTCGTTGAATAGTGAAATCATGACGGAGCGTTTGTGTGGCGCCTCGCTAAAATGCAAAACGTGGTTGCCGTGGTTACCGTGGTCACTCGAGCCCTGACCGTACCGCGGTGTTGCAATAGACGGCTCTAATTTTAGCTAGATTAATTTTAGCTTCCACCCGTCTATGTGTAATGCTGTGATTTCATCGTAAGCCCCCGTCCTGGTACTGACCATGTGCACCACCTCTGGGTAGATGGGTTCTGTGATGACGTTGCGGTTGTGGGTGATGTACTCCACCATCTCGCTGAGCGCCGCCCGCTTCACCTCCTTCCATTTCAGATCGCTCAGAGGGTCAGACACGAAGTCGAACAGGACGCAGCACTGACGCAGCTTCTGGATGAACAGCTTCTCTTGCTCCGCCGGCGGGACATCTGAGACAAGAGAGGACATGGGTTAGAGTGTGAGAGAGGACACGAGAGAGGACACACGAGAGAGGACACGAGAGAGGACACGAGAGAGGAGACGGGAGAGGAGACGGGAGAGGACATGGGTTAGAGTGTGAGAGAGGACACGAGAGGACACGGGTTAAATGTGTGAGAGAGGAGACGAGAGAGGAGACGAGAGAGGAGAGACGAGAGAGGACACGAGAGAGGAGACGAGAGAGGACACGAGAGAGGACACGAGAGAGGACACAGGTTAAATGTGTGAGAGAGGACACGAGAGAGAGGACACGAGAGAGGACACGAGAGAGGACACGAGAGAGGAGACGAGAGAGGACACGAGAGAGGACATGAGAGAGGAGAGGACACGGTTAAAGTGTGAAAGAGGACACGAGAGAGGACACGAGAGAGGACACGAGAGAGGACACGGGAGAGGACACGGGTTAAAGTGTGAAAGAGGACACAGAGAGGACACGAGAGACACGAGAGAGGACACGAGAGAGAGGACACGAGAGAGGACACGAGAGAGGACACGAGAGAGGACACGGGAGAGGACACGGGAGAGGACATGAGAGAGGACACGAGAGAGGACACGGGTTAAAGTGTGAGAGAGAGAGGACACGAGAGAGAGAGGGGTTAAACTACGACAGAGGACATGAGAGAGGACACGAGAGAGGACACGAGAGAGATGGGTTCAAGTGTGAGAGAGGACACGGTTAAACTACGAGAGAGGACACGAGAGAGGACACGAGAGAGGGACAAAAGAGAAACAGGTTAAACTACAAGAGAGGACACCGGTTAAACTATTAAACTACAAGAGAGGACACAAGTTAAACTACGAGAGAGCAGACACCATTTACACATGAACTTAAAAAAAACTACTTTAACAATCTTTCAGAGACCAGCGCTGATCCTGAACTGGTCCTGGATACTCAAAACTTCCTGGATCAGGTTTCGGCTTAAATTTCATATAATTATCATAATCACCAACAAAGATAATCGTCGTTAAATCAGCAGAATATGCAGAAAAAAACACGACTTATCCACAGGGAGTTGACAGAGGGACAAAGGGGGTCTGTTGTTCGGGGCCCCAGAGTCTTAGGGGGCCCAGAATTGGACCCTCTTCCTGTTAATTTTGGTCCTAATCGTCACACAAAATTTCAATATTGCCCCATGTCTAATCGGCCGATATCGATACAATACTAAACTCGATTAATAAGTCCAATCATTTTATATCCCACTAAAACACAATCTGTTATTTTCCTAAGTCAAGCGTTCAAAATCCCAGTGCAACAGGCTAAAGGAGCGCCCCTTGTGGTTTCAGATGTGAACTGCCCCACCTCAGCCTCATCACTGTGAAAATTAAAAATCACTAAAGACAAAAAACACCGAGTCGAACACAGAGAAACGTCAAAAACACTGCGACGTTATGAGCAGAAATTTAACACGACTGAGCTCAGAGCACAACTCGAACAAGACGTCCAGTTATTCAGGTGATGTAATGTCTGGTGTAGACAGCTAGAGGGCGCCGTGTCTCCAGAACCAAACAAAAACAGCAACATTTTGAAAAAGGGAGACACCGATCCAGCTCTTTGTTCACTTTCAATTCCGAAAACAGCATTTATTTCCTTTAAACTAAAATTATACAGGACAAAACTGATCCAAACATGTTATTTATCTCTCAAGTCATTACAGAATAAGTTTGTAGACATAAAAAATTAAATTAAATTAACGCAATGATATTAAAAAGTCCTCAAAATGTCGCTGATAACAAGAAGCGGCAGCACATTTGGACTCAGACAATTGATCCACAGGGGAAACGATTTGGACAAAATAAGTAGCAAAGAAGGAAGCGACTGGTGTGAAAAAGGCAGAATTATACAACTGTTTGTGCGTAAGTAAAAGTAATAATACATTAAATACAAATTATATCGGGGCTGTGTACAAGACAGGATAAACGTGACGACCTGTGACCCCAAACATGAGGTACACGTTCAAATCTAAGACAGCACTTCAGAATTATGGGTTTAAAAAAAAAAACTCTTTCTTAAAAAACCTTGGACATGATGGCAGTAGTGGATTTTATAATTTATTATCCAATCAGAGCCTCACACGACTCTTTCTCTGCAGGTCAAGGCTCCGGACACAGAAACAGAAAGAGGCAGTTCATCCAAAAAATGACAAATCACTAACACGGACTTCACCCCAGACGAATTTTAATGAAACAGCGGCGCTCCGTCCACTATTTGCTGATGACGGTGCGATCTGTGCAGCTGTGTCGTCCGGCCCATTAACGCCCCGGTGTTTCCATGGCGACCGCTGCCCCCGAGGTCGGACTTTGGACTGAAGGCAGAGACGGAGAGAGAGAGATGCTATTCACTCGGGACGCACACGCCGACCACCGCCGCTAACGCTAACGCTGATCTGGAGCGAGTCCAGGCTGAGAGACACGTTAAGATGAAACAGATTTAGGACAGACTCAGAGCAGTTTAAGGAAAAAATACAGAAAAAAAATATATAAATGGAGCGTAGTTTGACACTTTGACTCCAAATCACTGTCGTCTGCTTTGGTAATAATCAAACTAAGATGAGTTTATGTAGTTTTAACTTTACTTTGCACTGGGGTTCAGTCACATGACATTTTTTCCTCATTACGGACGCCATTTTGAGGACTATTTTTGATTTAATTTTTTGTTTTTATAGGCAAACAGATGTAATTTCAACATAATATCGATGTGAGTCTTTAAGCTCTCATGTAGATCCAGACATATTTAAATCCTAAACTCAAATCAGATCTGTACAACACACGTTCGGATGTGATTTTTATATTAGTTTGTCAGTTCAGATCGTCTCATTCAAACTGTCAGCTTCGATATCGTCCCGTATCTGAATTAACACGTGGAATCTCGTCGGTGATAAAACGCAGTGAGGACGTTTTACCAGCTCCAGGCGAACAGCGAGAACGTGATTAAACTCATCTCTCTGTCCGAAGACGCTCAGTTTAAAGTCTTAAATGTTTCGGGTTAATGGAAGCGCGCCGCCTCCTGGTGGAGCTTTGTCTTCACGAACAACTCTGCAAAATGTTATATTTATATTAAAGAGGCCGTATTACAACCGTTTTCTGATCCATGTCCTCAAAAGCAGACCTGGAGTTGTGTTTGTTTGTTTTTATTTAGTCTGTCACATCTCCAAAGCTCCAAACGCTCTGTTCCACATTGTGATGTCATCAAGTGGTAGTTTTTTCAACTGAACAGCTCCTTTTACCTTTAGTTCAGTCGAGATAAGTGGAAACTCCAGAAGCTGAAATGATCCAAATGATTCTAGAAATGAAGGTGTGTGGAGTTTAAAAAACACAGTGGAGAACTTCCTGTATCGACACATGATGACATCACAAGGTGGAACAGAGTGTTTTCAGTCTGAGAGAAGAGCTCAGCTCAACTCCGGCTCTGTTTGTGATGAGGAAACATTGGAACAGATCAAAAAACAGCACCATATGGGCCCTTTAAACACACAAACGCTGCAGATTTAGGCTGAGTTCTTTTCTTAAACTGAAAACACTCTGTTCCACCTTGTGATGTCATCGAGTGGTAGTTTAAGTGAACAGCTCCTTTACCTTTAGTTCAATCGAGATAAATGGCTACTCCAGGGCTGAAATGATCCAAATGATTCTAGTCAAGATATGTGGAGTTTTTAAAAACAGTGGAGCACTTCCTGTATCGACACATGATGACATCACAAGGTGGAACAGAGTGTTTTCAGTTTGACTCAGCCTAAATCAGCAGAGTTTGTGTGTTAAAGGGCCCATATGGTGCTGTTTTTTTGATCTGTTCTAATGTTTCCTCATCACAAAACAGACCTGGAGTTGAGCTGAGTTCTTCTCCCCAAACTGAAAACACTCTGTTCCACCTTGTGATGTCATCGAGTGGTAATACAGGAAGTGCTCCGCTGTTTTTAAACTCCACACACCTTCATTTCTAGAATCATTTGGACCGTTTCAGCTTCTGGAATAGCCACTTATCTCGACTGAACTAAAGGTAAAAAGGAGATGTTCACTTGAAAAACTACACACTTGATGACATCACAAGGTGGAAACAGAGCGTTTTGAGCTTTGGAGATGTTACAGACTAAAAATAAAGTGTGACTCAAACATGTGAATGAAACAAAACACAACTCCAGGTAGATTTTCCCCCCAAATCGTTGAGTCTACCTATAGTTGAACCTACATGTGGCGTGTTTGCACGTTTCCGTCGCCGTCTGCTCCGAGTTCAGCCGCACGTCCACGGCTCCAGTTACAAAAACAAACACTTGAGTTTCTGCAGGTTTAAAATATTAAGAGAAACCGCAGACTTCACAAACCAGGCCAAGCTGTGAGAAAAGAGGACATGACCTTTAACATCTGAAGAGCCCAGCGAGCGCACAGGAAGGAGCCGCTATGGACACGAGCTAGCCCCCCGCGCGCACCGCTAACACCTAGCATTAGCGCTCAGATCAATGTTTAATAGACGCAGCAGAAACAGAAAGGCGAGGGTCAGCGCTAAACCAGAAGACGCAAGGAAATGGTCAACGGTCAGATTTTTATACAGAGCTTTACAAGTGTTTTTGCCCAAGGATACAACAGCAGCGTTCGTCTGTGGGAGCTGGAGTCGCACCACCAACCTGTGAGTCAGTACATCAGACGGGTCAACCAATGAATGAGCAGGATTTGAACCGGCAAAAATTAGGACAAAACCACTGGGCGGTGCCAGCACAGATTTGGTCGATCTTGGAGATATTTTTGTGTTTGTTTAATAAACGAGAGCATTAAAATTCAAAATCGATAAGAGAAAAATACTCATCAGTTTTTTGTGTCTAGGCCTGTTTCCATGACGACCACATCGACTCTGTTCAATATATTATAACTGGAACGATCGTTTTTGGGGGTGAGTTTATGCAGGAAAATTTGAGGTTATTTTTTCTGCCATATGATCAGGAGCGACGTCGGGTAAAGACGACGTCTGATGTGTCTGTTATTAATGTTCATATGTGTCGATTGACAGACACAGACGTGAAATAAAAAACCCCAGGATCATGTAGAGGGTTAATACGAACATTTAAGACCAACATGAGTCTGACAGCAGCAGGGACAGAGAGAGGACAGTTTATCAAAAGACACAAAAAAAAAACTCAAAACAAAACAAAAAACAAAAAACAAAAAAAACCCTCAAAATAACTTGAATAAAGAAAAAAACTAAAAACAAAAACAACAACCCCAAAATAACAAATAATATATATATATATATATAATAAAAAAACAAAAAGTCAAAAATAACACAAAAAAAAAAAACTTAAAAAATAAAACTCTCAAATAACAAAGAAACCCCAACCCAAAATAATTTTAAAAATAAAGTAAAAAAAAATATAGTAAAAAAAAACAAAACAACTTAAAAAAATAAACTCAAAAAAAAAAAAAATAAAAATTATAATAATCATTCAAAATTAAAAAAGAAACAACTGAAAATGAACAAAAAACAAAAAAAAAAAAAAGCAAAACTCAAAATAACTCATGCCTCCTTGGACCTGGCGTCCACACATATGTGGACAACACATTTTGGGTCTAGGCCACAATGCAATTTTTAGAAGAAGAATAACAGCAAACAATGCAAATGTATCAATTTAGACATTTTTAAGAGTTTAGACATTTTTAAGAGTTTAGACATTTTTAAGAGTTTAGAATGTTGAATGTTGATTTTTTTTGTATTATATATATATTTATTTCTTGTGCAGACTCGTGTCTCCTGCAGATCTTCACATCAGACACGTTGTTCCAGAGGCTCAACTGTTGTTTCTCATTTAGTTTTTACTCAGGACAAATGTTGCTGTTTCAGGGACTTAATAGTTTTTGCAAATCAATTTTCAAATGTTTTATCAAAATGATTAAAATGTCACTTATGAGGACATTCATTTTACATCATTTTTCTCAAAAACTACATAATGTAAAATGATAACTCTTTGTATTTACATCATCAGGCTCAATCTGCCCAAATAATGAAGAGAAATGAATAAAGCGACACAACAGCTCGAGTCTGAGGAGGATAAGACCAAAATGACGAGTCTGACAGCAGCAGTTACAAAGAGGGGACACAGTTATTACATAGAAAGTGAATTGGAGCCGATGGAGCAGGAAGTGCGCCCATGATCACTTCCTGTTGGAGCGCGGCGGCGGCTAGCGGGTTAACTACATCCATTTATATACACAGTCTTATGGTACAGATCAATATGTAACAATATTGTACATTTAAAATCCTTTTTTGTGAGTAGTAATTCCGTTTTATCTTTTGGTTTCAATATTATCGTTTAGTGTCTACGTTTATATCGAGCTTCAAAATGTGTTTCTATGTGTTTGTATCTGCGCTAAGCTAAGTGCTAGGTCTAAACCAGATGTATTAAAGGCCTGAAACAAGTTGACAAAAGGACTAAAAAAGGTCCAATCCAAGGTACAATAATCTTGAAAACACTTGTAAAAAAACAGAATATAAATGAATGGACCAAGTGAGTAAGAACCTACCGATCAGAGCAGCAGCTGTAACTCTTTTCATGTGCATCAGGAAAACGATTTCTTTCAGAGTTGAAGGTTTTTGTGAAGACCTTTCTCTATTCAAAAGATCACACTTCGATTTGAACAGTTTTATTGCTATAACAACAACTTGACAATATGTTTTTTCACCATCAGGTTAAGGTTAAGGTTTAGCACAGTTGCTTTGGTTACCGTTAGCGTGCAGGGAGGGGTTAGCTAAGCGGGTTTAGCAGAACTGTGTTGGGAGAGAAATTGCACGTTAATGCTAGAATGTAGGGTCGGGAGGGACGGTCCGCTGTCGGTCAGTCGAGGTGGTGACATTTAGGTTGTTTTTAAGTTAGGAAACGGATCGTGGTTAAGGTTAGCGTTGGGTTTAGAACAGTAGATTTGGTTAGCGTTAGCGTGTAGGGACAGGGCCTTGGTAGAGCTGTGTTTTGGTGGAAAAAAATGACACGTTTATGCTAGAATGTAGGACAGGGAGGGACGGTGTCATGTGATTGGTCAGATGAAGTGTCCACGGTTAGGAACAGGGTTATTTTTAAGTTACGAAACGGGTTAAGGTTGAGGTTAGGCGTGTGTGTAATCCCTCAGTCGTCCAGGTATGAGTAACACACCTGGACCTAGCCAACAAACAAACAAACTGTAAACAGGTGTGTTAGCTTCAGTTTAGCTAGCTCCTCCCTTCAGACAGATATAAGACAGTGTCCAGCAGTAATCTGACCAAAACTGGACGAGCAGCTAAAACGTCTTCACTCTAAAACTTTAGCCCAGTGACAGATTTGAATTTTTGTGTTACTTTGGTTAAAGTTTAAAGCTAGGGAAATGATTTGGGGTAGTTCACGCGGTTAGCAGAAGTAACTTTAGAACAAACACAGCCTTACCTCAGCTTACGCCATAAAATAAAACATAAAACTGTCATAAACATGTCATTTGAGGTTCATAGCAAAAGAAGCTAACACGTTACTGCGGCAACCAGAGCAACGTCATCACTTCCAAACTATCCAGCTCTTTAAACGACCCATTTTACAACGTTTTCTGATCTCTGTGATGAGGAAAACTACGTTAGACAGACCTGGAGTTGTGTTTTTTTGTTTCATTCTCACATGTTTAACACACAAACCCTAGAATCATTTGGATCATTTCAGCTTCTTCACTTGTGTCTTCTGAACTAAAGGTAAAACTAGCTGTTCACTTGAAAACGACCACTTCATGACATCACAAGGTGGAACAGAGCGTTTTGAGCTTTGGAGATGTTACAGACTAATAATAAAGTGTGTGGATACAATAAAAAACACGACTCCAGGTCTGTTTTTGAGGAGGGGGAAACAGGATTAGAACATGGATTAAAGCTACAAGAGTCAGTTTTGTGTGATATATACGGCCTATCCTGGTCATTTTAATCGGACATTTATCGACGGCGCAGACAAAATGGTCGTTTACATGTTTTTTTTTTTATAGATTTGCCAATGATCAATACAAGTCCATACCCTCGAGTTCCTAAAGTCACTAAAAAATGCAGCGTTTGTCAAACTTGGAGCAGTTCAGAGGCACCAAAACAGCCTCGACTTCTCATAGTTTGTGACATTTGGAGGCTAACGCTAACTTTCCCATAGAAAAAAGCATCGTCGCTAACGTATGTAAAGGCACCAGCTAAAGGAACGCAGGCCTCGTGTTTACAAACACTCGAGCGTCTGTACCACTTCCTCTGTTCGTTTGTAAAATCGCGCCCACCAGCTCTTTTCCTCAACAAAACAAAAACAAGACACGCGCCGACTTCCCATGACATCAGCACAAACTAAATTTTCCGTTTCCTGCGTTTTCTTCCAGCTTAAGCCGTACAAAGCTCCTTCCTGTTTAAACACACAACAATTAGCATCTACCTCAATGCTAACGCAAACAAGATGTAGCTACAATGAGACTTAGCGAATCGAAAAAACAAGCGGATTTCTAGATCGTTAGCATCCTCTGCGCAAACGTTTAACCAGATAAAGACGACAGGGCAAGGCGCAGATGCTAACACGAACTTTACGTAGCTTCAACTGGATTTAGCAAAACAAAAACACGCATTAAAGTGATAGTATGGAACTTTCTGGAAGTGCAAAGTGTGTGATTCCATGGAAAGAGAAAAGTTAAAACCATACTTTGACTCACAGATAAGTGTAATGTCATACTGTGGGAATATTATAGGGACAACATTTCCGTGGAGACGAGCAGGAGCAGGCCAAATAAGAGTCAGGGTTTGTGGAGAGGCGAGCCCGTTCACAGTAAGAACGCACGTCTTTCAGCGCAAAAATAACGACATCCATAATGAAAAAAACACAGGCTTTTATACAAGTCTAATGTTTGTAATTAAAGCCATAGTGAGTAACTTTTTTGGCAAACGTCTCGCTGTGATGATACTGAATTTAATAATTAGACTACCCAGAAAAAAGACTCATTTAGATGTCACAAACACAATATGTAAATGCAAACGTATAAACAATATGGCTTTCAACGTGATTTACACTGAACGATACTTGAATTTTCGATTTGTTCGCATCAACGCAACAAACACGAAAACATATTTAGCCCCAAGTCCAGCAGAGGCAGCAGCGAGAGAAGAGACGTTTAGCTCTCACCTCTCGCCCAACCACAACCAAATCTATACAATCCACAATGGGAAATGAACATTACAAAGGTTCAGTGGGATTTTTAACATCACAAAAACACACACCATTTACTCAATTTTAGCCTTAATTAGCTGCAAGATCACACAATCAAATCAAAATGAGCTATTAGCAAATCAAAAAGACTACAATTATTTTAAAAATGTCATGTTATTCTGTATAAAAACCTGCTAATGCTGCAGTTTATACCTGTATGTTCTTGTCTTGCTTGTATTACGTACTCAATTTAAGTGTTAATGATTCTAGATGGGTTTAAAACACACACTGTGAACTAAATCTTACTATTTAAAAACACAAAATTGCTTATGAACCCTTAAAAAAAAAAACCTCATTAACTATTAAACTAGCATTTTTTTTCTTACATAATCAACCACACATTTATTTAATTAAACATAAAAAGCAGCAGAGGAGCAGATTAGCTCTCACCTCTAAAAGGCAAAAGATCCAGAGGCTGGAACGGCCCAGTGGAGCCGTTATATTCCATCACCATGTTATCGCTAGTACATGCCGACATCAAGCTAGCAGCGCAGAGGGGAGGAGAGAAGGGGGGAGAACCAGGGGAATTAGGGGGACAGAAACGGACCTCCATTTTGGCCCCCGACACTCGGAGCAAAATGACGCTTTGCTCTGTGGTGCGGGCTGGAGGGAACAAGCTAGTTAGTGATGTCACCTCTCAACGCAGGCGTGCGATTGGGCGACGCCGTCACGTGGGCCCGGCTGTCAGAATATATAAACACAAGGGAAGGGGAAGGAGAGGAGGAGAGGGGAGATGGAGGAAAGGGAGGGGTTGTGTCTCAGCTATATGTGGTCAAGAGTTAACTAGAGAGCTGCTGACTAGAAAGAGATCGAAAACCAAGACTACGCAGGATTAAAACAGGTCAAAACAAGATCTAAGATGAGTTTAGATAAGGAGATAAACAGGTCTAGGATCACAACTAAACCAGCGTCTAAAACCAGGTATAGATAACACTTTAACCAAGTCTAAAGCCACACTTAACTAGAAACTAAACCACATCCAAAACAGCTCTATAAAAAGACTTAACCAGGGCTGAACCAGAACTCAACCAGGTCCAAATGGGACTAACCCAGGTCTCAAACTAGACTTATCCAGAATTAAACCAAGGAAGGGGTTGTGTCTGTCTGGCGACTGAAAAAAAGACCCAAAACCAAGACTAAACCAGGACTAAAACCAGGATTATCCAACAGCACTCCAAAAACTACGTTTAAGTCAGAACTAAACCAGGTCTAAAACCAGACTAAGCCAGATCCAAAAGAGCTCTATAATAAGATAAAACCAGATCTGAACCAGGTCTGACCCAGAACGCAAAGTCCAAAAATAGACCTGGTTTTAGTTTAGATTCAGACCTTAAACCAGACTTACCAAGGACTAAAACCAAAGGAGGCTCGTGGTTGTGTCCGTCTGGCTACTGAAAAAAAAAAAAAGACCCAAAACCAAGACTAAACCAGGACCTAAACCAGGTCTGAACAAAAGACTAGGACAGGATTAGATAAGAGGATAAACAGGTCTTGAAACAAGGTCTGAATCAGAACTCAACCAGGTTCAAATGGGACTAAACCAGGTCTAAAACCAGCACTCTACAAGTATCAAGTCAGAACTAAACTAGGTCTAAAACAAGACTAAACCAGAACCAAAACAGCTCTAGAAATATGGCCTGAGTAAAAACAGGTCTGAATCAGAACTAAACCAGGACTAAAACAAAGCCCAAAACTACTTATAAACCAGAACTAAACCAGGTCTAAAACCAGACTAAACCAGGTCTAAAGCCAGACTAAACCAGGTCTAAAGCCAGCACTATACAAGGCATAAGTCAGAACTAAACCAGGTCTAAAAACCAGCCTCGACTACAACTAAACCAAAACTAAAACATAAAATCATTGTCACTGTTTATATTTGGTAGTAAATGGGATTTATTTTGGTAATGTGATTAAAGGAGATGTTTTATCTGCTAAGAGCATCGACAGACTCAGTGTTGGTTTAGTCTGTGTGTTAAAGGGTCAGTTCCACAGATCCAGGGCTGACTCACGGTGTTAGCGTTAGACAGAGGGGTATTAACGGGATCACAGGGTCAGCGTAAGACAGAGGGGTATTAAAGGGATGTGTCACAGGGCAGTTATTAAACCGCCAAGTCATAAAACCAATCGCTCAATCAGGACGCTCAATATGACACGATATTTGGACGATCTTTTCAAAACACATCAGAGAACTGTGCTAATGTTTGTTAGCATTACAGTCATGGCTGGCCTCTGAAAGTTGTGAACAGAGCTTATAAATTCATCACGGGGAGTAATTGTAATGCGAGGAAAGTGTCTGCAGTGTTTCCCACAGATGGTTGATGGTACAAATTATGTTTATTTGTTATGCCAATATATAATCCAGTGTTTTGTAGGGTCTGGGGGGATGTTTTAGACTCTTGGAAGTTGTTTTTCAGGTTTAAACCCGGCACAGCGCCTTTAACGTGCTCTTAAAGTGACTCCTTCTATAGTCTGCCGGGTGTGTGTCTGACAGGCGCTTGTCTGTCTGATGAAGATGAGGCTCAGGTGTGTGTGACAGGTGTGACAGGTGCGACCCTGAATGACCCAGAGGAACAAACAGGGACATCAACAATATCAAATGTCAAACGTGGTATTTGAACCATCCTGATACCTGCGGTTAGACGAGAGCAGGAGGGGTCACTTATAATAATATCGTCGGGCTGCAAAATTACTCGAAATTTAATGGAAAGTGCAGTTTGAATGGAAACGGCAAAGGGCAAAGGCAGCAGTTTTTAAAGTATCATAGTTTCCTCCAAAAACATCAAGATATTCTGCATAAAAGCTGCTACCCCTGTAATTTATCAATACTAATAATGAAGATCCTGCCTTTCGTTCCCAATTTATCGCCCATTTTCCTACATAACACGACTCCATTCGGTCCAATGAGACATTTATGACACTTTCACACCTGCACAGTTGGAAATCGAGCCATGTCTTCATTGTTTTTTTGTTCAGTGTGATGTGTGGAATATGTGGACCAAATTTAAATGGTCTATGGCACATGTGTCACACTCAAATTCACAAAGGGCTAAAATTAAAGTCACAGGCCAAACTAAATATTTATTGAAAAAATCACATCTGCATGTTTCTCTTCTTTTGAGATATTTAATGTTAAACCTTTTCTTTTTAAAATAAAATGTTTAATAATAGTTTTTGCTTAAACACTGAATCCAGAACAAGTATTAACAAATGATAAATACATTTTAAAGTAAATCTGTCTCTATATCTGTAGCTTTTGAGCTCCTTTTAAATGTTTTTTTTTTTTTCACAGCTCTAATACATATTTTATATGATCTCACGGGCCAAATATAATTATATCAAGGGCAAAATTTGGCACGTGGGCCTGAGTCTGACATGTCTGGTATTTGGCAAACTAATTTTTCATCCGGTTAATCAAAACACATGTATTTCTATGACAAATGTTGGACGTTTCCATGGCAACACGATGGCTCATTGGCTTTTTTTGTCCAGTGTGATGTCCATGCCACATTTAAAATGTTTGTGAGAACATTTTTTTTATCCCCATTCAAATGTTCAAAGGGGGCGCTGTGGAGCACTGTAATGCCTCAGCTGTAAACTGTATATCGACGCGTTCAGGTCATCAAATAAGGTCCAACAAATCATTCGTCGTATATGAATTTTTGAAAATGAAATTTAAAGACCATCCACTTTGAGATTCTGGGAGTAAATTTTCAATTAATATTTCTCATAAACTTTCAAATAAATAAATACAAGTGTGAAAGTTTTGCTTGGGACTAATCAGGTGGTAACGAATGACCACAAGATCTACAATTTTAAAATCTGTTTTGCCAAGTAAAAAAAAACAAAAAACATTTTCACATTCAACTGAACCAAATCCATTTTGAAAAATTGTGTTTTTTTGTTTTCATTTTATACAAATATCACTGAAAATAACGTGTAATTGATTTTAACAAGGAGGTACATGAACTTAAATAGTGAACTACATTTTGAAAACTGTCCTACACAAAGAGAAATGTACAAGCCTCTGGTGACTTTTTTAAAATGAACTTTTTTTAATTTTTGTCCTGAACAAAACTACATTATGGACATTAGTTTCCATTGAGCCTTTAGTGGCTTTAGTGGCTGTAGAGGATCGAGTTCATCAGGATTATTTATACTGTCTTTGAACGGATTTCAGAGTTTTTGTCAGATTTTAAGGCAGAGTTGTGGTGCTGTCTGGCTTCAGAAAGGACTCAGCCAGTGTTCTGATTCTGAACATATTTTGGGGTTTTTTTTCTGCACACATCCATGGATCATTACATTTTAACTTGGGCATTTTAAATCAAATACTGATCAAAAACAACTTAAAAGAAGAATCAAAATAGAACAATCTGTGACATGAAGAGTTTGTTTTAAATATTTTGTATTTTATTCACATTTTCGTCATTCTCCTGTTTGAAGTCATCTGGTCGAGGGTCATTTACACTGATTAAACATTCCCCAAAGATTTACTCACCTGAGTCGCTCCTCCACATCAGATCAAGAAAATCCGGTGGCAGAGGAGCATGTTTCAGGAAGTTATTACTGTGGAGAGATGTTCAACCAAGTGCAAATGGCCCCTCCAGGACCTGTGTGGACCCAGAGATCAGTCTACTGGCCCCTACAGGACCTGTGTGGACCAGAGATCAGTCTACTGGCCCCTACAGGACCGTGTGGACCAGAGATCAGTCTACTGGCCCCTCCAGGACCCGTGGACCAGAGATCAGTCTACTGGCCCCCTCCAGGACCCAGTGTGGACCAGAGATCAGTCTACTGGCCCCTCCAGGACCCGTGTGGACCAGAGATCAGTCTACTGGCCCCTCCAGGACCCGTGTGGACCAGAGATCAGTCTACTGGCCCCTCCAGGACCTGTGTGGAGCTAGGCCCTGAACAGGGACCTGCTGAAAACAGCACGGCGAAGGTGAGCGAAGGATGGAGCGGAACCTGCTCCTCTTTCTGTGGGCATCTCCAGATGTCTTCGGATGGTGTCTCTGACGGTCTCTATGTAGTCATCGTGATTAAGGAAACCACTGAAACAAACCCATTTCTTTGTGGACCCTGAGCACAGGTCCCTGTACACGGCCTCAGCCACGTCGTGAGGTTCTCAGTATCGGGCCTCACCCTCACCTTCCATTCAGACATCTGTGACGTCAGCTGCTGAAACAGTTTGGTGAACGTGGGTTGTACTGCAGGCGGGTTTCTGGTCTGGAGGACACGTCGGCTCACCTCAAAAGCCAAGCCCCAGATATGCTCTTTTTCCACTCACACGGAGAATGTTTCACGGGCGACAGGAGCAGGAGAGGGGCTCCTCTGTTTGGGGGGTCTGGACCTGGGGCAGGGACACAGTGCTGACCACTTTGTGGATCTTGTGGAGAGACCTTCTGACTGGGTCTTTTTTTGAGACCTGATCCTCCTGCTTTATTGAGCCACTCCTTCAGGCTCTTCATGAAATCTGACACTTTGGTTTGGACCTTCCTAGAAAATCTCCAAACTCCAAAAGAGCTGTCGGGGCTCATGTGGTTCACAATCACCTGAGAGAGACCCTGGCTCACGTCCTTGTGCTTTCCGTTGGAGATATCCTGGGACAGTCTCTCATAGAACTGTCCTCCTCCTGGAGGTCTGCAGACAGCTGGACCAACTTCTCTAGAGAAACGGAGGCGTCCTCCTACCATTGTGTCCACATCAGCTCTGACTTTGCTCTCTCTGGCGATTTGAATCAGGGATTTTTCTAAAGTAGGTTTTAGCGTAACACAGGGTTAAGAAAGACTGGATCCTGTGTAGAACTCTATATAAACAGGATTCTGTGCCAATGGCACCAGCAGGACTGGAGTGAGAGCCCTCAGCTCCATTAGAGTCCTGGGAGCAGCTGCCCTGAGAGGATCCCATCTCATTACAGATGGACAG
Organism: Periophthalmus modestus; assembly: GCA_019594935.1. Lineage (NCBI taxonomy): Eukaryota > Metazoa > Chordata > Actinopteri > Gobiiformes > Gobiidae > Periophthalmus > Periophthalmus modestus. The sequence goes on from JAIEZT010001328.1 coordinate 892,710, forward strand.
AATGGATTTGGCAGCCTCTTCACTGTTAGCGCTCACACTGTCCAACAGCTCCTCCTGCTCTTCACTGCAAAGGCAAGCAGCTCGAGTTACCTTCAGCGCTGCCTGCTCCAGGATCTCCTTCACCTGTTCAGCTGGAGATGTGCTGCTGGATGTGGGAGAGGCCTGTTTCGAGTCCTGGTCTGAGACATTGGATGTCGACGTCTCCCTGATTCTCCTCTGGTTGTGCACTGTGGCATGGGTAACAGCAGCAGAGCCTGCGCAGAATGTTCTCTGAAGGTCTTTGCTCAGTCTCAAATGGCTCTTCATCCTGACGTTGGTAACAAGCTGCACAGCACTGAGCCAGTTTCTGCTGCCTGACTACCTGAAACTTGGTCTTTGGGGAGCTTTCCTGTTCCTGTGCAAGGGATAGGGTAGAAGCACAGGAACAGCTCTGTTCAGCTGGTGTTGGGGTCTCTTCTGTTCCTCCTCTATGGGCACGAGGGTTTGCATGTCGGATATTGCGCGTCCGCCTTAGTTTTTTCTCCAAGTCTGAAACGTCTCGTATCTCTCATATCTATTTCCACAGGCTTTGGAGAGGCAGGAACCTTCAGCTCCTTCTGAGGTGTAGAGCTTTCTTCAGATGCACCACAGAGCAGTTCATGGTGAAATTCTTTTGGCTGCTGATGCTCTGAGGTGCTAAAGGAACAGTGGATTCTCTGTCCCGAGATGTTGAGGAAACATGGGTGGTTTCCTCTTCAGGGGAGGGTGTCTGAACACAACACCGGCAGCAGCTCGGAATGAACTTTCTGGCGTAGCTGACAATGGTGTGGAGCTTGGACTTAGGTGTTTTGTACGTTTGCCCTTCCTTTACCACTGGTTTGTTCTTTCTGGACACTGAAGCGGACAAAGGCTGAGTTGACTTTGTTGGTCACCTCACCGCTCACCATCTCTAGGACTTTCTCGGGCCTGAGAGGTTCTTCTGAGGTCCTGAAGAGGGCTCTGAAAACTGGGACCAGCGCAGCCATCACGCTTCATATGACACCATGTCATCACTACGAGGTTATCACTGTAAAATGTAGTCCAATAAAACCTTGACTATTTCCCTGGAGGCGACCGTGATCATCTTGATGATCAAGTCTATCATCTTGGCCTCTTCTCCCGCTCCGATAGGTTTAGGCTCTGCACGTTCTCCCAGTAGGAGTTGAGCAAAGTTTGGATCCTCTCCACAGAGACGACAGGTACAACCTCATCCAGGGGGCAGCTGGTACTGCCTTGTCGTCTTCTCCGGACGGGGGCGATAGGTGTCTCGTCTTGGAGAATGTCCTCAGCTCCTCCAGGCTTTCATCAGCCAGTGCATTCCTGCGTCCTGTTCTGCTGCCTTGGCAGTCCGTCGCCTGGAGGGAGTCTGACATCCTGGCTCTCAAGGCTCATCTCCTCCAGGGTAACTCCTTCAATGTCTTTGTCTGCCATAACTCTCCAAGTAATAAATGTAAGGTAATAGATAAAACCTACAGAGCGCCGACTGAACTGTCTGCTGCTGTAAACACTGTGTGTTGTCTGTTAAGCAACTTGTAAGTGAAATGAACTGAAGTTGGTGTTGGGACACTTCCTTTTGCTAAGGAGACGGTGATGTCACAAAAGTGTCTCTTTGAAGCAAAGCTCTGGAGTTGCCGTGGAAACGAGAATGTCTGAGTCTAAAGCTGTGATGTCATCGATGCTCTGATGCGCGGGGGGGGGGGGTGAACGCTGAGGCTGTGGTCATGTGACAGGCTGTGGTCATGTGACAGGCTGTGTGCCGTCATGTGACAGGCTGTGGTCATGTGTCAGGCTGTGGTCATGTGACATCTGAACTTTCTAGATCTCTAGTAGTTAAAACTGAGCTGGAGACGGGTCAGAATGTTGTGGTCAGAATTTAATGTTAAACTGATTCCAGATGTTTCCTGGCTGGTTAAGGTTAATAAATTTATAAAATCTTATAAAATCAGCCAAATAAAACTTGGTGATTGTTTTAATCAGGGCTGTGCTGGTGAAACTTTGGTGTTAGAGGTCTGTATCTCAACACTGATTGAAGTTTATAGTGGTAGAAATACTTCATTTGCTGTAATAGTTAGAATCAGTTGGTTCATTCCTGCTGCATTTGGCCCCTGTGGCCAAGTTTGAAACCTGCTCTAACAGTTCACCTGTAAATGGTTATTTTATTTTTTACATAATATTTACTCAAACTTCCTCGACTGTGAGTGACTGGTGGATTCTGCTGCTGTTGCAAATGGAAATGAAACCGTGCTGATACGAGACATTAAATAAAACCCCTTGTATTTCATGTGTAAACTCATTACAGCTCATTACATTTAAGTCATTGTTTAACCCCATAAATTATAGGTTTACATCTGACAAAATCCATATGGAAATGTCAGAAAGTCGTGGTATTCTGGAGTTTTTAAAGAGCGGGTCACCAGAATTTTTTCAGGTGTGTTATGTAGTGTGTGGTTTGTGAGGTAGGCTGTTCATTTGGGTTGGGGAAACTGCGGAGAAGTTTAGTCATAGTGGATTCGGTGGGAGCACGTGTATTTAGTAAGTCGGAAGTACTTGTCGCCCTTACCC
>JAIEZT010001328.1:895389-1042889 GCA_019594935.1 Periophthalmus modestus
TCGGTTTTCCATATATATTATTATTCTTATTTTTTTATTGTAACTATAAACTAATAAACACCAAATATATTAACAAATAAACTTCCCACTTCAGGTTTCCTCTTTCAGATTATTGATTAAAAGCAGTTCCCTTTTGTCACAACAGAAACACAGAAAATAAGTAAAATTAAATGTTCTGTTTGGTGAATGAAAAAAACAGCTTCGACAATCGAGGCGAATCCACTTTTGAATAGTAGAATCATTCCCTCACAAATCGAAATCGACTCCAGAAGAACTTAAAGATTCACCCTCGCCCGCGGCACCACATCTTCAGAAATTTTGGTTTATGTAAGACCCACGCAGCCAGGATTCGGGTCAAAGCCAGGTCAGCGATAGAGTTTTATGAGTTTTAAAAAAGATCAGATCCAAAAGGAGCAGAGTCAGAAGAGTCAGACCTGGCACCCGGATACTGCCCGGAAACCAAATCTATAAATAAAATGTGAACAGAAAAGGGTCTCTAAAGGTTTGAAATCGTGTAGAACCTCCGGCAGCTTTATACTGACTGCTAATTTGACTTTAAAAGGTGAGGTGAGAGTAAAAGAAACACTGGACACTGTAACGTTTGTGACTGGTTTAACAGCACAACATCAACTCTTCATATTCGAGCAGTGCCTCCAGTAGCATCACACAAACACTTTAATTAAACGTCCTAAATTACACTTATTTTTTACCTATGATGTAATGCTGTTTCCTCATGTTTAAACACACACTCTGCAGATTAGAGTTTTTAGAGTTCTTTCTGTCAAACTGAAAACGCTCTGTTCCACCTTGTGAGGTCATCAAGTGGTGATACAGGAAAGTGCCTCCACGGTTTTTAAAACTCCACAAACCTTCGTTTCTAGAATCAATTTGGATCATTACAGCTTCTGGAGTTGCCAATTATCTCGACTGAGCTAAAGGTAAAAAGGTAGATGTTCACTTGAAAAACTACCACTTCATGACATCACAAGGGGGAACAGAGGTTTTGAGCTTAATGGAAGTGTTACTTTGGACAATGTTCTAACATGGATTAAAGCTACAAGAGTCACTTTAAACATAATGGTGGTTTTCGACTATAATGCGATGACGTCAGACTCCCTGATGGGGGGCGAGTAGAGCCAGTTTTCCCCATTGACTTACACTGCACTTCACTATGAAATATACAAAGCTCAACGCACAAATGTTGACCCTGATCATTTATTTCAGTTGCGACTCCCTTGAACTCACAGCTTTACAAAAATCTGCACTTTGACTAAAGTCCGTTTGCCGAGTAACTGTCCCTCAGCTCAAAGACCTCGCTCCGGATTGGCTCTTTGGTTGCTACGATGCTCACGATTAGCCGCTATAACTGCTAGCCTCGACGAGCTTCGTTTGAATGAAATGGTTCTTCGTTGAATAGTGAAATCATGACGGAGCGTTTGTGTGGCGCCTCGCTAAATGCAAAACGTGGTTGCCGTGGTTACCGTGGTCACTCGAGCCCTGACCGTACGCGCGGTGTTGCAATAGACGGCTCTAATTTTAGCTAGATTAATTTTAGCTTCCACCCGTCTATGTGTAATGCTGTGATTTCATCGTAAGCCCCCGTCCTGGTACTGACCATGTGCACCACCTCTGGGTAGATGGGTTCTGTGATGACGTTGCGGTTGTGGGTGATGTACTCCACCATCTCGCTGAGCGCCGCCCGCTTCACCTCCTTCCATTTCAGATCGCTCAGAGGGTCAGACACGAAGTCGAACAGGACGCAGCACTGACGCAGCTTCTGGATGAACAGCTTCTCTTGCTCCGCCGGCGGGACATCTGAGACAAGAGAGGACATGGGTTAGAGTGTGAGAGAGGACACGAGAGAGGACACGAGAGAGGACACGAGAGAGGACACGAGAGAGGAGACGGGAGAGGAGAGGGACGGGAGAGGACATGGGTTAGAGTGTGAGAGAGAGACACGAGGACACGAGAGAGGACACGAGAGAGGGGTTAAATGGTGAGAGAGGAGACGAGAGAGGACACGAGAGAGGAGACGAGAGAGGAGACGAGAGAGGACACGAGAGAGGACACGAGAGAGGACACGAGAGAGGACATGGGTTAAAAGTGTGAGAGAGGACACGAGAGAGGACACGAGAGAGGACACGAGAGAGGACACGAGAGAGGAGACGAGAGAGGACACGAGAGAGGACATGAGAGAGGACACGGGTTAAAGTGTGAAAGAGGACACGAGAGAGGACACGAGAGAGGACACGAGAGAGGACACGGGAGAGGACACGGGTTAAAGTGTGAAAGAGGACACGAGAGAGGACACGAGAGAGGACACGAGAGAGGACACGAGAGAGGACACGAGAGAGGACACGAGAGAGGACACGGGAGAGGACACAGGAGAGGACATGAGAGAGGACACGAGAGAGGACACGGGTTGAAAGTGTGAGAGAGGACACGAGAGAGAGAGGGGTTTAAACTACGACAGAGGACATGAGAGAGGACACGAGAGAGGACACGAGAGAGATGGGTTCAAGTGTGAGAGAGGACACGGGTTAAACTACGAGAGAGGACACGAGAGAGGACACGAGAGAGGACAAAAGAGAAACAGGTTAAACTACAAGAGAGGACACCGGTTAAACTATTAAACTACAAGAGGACACAAGTTAAACTACGAGAGAGCAGACACCATTTACACATGAACTTAAAAAAAAACTACTTTAACAATCTTTCAGAGACCAGCGCTGATCCTGAACTGGTCCTGGATACTCAAAACTTCCTGGATCAGGTTTCGGCTTAAATTTCATATAATTATCATAATCACCAACAAAGATAATCGTCGTTAAATCAGCAGAATATGCAGAAAAACACGACTTATCCACAGGGAGTTGACAGAGGGACAAAGGGGTCTGTTGTTCGGGGCCCCAGAGTCTTAGGGGGCCCAGAATTGGACCCTCTTCCTGTTAACTGGTCCTAATCGTCACACAAAATTTCAATATTGCCCCATGTCTAATCGGCCGATATCGATACGATAAACAATACTAAACTCGATTAATAAGTCAATCATTTTATATCCCACTAAAACACAATCTGTTATTTTCCTAAGTCAAGCGTTCAAAATCCCAGTGCAACAGGCTAAAGGAGCGCCCCCTGTGGTTTCAGATGTGAACTGCCCCACCTCAGCCTCATCACTGTGAAAATTAAAAATCACTAAAGAACCAAAAACACCGAGTCGAACACAGAGAAACGTCAAAACACTGCGACGTTATGAGCAGAAATTTAACACGACTGAGCTCAGAGCACAACTCGAACAAGACGTCCAGTTATTCAGGTGATGTAATGTCTGGTGTAGACAGCTAGAGGGCGCCGTGTCTCCAGAACCAAACAAAAACAGCAACATTTTGAAAAGGGAGACACCGATCCAGCTCTTTGTTCACTTTCAATTCCGAAAACAGCATTTATTTCCTTTAAACTAAAATTATACAGGACAAAACTGATCCAAAACATGTTATTTATCTCTCAAGTCATTACAGAATAAGTTGTAGACATAAAAAATTTAAATTAAATTAACGCAATGATATTAAAAAGTCCTCAAAATGTCGCTGATAACAAGAAGCGGCAGCACATTTGGACTCAGACAATTGATCCACAGGGGAAACGATTTGGACAAAATAAGTAGCAAAGAAGGAAGCGACTGGTGTGAAAAAGGCAGAATTATACAAACTGTTTGTGCGTAAGTAAAAGTAAAAATACATTAAATACAATTATATCGGGGCTGTGTACAAGACATGGATAAACGTGACGACCTGTGACCCCAAACATGAGGTACACGTTCAAATCTAAGACAGCACTTCAGAATTATGGGTTTAAAAAAAAAAAACTCTTTCTTAAAAAACCTTGGACATGATGGCAGTAGTGGATTTTATAATTTATTATCCAATCAGAGCCTCACACGACTCTTTCTCTGCAGGTCAAGGCTCCGGACACAGAAACAGAAAGAGGCAGTTCATCAAAAAAATGACAAATCACTAACACGGACTTCACCCAGACGAATTTTAATGAAAACAGCGGCGCTCCGTCCACTATTTGCTGATGACGGTGCGATCTGTGCAGCTGTGTCGTCCGGCCCATTAACGCCCCGGTGTTTCCATGGCGACCGCTGCCCCCGAGGTCGGACTTTGGACTGAAGGCAGAGACGGAGAGAGAGATGCTATTCACTCGGGACGCACACGCCGACCACCGCCGCTAACGCTAACGCTGATCTGGAGCGAGTCCAGGCTGAGAGACACGTTAAGATGAACAGATTTAGGACAGACTCAGAGCAGTTTAAGGAAAAAATACAGAAAAAAAAATAAAAATATGGAGCGTAGTTTGACACTTTGACTCCAAATCACTGTCGTCTGCTTGGTAATAATCAAACTAAGATGAGTTTATGTAGTTTTAACTTTACTTTGCACTGGGGTTCAGTCACATGACATTTTTTCCTCATTACGGACGCCATTTTGAGGACTATTTTTGATTTAATTTTGTTTTTATAGGCAAACAGATGTAATTTTCAACATAATATCGATGTGAGTCTTTAAGCTCTCATGTAGATCCAGACATATTTAAATCCTAACTCAAATCAGATCTGTACAAACACGTTCGGATGTGATTTTTATATTAGTTTGTCAGTTCAGATCGTCTCATTCAAACTGTCAGCTTCGATATCGTCCCGTATCTGAATTAACACGTGGAATCTCGTCGGTGATAAAACGCAGTGAGGACGTTTTACCAGCTCCAGGCGAACAGCGAGAACGTGATTAAACTCATCTCTGTCCGAAGACGCTCAGTTTAAAGTCTTAAATGTTTCGGGTTAATGGAAGCGCGCCGCCTCCTGGTGGAGCTTTGTCTTCACGAACAACTCTGCAAAATGTTATATTTATATTAAAGAGGCCGTATTATACCGTTTTCTGATCCATGTCCTCAAAAGCAGACCTGGAGTTGTGTTTGTTTGTTTTATTAGTCTGTCACATCTCCAAAGCTCCAAACGCTCTGTTCCACATTGTGATGTCATCAAGTGGTAGTTTTTCAACTGAACAGCTCCTTTTACCTTTAGTTCAGTCGAGATAAGTGGAAACTCCAGAAGCTGAAATGATCCAAATGATTCTAGAAATGAAGGTGTGTGGAGTTTAAAAACAGTGGAGAACTTCCTGTATCGACACATGATGACATCACAAGGTGGAACAGAGTGTTTTCAGTCTGAGAGAAGAGCTCAGCTCAACTCCGGCTCTGTTTGTGATGAGGAAACATTGGAACAGATCAAAAAACAGCACCATATGGGCCCTTTAACACACAAACGCTGCAGATTTAGGCTGAGTTCTTTCTTAAACTGAAAACACTCTGTTCCACCTTGTGATGTCATCGAGTGGTAGTTTAAGTGAACAGCTCCTTTTACCTTTAGTTCAATCGAGATAAATGGCTACTCCAGGGCTGAAATGATCCAAATGATTCTAGTCAAGATATGTGGAGTTTAAAAACAGTGGAGCACTTCCTGTATCGACACATGATGACATCACAAGGTGGAACAGAGTGTTTTCAGTTTGACTCAGCCTAAATCAGCAGAGTTTGTGTGTTAAAGGGCCCATATGGTGCTGTTTTTGATCTGTTCTAATGTTTCCTCATCACAACAGACCTGGAGTTGAGCTGAGTTCTCTCTCCCAAACTGAAAACACTCTGTTCCACCTTGTGATGTCATCGAGTGGTAATACAGGAAGTGCTCCGCTGTTTTTAAACTCCACACACCTTCATTTCTAGAATCATTTGGACCGTTTCAGCTTCTGGAATAGCCACTTATCTCGACTGAACTAAAGGTAAAAGGAGATGTTCACTTGAAAAACTACCACTTGATGACATCACAAGGTGGAACAGAGCGTTTTGAGCTTTGGAGATGTTACAGACTAAAAATAAAGTGTGACTCAAACATGTGTGAATGAAACAAAACACAACTCCAGGTAGATTTTCCCCCAAATCGTTGAGTCTACCTATAGTTGAACCTACATGTGGCGTGTTTGCACGTTTCCGTCGCCGTCTGCTCCGAGTTCAGCCGCACGTCCACGGCTCCAGTTACAAAACAAACACTTGAGTTTCTGCAGGTTTAAAATATTAAGAGAAACCGCAGACTTCACAAACCAGGCCAAGCTGTGAGAAAAGAGGACATGACCTTTAACATCTGAAGAGCCCAGCGAGCGCACAGGAAGGAGCCGCTATGGACACGAGCTAGCCCCCCGCGCGCACCGCTAACACCTAGCATTAGCGCTCAGATCAATGTTTAATAGACGCAGCAGAAACAGAAAGGCGAGGGTCAGCGCTAAACCAGAAGACGCAAGGAAATGGTCAACGGTCAGATTTTTATACAGAGCTTTACAAGTGTTTTGCCCAAGGATACAACAGCAGCGTTCGTCTGTGGGAGCTGGAGTCGCACCACCAACCTGTGAGTCAGTACATCAGACGGGTCAACCAATGAATGAGCAGGATTTGAACCGGCAAAATTAGGACAAAACCACTGGGCGGTGCCAGCACAGATTTGGTCGATCTTGGAGATATTTTTGTGTTTGTTTAATAAACGAGAGCATTAAAATTCAAAATCGATAAGAGAAAAATACTCATCAGTTTTGTGTCTAGGCCTGTTTCCATGACGACCACATCGACTCTGTTCAATATATTATAACTGGAACGATCGTTTTTGGGGGTGAGTTTATGCAGGAAAATTTGAGGTTATTTTTTCTGCCATATGATCAGGAGCGACGTCGGGTAAAGACGACGTCTGATGTGTCTGTTATTAATGTTCATATGTCGATTGACAGACACAGACGTGAAATAAAAACCCCAGGATCATGTAGAGGGTTAATACGAACATTTAAGACCAACATGAGTCTGACAGCAGCAGGGACAGAGAGAGGACAGTTTATCAAAAGACAAAAAAAACCCTCAAAACAAAAAAACAAAAACAAAAAAAAACCTCAAAATAACTTGAATAAAGAAAATAAACTAAAACAAAAAACAACCCCAAAATAACAAATATATATATATATATATAATAAAAACTAAAAAGTCAAAAATAACACAAAAAAAACAACTTAAAAAATAAACTCAAAATAACAAAGAAACCCCAACCCAAAATAATTTTAAAAATAAAGTAAAAAAAATATAGTAAAAAAAACAACAACTTAAAAAATAAACTCAAAAAAAATAAAAATAAAAATTATAATAATCATTCAAAATTAAAAAAGAAACAACTGAAAATGACAAAAAACAAAAAAAAAAAGCAAAACTCAAAATAACTCATGCCTCCTTGGACCTGGCGTCCACATATGTGGACAACACATTTTGGGTCTAGGCCACAATGCAATTTTTTAGAAGAAGAATAACAGCAAACAATGCAAATGTATCAATTTAGACATTTTTAAGAGTTTAGACATTTTTAAGAGTTTAGACATTTTTAAGAGTTTAGAATGTTGAATGTTGATTTTTTTTGTATTATATATATATTTATTTCTTGTGCAGACTCGTGTCTCCTGCAGATCTTCACATCAGACACGTTGTTCCAAGAGGCTCAACTGTTGTTTCTCATTTAGTTTTTACTCAGGACAAATGTTGCTGTTTCAGGGACTTAATAGTTTTTGCAAATCAATTTTCAAATGTTTTATCAAAATGATTAAAATGTCACTTATGAGGACATTCATTTTACATCATTTTTCTCAAAAACTACATAATGTAAAATGATAACTCTTTGTATTTACATCATCAGGCTCAATCTGCCCAAATAATGAAGAGAAATGAATAAAGCGACACAACAGCTCGAGTCTGAGGAGGATAAGACCAAAATGACGAGTCTGACAGCAGCAGTTACAAAGAGGGGACACAGTTATTACATAGAAAGTGAATTGGAGCCGATGGAGCAGGAAGTGCGCCCATGATCACTTCCTGTTTGGAGCGCGGCGGCGGCTAGCGGGTTAACTACATCCATTTATATACACAGTCTTATGGTACAGATCAATATGTAACAATATTGTACATTTAAAATCCTTTTTTGTGAGTAATTCCGTTTTATCTTTTTGGTTTCAATATTATCGTTTAGTGTCTACGTTATATCGAGCTTCAAAATGTGTTTCTATGTGTTTGTATCTGCGCTAAGCTAAGTGCTAGGTCTAAACCAGATGTATTAAAGGCCTGAAACAAGTTGACAAAAGGACTAAAAAAGGTCCAATCCAAGGTACAATAATCTTGAAAACACTTGTAAAAAACAGAATATAAATGAATGGACCAAGTGAGTAAGAACCTACCGATCAGAGCAGCAGCTGTAACTCTTTTCATGTGCATCAGGAAAACGATTTCTTTCAGAGTTGAAGGTTTTTGTGAAGACCTTTCTCTCTATCAAAAGATCACACTTCGATTTGAACAGTTTTATTGCTATAACAACAACTTGACAATATGTTTTTTCACCATCAGGTTAAGGTTAAGGTTTAGCACAGTTGCTTTGGTTACCGTTAGCGTGCAGGGAGGGGTTAGCTAAGCGGGTTTAGCAGAACTGTGTTGGGAGAGAAATTGCACGTTAATGCTAGAATGTAGGGTCGGGAGGGACGGTCGCTGTCGGTCAGTCGAGAGGTGGTGACATTTAGGTTGTGTTTTAAGTTAGGAAAACGGATCGTGGTGGTAAGGTTAGCGTTGGGTTTAGAACAGTAGATTTGGTTAGCGTTAGCGTGTAGGGACAGGGCCTTGGTAGAGCTGTGTTTTGGTGGAAAAATATGACACGTTTATGCTAGAATGTAGGACAGGGAGGGACGGTGTCATGTGATTGGTCAGATGAAGTGTCCACGGTTAGGAACAGGGTTATTTTTAAGTTACGAAACGGGTTAAGGTGAGGTTAGGCGGTGTGTGTAATCCCTCAGTCGTCCAGGTATGAGTAACACACCTGGACCTAGCCAACACAAACAAACAAACTGTAAACAGGTGTGTAGCTTCAGTTTAGCTAGCTCCTCCCTTCAGACAGATATAAGACAGTGTCCAGCAGTAATCTGACCAAAACTGGACGAGCAGCTAAACGTCTTCACTCTAAAACTTTAGCCCAGTGACAGATTTGAATTTTTGTGTTACTTTGGTTTAAGTTTAAAGCTAGGGAAATGATTTGGGGTAGTTTCACGCGTTAGCAGAAGTAACTTTAGAACAAACACAGCCTTACCTCAGCTTACGCCATAAAATAAAACATAAAACTGTCATAAACATGTCATTTGAGGTTCATAGCAAAAGAAGCTAACACGTTACTGCGGCAACCAGAGCAACGTCATCACTTCCAACTATCCAGCTCTTTAAACGACCCATTTTACACCGTTTTCTGATCTCTGTGATGAGGAAACTACGTTAGACAGACCTGGAGTTGTGTTTTTTTTGTTTCATTCTCACATGTTTAACACACAAACCCTAGAATCATTTGGATCATTTCAGCTTCTTCACTTGTGTCTTCTGAACTAAAGGTAAAACTAGCTGTTCACTTGAAAACGACCACTTCATGACATCACAAGGTGGAACAGAGCGTTTTGAGCTTTGGAGATGTTACAGACTAATAATAAAGTGTGTGGATACAATAAAACACGACTCCAGGTCTGTTTTTGAGGAGGAAACAGGATTAGAACATGGATTAAAGCTACAAGAGTCAGTTTTGTGTGATATACGGCCTATCCTGGTCATTTTAATCGGACATTTATCGACGGCGCAGACAAAATGGTCGTTTACATGTTTTTTTTTTATAGATTTGCCAATGATCAATACAAGTCCATACCTCGAGTTCCTAAAGTTCACTAAAAATGCAGCGTTTGTCAAACTTGGAGCAGTTCAGAGGCACCAAAACAGCCTCGACTTCTCATAGTTTGTGACATTTGGAGGCTAACGCTAACTTTCCCATAGAAAAAGCATCGTCGCTAACGTATGTAAAGGCACCAGCTAAAGGAACGCAGGCCTCGTGTTTACAAACACTCGAGCGTCTGTACCACTTCCTCTGTTCGTTTGTAAATCGCCCACCAGCTCTTTTCCTCAACAAAACAAAAACAAGACACGCGCCGACTTCCCATGACATCAGCACAAACTAAATTTTCCGTTTCCTGCGTTTTCTTCCAGCTTAAGCCGTACAAAGCTCCTTCCTGTTTAACACACAACAATTAGCATCTACCTCAATGCTAACGCAAACAAGATGTAGCTACAATGAGACTTAGCGAATCGAAAAACAAGCGGATTTCTAGATCGTTAGCATCCTCTGCGCAAACGTTTAACCAGATAAAGACGACAGGGCAAGGCGCAGATGCTAACACGAACTTTACGTAGCTTCAACTGGATTTAGCAAAACAAAAACACGCATTAAAGTGATAGTATGGAACTTTCTGGAAGTGCAAAGTGTGTGATTCCATGGAAAGAGAAAGTTAAAACCATACTTTGACTCACAGATAAGTGTAATGTCATACTGTGGAATATTATAGGGACAACATTTCCGTGGAGACGAGCAGGAGCAGGCCAAATAAGAGTCAGGTTTGTGGAGAGGCGAGCCCGTTCACAGTAAGAACGCACGTCTTTCAGCGCAAAAATAACATCCATAATGAAAAACACAGGCTTTTATACAAGTCTAATGTTTGTAATTAAAGCCATAGTGAGTAACTTTTTTGGCAAACGTCTCGCTGTGATGATACTGAATTTAATAATTAGACTACCCAGAAAAAAGACTCATTTAGATGTCACAAACACAATATGTAAATGCAAACGTATAAACAATATGGCTTTCAACGTGATTTCACTGAACGATACTTGAATTTTCGATTTGTTCGCATCAACGCAACAAACACGAAACATATTTAGCCCCAAGTCCAGCAGAGGCAGCGAGAGAAGAGACGTTAGCTCTCACCTCTCGCCCAACCACAACCAAATCTATACAATCCACAATGGGAAATGAACATTACAAAGGTTTCAGTGGGATTTAACATCAAAAAAACACACACATTACTCAATTTTAGCCTTAATTAGCTGCAAGATCACACAATCAAATCAAAATGAGCTATTAGCAAATCAAAAAGACTACAATTATTTTAAAAAATGTCATGTTATTCTGTATAAAACCTGCTAATGCTGCAGTTTATACCTGTATGTTCTTGTCTTGCTTGTATTACGTACTCAATTTAAGTGTTAATGATTCTAGATGGGTTTAAAACACACACTGTGAACTAAATCTTACTATTAAAAACACAAATTGCTTATGAACCCTTAAAAAAAACCTCATTAACTATTAAACTAGCATTTTTTTTCTTACATAATCAACCACACATTTATTTAATTAAACATAAAAAGCAGCAGAGGAGCAGATTAGCTCTCACCTCTAAAATGCAAAAGATCCAGAGGCTGGAACGGCCCAGTGGAGCCGTTATATTCCATCACCATGTTATCGCTAGTACATGCCGACATCAAGCTAGCAGCGCAGAGGGGAGGAGAAGGGGGAGAACCAGGGGAATTAGGGACAGAAACGGACCTCCATTTTGGCCCCCGACACTCGGAGCAAAATGACGCTTTGCTCTGTGGTGCGGCTGGAGGGAACAAGCTAGTTAGTGATGTCACCTCTCAACGCAGGCGTGCGATTGGGGCGACGCCGGTCCGTGGGCCCGGCTGTCAGAATATATAAACACAAGGGAAGGGGAAGGAGAGGAGGAGAGGGGAGATGGAGGAAAGGGAGGGGTTGTGTCTCAGCTATATGTGTCAAGAGTTAACTAGAGAGCTGCTGACTAGAAAGAGATCGAAAACCAAGACTACGCAGGATTAAAACAGGTCAAAACAAGATCTAAGATGAGTTTAGATAAGGAGATAAACAGGTCTAGGATCACAACTAAACCAGCGTCTAAAACCAGGTATAGATAACACTTTAACCAAGTCTAAAGCCACACTTAACTAGAACTAAACCACATCCAAAACAGCTCTATAAAAAGACTTAACCAGGGCTGAACCAGAACTCAACCAGGTCCAAATGGGACTAACCCAGGTCTCAAACTAGACTTATCCAGAATTAAACCAAGGAAGGGGTTGTGTCTGTCTGGCGACTGAAAAAAGACCCAAAACCAAGACTAAACCAGGACTAAACCAGGATTATCCAACAGCACTCCAAAACTACGTTTAAGTCAGAACTAAACCAGGTCTAAAACCAGACTAAGCCAGATCCAAAAGAGCTCTATAATAAGATAAAACCAGATCTGAACCAGGTCTGACCCAGAACGCAAAGTCCAAAAATAGACCTGGTTTAGTTTAGATTCAGACCTTAAACCAGACTTACCAAGGACTAAACCAAAGGAGGCTCGTGGTTGTGTCCGTCTGGCTACTGAAAAAAAAAAAGACCCAAAACCAAGACTAAACCAGGACTAAACCAGGTCTGAACAAAAGACTAGGACAGGATTAGATAAGAGGATAAACAGGTCTTGAAACAAGGTCTGAATCAGAACTCAACCAGGTTCAAATGGGACTAAACCAGGTCTAAAACCAGCACTCTACAAGGTATAAGTCAGAACTAAACTAGGTCTAAAACAAGACTAAACCAGAACCAAAACAGCTCTAGAAATATGGCCTGAGTAAAAACAGGTCTGAATCAGAACTAAACCAGGACTAAAACAAAGCCCAAAACTACTTATAAACCAGAACTAAACCAGGTCTAAAACCAGACTAAACCAGGTCTAAAGCCCAGACTAAACCAGGTCTAAAGCCAGCACTATACAAGGCATAAGTCAGAACTAAACCAGGTCTAAAAACCAGCCTCGACTACAACTAACCCAAAACTAAAACATAAAATCATTGTCACTGTTTATATTTGGTAGTAAATGGGATTTATTTTGGTAATGTGATAAAGGAGATGTTTTATCTGCTAAGAGCATCGACAGACTCAGTGTTGGTTTAGTCTGTGTGTTAAAGGGTCAGTTCCACAGATCCAGGGCTGACTCACGGGTGTTAGCGTTAGACAGAGGGGTATTAACGGGATCACAGGGTCAGCGTAAGACAGAGGGGTATTAAAGGGATGTGTCACAGGGCAGTTATTAAACCGCCAAGTCATAAAACCATCGCTCAATCAGGACGCTCAATATGACACGATATTTGGACGATCTTTTCAAAACACATCAGAGAACTGTGCTAATGTTTGTTAGCATTACAGTCATGGCTGGCCTCTGAAAGTTGTGAACAGAGCTTATAAATTCATCACGGGGAGTAATTGTAATGCGAGGAAAGTGTCTGCAGTGTTTCCCACAGATGGTGATGGTACAAATTATGTTTATTTGTTATGCCAATATATAATCCAGTGTTTTGTAGGGTCTGGGGGGATGTTTTAGACTCTTGGAAGTTGTTTTTCAGGTTTAAACCCGGCACACAGCGCCTTTAACGTGCTCTTAAAGTGACTCCTTCTATAGTCTGCCGGTGTGTGTGTCTGACAGGCGCTTGTCTGTCTGATGAAGATGAGGCTCAGGTGTGTGTGACAGGTGTGACAGGTGCGACCCTGAATGACCCAGAGGAACAAACAGGGACATCAACAATATCAAATGTCAAACGTGGTATTTGAACCATCCTGATACCTGCGGTTAGACGAGAGCAGGAGGGGTCACTTATAATAATATCGTCGGGCTGCAAAATTACTCGAAATTTAATGGAAAGTGCAGTTTGAATGGAAACGGCAAAGGGCAAAGGCAGCAGCAGTTTTTAAGTATATCATAGTTTCCTCCAAAAACATCAAGATATTCTGCATAAAAGCTGCTACCCCTGTAATTTATCAATACTAATAATGAAGATCCTGCTTTCGTTCCCAATTTATCGCCCATTTTCCTACATAACACGACTCCATTCGGTCCAATGAGACATTTATGACACTTTCACACCTGCACAGTTGGAAATAGAGCCATGTCTTCATTGTTTTTTTTGTTCAGTGTGATGTGTGGAATATGTGGACCAAATTTAAATGGTCTATGGCACATGTGTCACACTCAAATTCACAAAGGGCTAAAATTAAAGTCACAGGCCAAACTAAATATTTATTGAAAAATCACATCTGCATGTTTTCTCTTCTTTTGAGATATTTAATGTTAAACCTTTTCTTTTTAAAATAAATGTTTAATAATAGTTTTGCTTAAACACTGAATCCAGAACAAGTATTAACAAATGATAAATACATTTTAAAGTAAATCTGTCTCTATATCTGTAGCTTTTGAGCTCCTTTTAAATGTTTTTTTTTTTTTCACAGCTCTAATACATATTTTATATGATCTCACGGGCCAAATATAATTATATCAAGGGCAAAATTTGGCACGTGGGCCTGAGTCTGACATGTCTGGTATTTGGCAAACTAATTTTTCATCCCGGTTAATCAAAACACATGTATTTCTATGACAAATGTTGGACGTTTCCATGGCAAACACGATTGGCTCATTGGCTTTTTTGTCCAGTGTGATGTCCATGCCACATTTAAAATGTTTGTGAGAACATTTTTTTTTATCCCATTCAAATGTTCAAAGGGGGCGCTGTGGAGCACTGTAATGCCTCAGCTGTAAACTGTATATCGACGCGTTCAGGTCATCAAATAAGGTCCAACAAATCATTCGTCGTATATGAATTTTTGAAAATGAAATTTAAAGACCATCCACTTTGAGATTCTGGGAGTAAATTTTCAATTAATATTTCTCATAAACTTTCAAATAAATAAATACAAGTGTGAAAGTTTGCTTGGGACTAATCAGGTGGTAACGAATGACCACAAGATCTACAATTTTAAAATCTGTTTTGCCAAGTAAAAAAAAACAAAAAACATTTTCACATTCAACTGAACCAAATCCATTTTGAAAAATTGTGTTTTTTGTTTTCATTTTATACAAATATCACTGAAAATAACGTGTAATTGATTTTAACAAGGAGGTACATGAACTTAAATAGTGAACTACATTTTGAAAACTGTCCTACACAAAGAGAAATGTACAAGCCTCTGGTGACTTTTTTAAAATGAACTTTTTTTTAATTTTTGTCCTGAACAAAACTACATTATGGACATTAGTTTCCATTGAGCCTTTAGTGGCTTTAGTGGCTGTAGAGGATCGAGTTCATCAGGATTATTTATACTGTCTTTGAACGGATTTCAGAGTTTTTGTCAGATTTAAGGCAGAGTTGTGGTGCTGTCTGGCTTCAGAAAGGACTCAGCCAGTGTTCTGATTCTGAACATATTTTGGGGGTTTTTTCTGCACACATCCATGGATCATTACATTTTAACTTGGGCATTTTAAATCAAATACTGATCAAAAACAACTTAAAAGAAGAATCAAAATAGAACACAATCTGTGACATGAAGAGTTTGTTTTAAATATTTTGTATTTATTCACATTTTCGTCATTCTCCTGTTGAAGGTCATCTGGTCGAGGGTCATTTACACTGATTAAACATTCCCCAAAGATTTACTCACCTGAGTCGCTCCTCCACATCAGATCAAGAAAATCCGGTGCAGAGGAGCATGTTTCAGGAAGTTATTACTGTGGAGAGATGTTCAACCAAGTGCAAATGGCCCCTCCAGGACCTGTGTGGACCAGAGATCAGTCTACTGGCCCCTACAGGACCTGTGTGGACCAGAGATCAGTCTACTGGCCCCTACAGGACCCGTGTGGACCAGAGATCAGTCTACTGGCCCCTCCAGGACCCGTGTGGACCAGAGATCAGTCTACTGGCCCCTCCAGGACCCGTGTGGACCAGAGATCAGTCTACTGGCCCCTCCAGGACCCGTGTGGACCAGAGATCAGTCTACTGGCCCCTCCAGGACCCGTGTGGACCAGAGATCAGTCTACTGGCCCCTCCAGGACCTGTGTGGAGCTAGGCCCTGAACAGGACCTGCTGAAAACACGGCGAAGTGAGCGAAGGATGGAGCGGAACCTGCTCCTCTTCTGTGGCATCTCCAGATGTCTTCGGATGGTGTCTCTGACGGTCTCTATGTAGTCATCGTGATTAAGGAAACCACTGAAACAAACCCATTTCTTTGTGGACCCTGAGCACAGGTCCCTGTACACGGCCTCAGCCACGTCGTTGAGGTTCTCAGTATCGGGCCTCACCCTCACCTTCCATTCAGACATCTGTGACGTCAGCTGCTGAAAACAGTTTGGTGAACGTTGGTTGTACTGCAGGCGGGTTTCTGGTCTGGAGGACACGTCGGCTCACCTCAAAAGCCAAGCCCCAGATATGCTCTTTCTTCCACTCACACGGAGAATGTTCACGGGCGACAGGAGCAGTGGGCTCCTCTGTTTGGGGGGTCTGGACCTGGGGCAGGGGACACAGTGCTGACCACTTTGTGGATCTTGTGGAGAGACCTTCTGACTGGGTCTTTTTTTGAGACCTGATCCTCCTGCTTATTGAGCCACTCCTTCAGGCTCTTCATGAAATCTGACACTTTGGTTTGGACCTTCCTAGAAAATCTCCAAACTCCAAAAGAGCTGTCGGGGCTCATGTGGTTCACAATCACCTGAGAGAGACCCTGGCTCACGTCCTTGTGCTTTCCGTTGGAGATATCCTGGGACAGTCTCTCATAGAAACTGTCCTCCTCCTGGAGGTCTGCAGACAGCTGGACCAACTTCTCTAGAGAAACGGAGGCGTCCTCTACCATTGTGTCCACATCAGCTCTGACTTTGCTCTCTCTGGCGATTTGAATCAGGGATTTTCTAAAGTAGGTTTTAGCGTAACACAGGGTTAGAAAGACTGGATCCTGTGTAGAACTCTATATAAACAGGATTCTGTGCCAATGGCACCAGCAGGACTGGAGTGAGAGCCCTCAGCTCCATTAGAGTCCTGGGAGCAGCTGCCCTGAGAGGATCCCATCTCATTACAGATGGACAGAATGGATTTGGCAGCCTCTTCACTGTTAGCGCTCACACTGTCCAACAGCTCCTCCTGCTCTTCACTGCAAAGGCAAGCAGCTCGAGTTACCTTCAGCGCTGCCTGCTCCAGGATCTCCTTCACCTGTTCAGCTGGAGATGTGCTGCTGGATGTGGGAGAGGCCTGTTTCGAGTCCTGGTCTGAGACATTGGATGTCGAGACGTCTCCCTGATTCTCCTCTGGTTGTGCACTGTGGCATGGGTAACAGCAGCAGAGCCTGCGCAGAATGTTCTCTGAAGGTCTTTGCTCAGTCTCAAATGGCTCTTCATCCTGACGTTGGTAACAAGCTGCACAGCACTGAGCCAGTTTCTGCCTGACTACCTGAAACTTGGTCTTTGGGGAGCTTTCCTGTTCCTGTGCAGATAGGGTAGAAGCACAGGAACAGCTCTGTTCAGCTGGTGTTGGGGTCTCTTCCTGTTCCTCCTCTATGGGCACGAGGGTTGCATGTCGGATATTGCGCGTCCGCCTTAGTTTTTCTCCAAGTCTGAAACGTCTCGTATCTCTCATATCTATTTCCACAGGCTTTGGAGAGGCAGGAACCTTCAGCTCCTTCTGAGGTGTAGAGCTTTCTTCAGATGCACCACAGAGCAGTTCATTGGTGAAATTCTTTTGGCTGCTGATGCTCTGAGGTGCTAAAGGAACAGTGGATTCTCTGTCCCGAGATGTTGAGGAAACATGGGTGGTTTCCTCTTCAGGGGAGGGTGTCTGAACACAACACCGGCAGCAGCTCGGAATGAACTTTCTGGCGTAGCTGACAATGGTGTGGAGCTTGGACTTAGGTGTTTTGTACGTTTGCCCTTCCTTTACCACTGGTTTGTTCTTCTGGACACTGAAGCGGGACAAGGCTGAGTTGACTTTGTTGGTCACCTCACCGCTCACCATCTCTAGGACCTTCTCGATGGCCTGAGGTTCTTCTGAGGTCCTGAAGAGGGCTCTGAAAACTGGGACCAGCGCAGCCATCACCGCTTCATATGACACCATGTCATCACTACGAGGTTTATCACTGTAAATGTAGTCCAATAAAACCTTGACTATTTCCCTGGAGGCGACCGTGATCATCTTGATGATCAAGTCTATCATCTTGGCCTTCTTCTCCCGCTCCGATAGGTTTAGGCTCTGCACGTTCTCCCAGTAGGAGTTGAGCAAAGTTTGGATCCTCTCCACAGAGACGACAGGTACAACCTCATCCAGGGGGCAGCTGGTACTGCCTTGTTCTTCTCCGGACGGGGGCGATAGGTGTCTCGTCTTGGAGAATGTCCTCAGCTCCTCCAGGCTTTCATCAGCCAGTGCATTCCTGCGTCCTGTTCTGCTGCTGGCAGTCCGTCGCTGGAGGGAGTCTGACATCCTGGCTCTCAAGGCTCATCTCCTCCAGGGTAACTCCTTCAATGTCTTTGTCTGCCATAACTCTCCAAGTAATAAATGTAAGGTAATAGATAAAACCTACAGAGCGCCGACTGAACTGTCTGCTGCTGTAAACACTGTGTGTTGTCTGTTAAGCAACTTGTAAGTGAATGAACTGAAGTTGGTGTTGGGACACTTCCTTTTGCTAAGGAGACGGTGATGTCACAAAGTGTCTCTTTGAAGCAAAGCTCTGGAGTTGCCGTGGAAACGAGAATGTCTGAGTTCTAAAGCTGTGATGTCATCGATGCTCTGAACGCGGAACAGGCTGTGGTCATGTGACAGGCTGTGGTCATGTGACAGGCTGTGGTCATGTGACAGGCTGTGGTCATGTGTCAGGCTGTGGTCATGTGACATCTGAACTTTCTAGATCTCTATAGTTTAAACTGAGCTGGAGACGGGTCAGAATGTTGTGGTAGAATTTAATGTTAAACTGATTCCAGATGTTTATTCCTGGTTTAAGGTTAATGTTTATATAAATCTTATAAATCGCCAAATAAAACTTGGTGATTGTTTTAATCAGGCTGTGAACTTTGGTGTTAGGTCTGTATCTCAACACTGATTGAAGTTATAGTGGTAGAAATACTTCATTTGCTGTAATAGTTAGAATCAGTGGTTCATTCTGCTGCATTTGGCCCCTGTGCCATAGTTTGAAACCTGCTCTAAAATTCACCTGTAAATGTATTTTATTTTTACATAATATTTATCAAACTTCCCTCGACTGTGAGTGACTGGGGTGATTCATGCTGCTGTGGCAAATGGAAATGAAACCGTGCTGATACGAGACATTAAATAAAACCGTTGTATTTCATATGTAAACTCATTACACTCATTACATTTAAGTCATTGTTTTAACCCCATTAACTTATAGGTTAAATCTGACAAAATCCATTAATGGAAATGTCATTAAAGTCGTATTCTGAGTTTTTAAGAGCGTCACAGATATTTTTCATCTTTTTTAGTTGTGGTTTTTGATGACTTTCTGTTGGGAAACTTGAATTTTAGCTCATAGTTGGATTAGTTTAGAGCATCTATTTAGTCAAGTCGAGTACTTGTCGCCCTTTACGGCCGCGGGGTACACGCCACAGCAAAGATCCTGCCTTTCATTCCCAGTTACATCCTCCTTCCCCCCAAAATCAGCCTCTATGTAATAATACTCTAATGTCACCATGACCACACCCAAAGTCATATCCAAAATGTAAATGATCATCTTTAATTGCACATGGGTCTTGGCCAAATTTGAAGTGTTTGTGATGAAAACTGTGCGAGGAAACGTCTTAAATACGAGGGTGTGCGCTTCTGTCAGACCCGGGTTTGATCCAATATGGCCGACTTCCTGAACAATTTAGGGCGGGGCCATAATATCATTTTTTGATGCGAGTTTCTGATTTTTACGTTGACTTTTTTCTGGGTCGGGCCTCATGAAAATCTAAGTTTGAGGTGGCGCTACTGACTCATCTTTGTTATTTTTTCCCGGGGTCTTCGGTGACAATTAAAGTTCATCTGGTTATAATTTTTGATACCTGTCACCGCCATGTCGGGCTGTGTTTACTACTTGATTTTTGCCATTTTCCTGCGGTTTTAATTAGTCGCTCGCCGGGAAGTTGTCCAGGCTCGGGCCTAATACATATCTGATTTCTATAGAGCTGGAAAATACACTTTACAAATCTATTCATTCACTCCACACTCGCTGGTGGTAAGATACTATTGTAGCCACAGCTGCCCTGGGACAGACAGAAGCAAGGCCCCTCCCTCCACACACATCTAGGCCTGTCGCTTGGAGTTGATAAAGCAACACAGTGATTATTGTGGCTACACCACATTCATACCTGGCAACGTGGGTGAAGTGTCTGAAGAGCTTAAGGACACAACTACAGTATTTGCCACTAGCGCCCCCCTGTGGCACCTGTATTCAGAGCGGCCTCCTATCCAAGTACTGACTAGGCCCCGCCCCGTTTAGCTACAGACATCAGGCGGAGGACAAGAAGGTTTGGCCAGATGCCCTCCCTCTGCGTGTCAGATGCCCTCCCCGTGTGTCAGATGCCCTCCCTGTGTGTCAGATGCCCTCCCTCTGTGTGTCAGATGCCCTCCCTCTGCGTGTCAGATGCCCTCCCTCTGCGTGTCAGATGCCCTCCCTCTGTGTGTCAGATGCCCTCCCTCTGTGTGTCAGATGCCCTCCCTCTGCGTGTCAGATGCCCTCCCTGTGTGTCAGATGCCCTCCCTGTGTGTCAGATGCCCTCCCTGTGTGTGTCAGATGCCCTCCCTCTGTGTGTCAGATGCCCTCTCTGTGTGTCAGGTGCCCTCTCTGTGTGTCTGGTGTGCCCTCTCTGTGTGTCAGGTGCCCTCTCTGTGTGTCAGATGCCCTCTCTGTGTGTCAGATGCCCTCTCTGTGTGTCAGGTGCCCTCTCTGTGTGTCAGGTGCCCTCTCTGTGTGTCAGATGCCCTCTCTGTGTGTCAGATGCCCTCTCTGTGTGTCAGATGCCCTCTCTGTGTGTCAGATGCCCTCCCCGTGTGTCAGATGCCCTCTCTGTGTGTCAGATGCCCTCTCTGTGTGTCAGATGCCCTCTCTGTGTGTCAGATGCCCTCTCTGTGTGTCAGATGCCCTCTCTGTGTGTCAGATGCCCTCTCTGTGTGTCAGATGCCCTCCCCGTGTGTCAGATGCCCTCCCTCTGCGTGTCAGATGCCCTCCCGTGTGTGTCATAGATGCCCTCTCTGTGTGTCAGATGCCCTCCCTCTGTGTGTCAGATGCCCTCCCTCTGTGTGTCAGATGCCCTCCCCGTGTGTCAGGTGCCCTCTCTGTGTGTCAGATGCCCTCTCTGTGTGTCAGATGCCCTCTCTGTGTGTCAGATGCCCTCTCTGTGTGTCAGATGCCCTCCCCGTGTGTCAGATGCCCTCTCTCTGTGTGTCAGATGCCCTCTCTGTGTGTCAGATGCCCTCTCTGTGTGTCAGATGCCCTCTCTGTGTGTCAGATGCCCTCTCTGTGTGTCAGATGCCCTCCCCGTGTGTCAGATGCCCTCTCTGTGTGTCAGATGCCCTCTCTGTGTGTCAGATGCCCTCTCTGTGTGTCAGATGCCCTCCCCGTGTGTCAGATGCCCTCCCTCTGTGTGTCAGATGCCCTCCCTCTGCGTGTCAGATGCCCTCTCTGTGTGTCAGATGCCCTCTCTGTGTGTCAGATGCCCTCTCTGTGTGTCAGATGCCCTCTCTGTGTGTCAGATGCCCTCTCTGTGTGTCAGATGCCCTCTCTCTGTGTGTCAGATGCCCTCCCTGTGTGTCAGATGCCCTCTCTGTGTGTCAGATGCCCTCTCTGTGTGTCAGATGCCCTCTCTGTGTGTCAGATGCCCTCCCCGTGTGTCAGATGCCCTCCCGTGTGTCAGATGCCCTCCCCGTGTGTCAGATGCCCTCCCCGTGTGTCAGATGCCCTCCCCGTGTGTCAGATGCCCTCTCTGTGTGTCAGATGCCCTCCCTGTGTGTCAGATGCCCTGCCTGTGTAGTTTAGATCTGAAATGTGATTCTTGTATTAGTCTTTTTGTCAGTTCTTCTAGATGTGTTTAATATCTGGCCTTTGAGCAGAATCATATTAAAACATAAATCGTAAATCTAAGTCACAAAATGACAACTAGATGTTTTGCTCAGCTAGTCTCGAAGCTCATCGAGACTAGCTGTTATAGCGACTAATTTGGATCCATATTTGTATCATAGCAACCAAAGAGCCAATCAGGAGCGTTGTCAAACCTGTTGCTAACGCTAACAGGAGCGACGTCGGGGAAAGAAGGACCTGATGTGTCTGTTATTAATGTTCATATGTTGATTTACAGACACAGACGTGAAATAAAAACCCCAGGATCATGTAGAGGGTTAATATGAACATTTAAGACCAACATGAGTCTGAAGCAGCAGGGACAGACAGAGGGGACAGTTTTTTATTATAAAGTGAATTGAAGCAAGAATCCATGGAGCCGAAAGTGCGCCCATGATCATTTTTTTGCAACGCGGCGGCGGCGGCTAGCAGGTTAGCTCTGTCCATCCATATAAACAGTTCATGGACACATTTGAATATTGTCCAATGCTGAGGCCAGAGTCTCTGCTGAAGGAGCAACTGAGCCTCGTGTTTTGATGATGTCGTTTTAACCCTTTGCTCTCATTGGCTAAACAGGGAACCCAACGTCTATAATCAGCAGCTAATCTCATAAGAGTTTACAGCGGTGTTGATATTAGCGCCGTTATGTCAGTGTGACTTTTGCAGGTGGTGTGGCAGAAACAGGAAAGAGGAAATCTTTATATGAGCGACAGGAAGTGAGCAGCAGCGACCCAAACTGAGCTAGTCTGAACAACAGAAGGAACAGAGGCAACGCCATCAGATGTTTATCTACATCTCGATTTATGTGAAGCACTTTGGTCAGCTCGGGTTGTTTTCAATGTGCTACATAAACAAACTTGAACTGAGATCAACTGATTTCTAATTATGTTTTTGATGTTTTTAATGGAGAAATGTACAGCCAGTCCTCTGTCAGTAAAAGCATGTGGGTTTGGAGCAGAGTTGAGGCTTTAAAAAAAGGACAAAACTGAACTATTTTTTGGTTTTAAATCCATCCTATTGAGCTTGTGTCTCTATGGTTCTCATCTCTGTGGATCATTCTGTTATAATTTACACTTTTTAAGTCACAATATTCAGCTAAAACCACGTAATAAAATAAACAAATCCGCTGTTTTCTGCGTTAGAAAACTGTAGTGAGGAGATGAGAGAGGAGACGAAAAAAGGAGGAGACGAGAGAGGAGAGAGGAGACAAGAGAGGAAAGAGGAGAGGAGACGAGAGAGGAGAGACAAGAGAGAGACGAGAGAGGAGAGGAGACGAGAGAGGAGACGAAGAGACGTTAGAGGAGACGAGAGAGGAGACAAGAGAGAGGAGAGAGAGGAGACGAGAGAAAAGAGAGGAAACGAGAGAGAGGAGACGAGAAGAGAAGACGAGAACAAGGAGATGAGAGAGAGGAGACGAGAGTTGCGTGCGTGTCACACTGGGCGTGTCACAGGGGGCGTGTCACGGTGGAGGTTAAACAACAAATGGGCGTCTTGATAATAGTGGATTAAATTAAACTCAAACATGAATCACTCCAAATACAACTTCAGAGGAGAAACGAGAAGAAACGATGAGAACCTGGAGAAACATCTGAAAAGTCCAGCTCCAGTTCACGACTTATTTAAAACTGTGGCCCCTGCAGCAGGAGTCGGTCGAACGCTGTGGGGGTGACGTCACACTCGCTCAGTCCATGTCTTTTACTGTGTCCGTGTTTCCTTTTCCAACTCGTATTCACACAAAAACACGAGAACGAGGAGAACAGGTTTGACTCAAGTTTGACATAAAATGGCGTCAGAGATCTCACAAGAAAGAGAGAACAATAAGAGAACTAGGGGGGCGATAAGGAAAAAAAAACTAACAATAATTACACCTGTGTCAGGCAGCGTTTATTAGTGTGCTG
The DNA here is from genome assembly GCA_019594935.1 of Periophthalmus modestus. Taxonomy (NCBI): domain Eukaryota; kingdom Metazoa; phylum Chordata; class Actinopteri; order Gobiiformes; family Gobiidae; genus Periophthalmus; species Periophthalmus modestus. The sequence continues at coordinate 919,189 of JAIEZT010001328.1, forward strand.
GGAGTTCAGGGGCAGAGAAGAAACTATGAGAACCTGGAGAAACATCTGAAAAGTCCAGCTCCAGTTTCACGACTTTATTAAAAACTGTGGTCCCCTGCAGCAGGAGTCGGTCGAACGCTGTGGGTGACGTCACACTCGCTCAGTTCCATGTCTTTACTCTGGCAGCCAGGGCCAGCGATAATGCGATAATGATCAAAAAACAAACCTCTCCATCCCAGAGGAGAGATTCAAATATTAAGTAAATCTATTAGAAAGCTGCTCTGTATAAAGCCTCATATTGCACTTCTCTCTGATCTGTTCTAATGCAGTTTCCTCGTCACAAACAGACCTGGAGTTGAGGTTTTTGTTTCATTCTCACATGTTTAACACACAAACTGCAGATTTAGGCTGAGTTTTTCTCTCTCAAACTGAAAAAAAAAAAACACTCTCCAGGTCTGTTTTTGAGGAGGAAACAGCGTTAGAACTCGGATTAACGCTCACAAGAGTCAACTCTGCGTGATATAGGACCTTTAAATGTTTTAGTTGAGGAAGTTCAAGTACAATGTGGACTGTAAAATTCACTTTTAGATGTTTTGACTGCACTGAAAAAGCAAAAAAAAGACGTGTCCTTACTGTGTAGAATCTGATTTTCGATCGAAAGTTAAACTAATATCAAAACTAGATTCTTGTTCGCAGGTATCGATACTTAAAAAGCCCACTGACACGACAGAAATGTTTTATTCTGCGCATTTTCAAACCCTGTCCTCACGATTTTGCCCTCAGCCTTGTTCTTTTTAAACTCTCTGCAGTTGGCGTCGTGAACATGTGCTGCACCAGGAGGAGGCGAACACGCTTGGAATGAAAACACGGAGCCTGTTTGGACAAGACCCAGCGATAACTAGGGGCTAACGGTAGCACCACGTTAGCAAACCTCTCAGGAATCATGAAGCTAGCTAACAATATCCAGGAGCTACACTTTTGCGACGGCTCAACACTCGTAACTGTTGGTCATAGATTTATATAACGAGCCCTTTAAAAAAACTGATCTTAACGCACAAACTGAGTCTTTTAAGCTTTAATCCATGTTAGCACGTCGTTAGCGCCTCAAAAACAGACCTGGAGTTGTGTTTTGTTTCATTCCCACATGATCATTATTAGTCTGCAACATCTCCAAAGCTCAAAATGCTCCGTTCCACCTTGTGATGTCATGAAGTGGCAGTTTTACTTCCTCTAAACATTATATTTTTACAGCTTCAAATGTGGTCCAAAGTTATTCCTCACTTCTGAGCGTCCTAATTACTCACCACGATGAGTTTATAAGCACTTTTCCGAACTCTCAGGGACCAGATCAGAGTTTGGCCGTCACGGTAATGTTAACGGCGTACTTCCTGATCCTCAATGACGATAAAAGTCTTTATAATTAGACACAGACGGACTTATTTTGATCTCAGGAGCTGCTTATACAACACATCTGCACCGGGGCCAGACACATTTTGCACAAACTCATCACACAGAGAGAGCTCTACATGTATTTCTATGGTGGAATGTTCAGCAGTTACCATGGAGACACGCTACACAAATTAGCAAACACTGCCAAAAAGTCTTAAGATAGTCTAAAAACACAAAATGGATTTAAAAAGCACATTTTCAGAAGGTTGTGATGAGTCCGAGCTCACGGTTCTGTTTAGGAGTTTGATTTTACACAAAAAACAGAGCGACTCACTGAAAAACTGTTTGCTAATGCTAATGCTAACGCTAGCCAACTTGTGACTGTGATGTTATTGGAGAGAGACTTGTTTAACAGCACAGATCAGCTCACCTGTTCTAATTCCAACTAAGCCGCCTCTTTATGGTCAGATTGTGTTAAAATAAAACTCAGATTAGAGTCTTACGGAGCTTCTGACAGAGTAGTGCCTTTAGTTAGCGTCACACCCCCCGGGATGAGTGATGACATCAGCTGCAAAGAATCAATATCAGCAATATCCACCTTAAATAATTTTATATTTGAAAATAAGTAACAAAAATGTGAAGGATATGAAGGATTTTTATATATAGATATCAAAAAATCAGATATGAATCGATACTTAAACTAAAACATTTAATTTGGTAAATAACAGAAGAGTGTTTTTTTATCATCATCGTGGTATCGGGATCAGTATCGAGTATCGAGTGTGTTCCTTAGAGGCAGAAGGAGGCTGTTTATCTGCTCATGGGCTCGTCCTGGACACAAGGAGCGTGGAATTACAGCTTTATCTTTGGATTACGACTAAAATTAGACTCTGGGGTTAAGTCTGCTCCGTGGACGTCGTCTGTCTGTTGCCACGGTTACGTAACGCCCTCCCCAGCTTAGAGTCGTGAACGGTGCAGGAGCCACAGAAGCACAGGAGACGGGCATCGTATGGACAAGATCGGATGAGATAATTACGATTAACGATGTCACAAATGCATATTATTAATTATAATTTAAACGTTTTGGATTATAGAGATGGGACAAGATCTCGTGAGATAAAATTGCTAGCTTGGTCGACAAAAGGGCAACCCTAACCCTAACTTTGCTACGTACTTTCAGAAACCAAAGCGGAGTTTATGCTAATGACAACTAGCATGCTAACAGCTCACTTCGTTCCAATAACTGTTTACACTTGGACACAGAGAGCACACGGCGGAGTTATTCTGACGTCCAGAGCTGCTTAGACGACACATCTGCACCTGTTCTACATGTTTTTCTATGGTTAAATGTTCAGCAGTTACCATGGAGACACACTGTGCACATTAGCGAACGCAGCTAAAAAGTTTAAAGAAAAAAAAACTAAAAACAAAAGTGACTTTAAGAGAACATTTCCAGGAGTTTGATCAACAGGGGCGCTCATGGTTCTGCTCAGGAGTTTGATTTTACACAAAAAGGTGAGTGACGGACTGAAAAAAACGTCTAACACCTGAGAAAAATGATCTTCCACACATGTTGATTTTTAGCTCGGTCGACAGAAGAAGCTAACTTTGCTAAATGCACCTCTTGAGAAGCTGCAGTTCCAAAAAAAAATAAAATAAAAGCGCTAAAATGCGAAGCTGAAAATTGTGAACTGAACCACTTGAGATTTTAGCAAAATTTGAAATGAATAAATCATCTGGGCTCGTTCTCGTGTCTAATCTCGCGCCGCTAATCTCACTCCTCGTCAGGTCTAGTCCCTAAAGAAGTGTTTTTATTGTTCTACAGGTGAAAACAACAACGATCTAGAAACAGACAAGCTGCTTTTTTCCATCACAGAAAATGTACCAACAAAATGGGCACATCACGCATCATGGGGATGTTCTCTACATGCAGGTCTATGGTGGAAAGCTCAGCAGTTACCATGGAGATGCAACGCAGATATTAGCAAACACAGCCTGAAAAGTTTTTAGATTGTCTGAAAACTCAAGAAAAAAATACAAAAGTGATTTAAAGAGCCATTTTCAGGAGGCTGGGGTTTGATTTTACACAAAAAGATGAGAGTGACCAACTGAAAAACTGTCGGCTAATGCTAATGCTAATGCTAGCTAGCTTGCAACTGTAATGTTATGTGAGAGGGACTTGTTTAACAGCACAAATCAGCTCACCTTTTCTAATTCCAACTGCCAAGAACAATTATTGCCGAGCTTTTTAAATCAAGATTAAAAAAAATCACAGTTTTAAAATCCATTATCTGTTTATTTTTATTATTAAGCTAAGACTGGGACGATGTTCAAATTTTGTGTCATGAAAAAGTTGATCGCTCTTTCTACTGTTACAAAATGAAATCATAAAGAGTTTTTATTTTATAATTTCACGACATATCATAAAAGTGTGGTGTTTATGGGGGATAAACCTGATAACACTGGTTTATTTTAGGGCGGAGTCAGATCGATAGAGACACATGAGGAAGACAAAGATCAGGGCTAATGCTAATGCTAATGCTTATTAAAATGACTTAATGAAGTTTATAACATTTGGTCTCTAGGGAGAGGGCAAAATTAGTCAAAATGTACAAAGATTTTCTAAAAGATCAGTATTTCAAATTTAGGATTCAAGTTTAAACAAAACTCAAAGTATCCACGAAATGTCCTGTTAAAACACGAGCAGGAGCGACGTCGGGGACAGAAGGACCTGATGTGTCTGTTATTAATGTTCATATGTTGATTTACAGACACAGACGTGAAATAAAAACCCCAGGATCATGTAGAGGGTTAATACGAACATTTAAGACCAACATGAGTCTGAAGCAGCAGGGACAGACAGTAATACGTTCCATATATCGCTGATGAAAAGACGATAAAAGATAACACTGAAACTAATTAATGCCACTGACACGATCAGCCTAAAGCAGGAGCTGTCCCCCAGAAATCGACTCCATCTACACAGTATAGTTAATGAACAGGAGCTACAATATATAAAGAGAAGTGATTTAGTCTCTACAGCTCAAATCTGTAACACAAACAAAACGATCCCTAAAGTACCACAATAAATACTCACAAAATAACTGTTCCATCTCTCATTTACTGAACGTTAAGTCGATTTAGTGAGAATCATGTCAGGCCTAGTGCTCATTATAATCTGGGATTTTTTTTTTTTTTTTTATAACAGCAATAAACTCACGTTCTCAGCCTCTAAACCTGCACAAATCCAACACATACTGAAAATACACAACAGACAGTACAGCTGCAGAGATACTGACGCTCACAGCACAGAGAGTCCGGGCCAGAGAGTCCGGCCCAGAGAGTTTGGACCAGAGAGTTTAAGATGGCGTGTTTGGACCGGCGTGTTTGGACCGGCGTGTTTGGGCCGGCGTGTTTGGGCCGGCGTGTGGACTGGAGAGTTTGGGCCGTCACATTACTGTCGTGTGTTGTGAGCACATTACCTTTAAACGCAGGCAGCTTCTGCAGCTCTCTGTTGTTGCTCAGACTGAAGCGTGAGGAGCTCTGTCGTTTGTCCTTCTTTAGGGGGGTTTGGGGCCCAGGCTGTTTCCCCTTCAGCAGCTGAGTCGTGGGGGGGACACTGTTACTGTTCTTCCTGTTTGAGCCCTGCACAAAGCACAAAACACACATTAATGAAGCGACATGGAGCTGCACAAAACCTCACAGTAGATTTGAAATTTGAATTAGTACAAATATAATGGCAATCAGTCTTAATTCTCATGCAAAACTTAATAACGTAACATGAAAAAATACAATAAAAACCTATAAATATGGTGTTTATGTTCTAGTTAATCTGCTCCTGTGTTTGATTTTTAGATAAATTCAAGCTGAGGTGGAGCAGAGATCATGACACTAAAGGAAACGTTCATTATAGTGGAGTAGAGTTTCAGTGCATTTGAATACAAAACGCACTGGTGTCAGTTTCAGATCAATACGAGTCTCGGCTGGTCTGGGGACGCCTGGGGGTCCCACCGGAGGAGCTGGAGGAAGTGTCTGGGGTGAGGGAACACTACAATCATTTGGATCATCGTTTTCTCTACTGAACGAAAGGTAAACGCCAGCTCTTAACATGAAAATAAACCTCACAAACGTCACATTCTATCGTCTAAAGAAAGAGTATTTTTCATTATCCTGGTCTCTGAATCAGTATCGAGTCTGAATTGTGAGTATCGGTTTAAACGGAGGCAGAGTAAGAGCCTGGGCTGATGCGGTGATGTAATCTTTAGGTGCATTTAGCTGTAGGTTAACGCGGAGCTGTGACTCACTGAATGTGCCCACTCAGTCAGAACCGGCTCTTATGAAGCCATTACGCCCCTCGCTCTGCAGGTAAAACTGAAAACCACTGAGCCGAGAGCAGACGTAATGTGATCATGGTTTAAATACAGAGCCACTACAAACACCAGGGCTGCAGAAGAAGAGGAAGACGCTACAATTATGAGGAATATTTAGATTGTAAAATGAAAATGTGTTAAATCGAGAAATGGAGGTTTAAAATGAAAGATCTGCTGATATTTTTGATTATTTTTCTCCAAATTATCTGATTTAAATGTACTACAAACTCTCCCCAAGCTCATTTTTTACCACACACCCATAGAAGAGCTGTGGTCACGCTTCGTGCAGCTTTCTCTTTGTTTTCAAGTGTTAATATGAAGCTTTGTGTGGATTTTTTAGGCAGTAGATCGACCAGAACAAAATATCGGCCTTTGCTGGAGATGTAAGGTCGATACCCCAAACTCTACGAAGGTCAAATATCGGCCAGATATCGGTGTAACTCTAGAATCTACAGTAACATTCAACATGCAGCGACTGAGGCTGGAGCATATGTCCAAAAAGATTTGACACTGACTTATGTTTAATTACACCAGACCCTGTTTTGAAAGTGTCTGAACTTGTTTCATAATAATCCTCCATTTCACAACTTTGCAAATTTTCTAAATCTCGATTATTATAACACCATCATTTGCCCAGCTCTAAGTAAACACAGATCGATAATCGGTTGGCTGATACATCGGTCGACAGCATCTCGACTATCGGACTTAACTCTCCAGCAGAGGGAGATATTTAGTTTGTCCAACCTGCTGCCTAAATCTGCATAAAATACAAGAATAAAGCTTCATTTGAACAGTTCAGTCCAAAGATGCTTCTTCAACACAACTACAAACAAGAGTTAAGCAGAAGTTAAACAGACCTGTGGATGAGTTTCTACTAAATTCAAATGGTATAATTTGGGAAAAATGATCAAAATCGGTGGAACATATCTGCTCTTTTCTAAACAATCAGCATCAGCCAGAAAAACACATGAGTCGATCTCCTAAGTCAGGTCTCTAAAGACTAACACCGAGTCCATCTGAACTGAAACTCAAACACTGGACTAACAGAGTAAAGCAAAACATTATTATTTCTACTATAATAAAATATTAGTTTGTACAATGAAAATGTAACGAGCTTCTCCCGTTTAACACGACAGACGTCACAGCAGACTCTGAATAAAAACATCTACAGAATAAAATAAACATAATAAAAAAATATATAAAATATCGCCCAGTCAGAGGAGTTGCCGAGTCGGGGGAGCCGGCGAGTCAGGGGAGCGCCCGAGTCAGGGGAGCGCCCGAGTCAGGGGAGCGCCCGAGTCAGGGGAGCGCCCGAGTCAGGGGAGCGCCCCCCCGACTCCGACTTAGCGACTCCGACTTAGCGACTCCGACTTAGCGACTCCGACCTAGCGACTCCGACCTAGCGACTCCGACCTAGCGACTCCGACCTAGCGACTCCGACCTAGCGACTCCGACCTAGCGACTCCGACCTAGCGACTCCGACCTAGCGACTCCGACTTCGCGACTCCGACTTCGCGACTCCGACTTCGTGTTTTAGCGACTCCGAGTTAGCGACTCCGAGTTAGCTTACCTCATGCTCTGAATTCTCCTGCCCTCCGCCTTTACTCCCTTTAGTTTTCTCCTTTAGCGAATCCTGAAAGAAAAAGAACATGGGCGGTGAACAGAAGTAGTGACACACTGATCCGATACTGGGATCGGGTATCGGCTTCCAAATATCGGTTCAGTCGATATCCTGGTGGAACATATAAATTGTTGTAATAAGATATTTTTTGTGGTTAGTTGTTACTTGTTTTGTCTCAGTTTTGTCTTGTTTTAAGTAAATAAATGCTGTTTTGAGTCTCTGGTATCGGTTGATATCAGGTATTGACAGATACTTAAAGCTGGTATCGAATTCGGTATCGGACCTGAATAAGCTGAATCGGCACATCCCTAATTAAAAGTGGCAATAACCCAAAAGATAATATAAGAATTGTCCTGAAATCACAGTTTAAACAAACAGCAGAAGCCATTTTGTATGAATGTCATTTCACACTTTGTGACTCTTTTGTGAGACATTTACAAAGACCTGGCAAAAGTTTGAGCTGATAATTACTAAAAACAAAACAAAAAACAAAACTGAACAAGAGACGTCAGGACTAATGGCTGTTCAATAATAGAGAGCACACAGGACACAGTGTAATTATAAACACTGGAGCATAATGAGAGTTCTACGAGGAAAAAGAAGTTTATGTTTATTCTGCTGAAAGATTTAAGGGTCAAATGATCAAAAATAATTCAAACATTTTAATGTGACAAAAACATCGAAGTTCAAAATCTGACTCTTGTAGCTTTAATCCATGTTAGAGCATCAAAAATAGACCTGGAGGCGTGTTTGTTTCATTCAGACGAGTAACACTTATTAGTCTGTTCATCTCCAAAGCACAAACTGCTCTGTTCCACCTTGTGATGTCATCAAGTGGTAGTTTACAAAGTTAACGGCTCCTTTTACTTGACAGTTAGTTCAGTAGAGAATGGATAATTTTAGTTCTTGAATTGCCAAAATGATTGTAGAAATGAAGGTGTGTGGAGTTTAAAAACACAGTGGAGCACTTCCTGTATTACCACTTGATGACATCACAAGGTGGAACAGAGTGTTTTCAGTTTGAGAGAAGAACTCAGCCCAAATCTGCAGGGCTTGTGTGTTAAACATGTGAGAATGAAACAAAAAAGCACCACTGGAGGTCTGTCTGTGACGAGTCTGAACAGATGAGAGACACAATATCGTCTCTTTAAATAAATCTAAATATTTCGGTGAGTTTCACTTCTAACACGGAGGAAATCTGAGGCAAACGCTGATGTCATTAGTGGTAAGAAGGTTTAACACAAAAGAACTATTAGCTAAATATAACCTGCTGCGGTCTGCCCCACTGCACTGGACTAACGCAGGTATTTATAACACAAAAATGATCTGTAACTCAAAGTTCATTCATAAAAAAGTTGATAACAATTTATGATTCTGTGAGGCTGTTAATGTCTTGTGTTTGCCACTCCCCGGTTAATGATACCAGCTATTTTACTGCATCTAAAGAAAGCCAGATAACATTATTCTACTTACATAATTTTATTTATTTATTTTTTATTTTATTATAGCATTTTTTATTTTAATAATCTGTATTTAATAATTTAAAGTTATGTATATATTTTTTATATATTTTAACATTCACTTTTACCAAAAAATTAATTTACACAATAAAAAAAAGATAATAATTTGTACATTATCACCATATTTTTATTTTAATTTTTGGGGCCAAAACAATAATGCAAAAAATGGTTTAGCTGTGCATTCAGGGCGAGGAGACCCCTGTTTATAGCCCCCTGCTAGCTAGCACTTGAGCTAATGTTACTTTGCAATCTCACCAACCCAATTTTCCACTACAACCCAACTGGAAAAGTTATGCAAAGTTTCTCGTATTTAAACTAGACCTTTGTAAGAATATCTAACAAAAAAATCAGTTAAATATAACCTCCTTTTGAATAATGAGACTGTAAAATAAAAAGAAAATTGGACCGGGGCTGGCGGCGGCGGCTAATGTGATGGAAACAGCGCTAATGCTACATGCTAACCAACATCATCAAATCACTTCCACAAGGACAAATTTTACATTTTTAAACGCACAAAACGGTTAAATGTTCGGTATTTCGCTTGATAAATTGCTCTTTCCCCGGTGCACGTAACTCACCTTGTCTTTTTTCGTTTTATTCGGCATTTTTGTGCAAACGTAGCCGCCCTCGGAGCCTCCTGTCTCCAGAGCTCAGCCGCGGACACTGAGGGGTTGCCAGATCTGACGACAGAAGCACGTAACCTGGCCCCTGAAAAGAAGAGAAAAGGCAAAGCAGGATTATTTGGACAGCACAATTCATACACAAGTTATTCAAAGTGTTTTACAGAGTAAGAAAGACATTAAAATCAACAAAAAACATAAATAAACATAAGTAATCATCATAAAAAGAACATTAAAAGAGAAAAGTGCGGAATAAAAGCCTTTCATTCATACACAAATAAACAGAACAGAGCCTGGATTTGTTAAATCCAGGCTCTGTTAAAGTCGACATTGTTAAAGTCGAGCCAGATTTAAACTGAATTAAACTAAAAACACTGATTCACCAGGTTTAGTCCTGGTTTAATGGTAATAATGCCTTACATTTGTAATGCCTCTCAAAGCGCTACACTGAAGTCATTATTCATTCACTCCACACTTGGTGATGGTAAACTACAATTGTAGCCACAGCTGCCCTGGGGTAGACTGACGGAAGCGAGGCTGCCAGTTTGCGCCATCAGCCCCTCCGACCACCACACACACACACACACACACCACTTTCATACTAGGCAATGTGGGTGAAGTGTCTTGCCTAAGGACACAACGACAGAACTTGGTCCGAGCTGGACTCGATCCTCCGACCTTCGGGTTGGGAGACCAATGCTCTAACCACTGAGCCACTGTCGCCCCAGACCCGGTTTGGTCCCGGTTCGGTCCTGGTTCAATCCCGGTTTAGTCCCAGTTTAGCCCTGGTTTAATTCTGGTTTAGACCCGGTTTGGTCCCGGTTTGGTCCTGGTTCAGTCCTGGTTTAGACCCGGTTTATACCCAGTTTAGTCACGGTTTAGTCCCGGTTTAGTCCTGGTTTAATTCTGGTTTAGTCCCTATTTGTTCTCAGTTTATACCCGGTTTGGTCCTGGTTCGGTCCTGGTGCAGTCCCGGTTTAGTCCCGGTTTAGTCCCGGTTCGGTCCTGGTTCAGTCCTGGTTTAGTCCCGGTTTAGTCCTGGTTTAGACTCAAACATTAAAAAGAAAATCTGTACATTTCAAAACCTGGGCCTTGGGGAAATCTCGGTCTAAATATAGAAGCCCATAATTCAGGCAAAAAAGCAAACCTGGCAACTCTGGGCACATCCCATTTCTGTTTCACTTTCCTCCTGGAAAATCTCAATTCCTCAGTTGTCAATCACAACAAGCTCTGAGAAGAAAGGAGCAAGAGAAGAAAAGAAGACGAGAAGAAGAAGGAGAGACATCAGCCTTATATAGATTTTGTATTGGATTTTTCGACTCAGTGTGTGGGATTTACAGCTGAAGAAACGAGGGGACGAGGAGACGAGGAGACGAGGGGATGAGGAAACAAGGAGACGAGAAGAAGAGGGGACAAGGGGACTAGGAGACGAGGAAACGAGGAGACAAGGAGAAGAGGGGATGAGGAAACAAGGAGACGAGAAGAAGAGGAGATGAGGAGAAGAGGGAACGAGGAGAAGAGGAGACGAGGAGACGAGGAGACGAGGAGAAGAGGAGACGAGGAGAGGAGGAGACAAGGAGACGAGGAGAAGAGGGAGCGAGGGGACGAGGAGACAAGGAAAGAGGAGACGAGGAGATGAGGAGAAGAGGAGACGAGGAGACGAGGAGACGAGGAGACGAGGAGAAGTGCACAGAAATGAGCCCAGACAGAAGGACAGAGGCTCAAAGTAAAAACAACATGATTAAAAACATTTGAAATATTCCTCATAAAAGTTCAGCTGTGATCCGCCTGCAGCTGATCAGTTTTTTTGTGTTTTTAATTTTTATTTTTTTATGTAGCATTTTGTTTTGTTTAAGTTTCATATATTTAAAATTATAATATATATTTGATTTTTTTTTTTTTTTAAATTGAGACACATTTTCTTATTGTGGTAAGAGTTTTATTTACGTCACTATTTTGGAAAGTCCACAAACATGTCCAGACATTTCATCTTCTCTCTTAAATATAATAATTATTATAATTATTTATTTTAAAAAGTTTAAAGCTCGTTTCTGGACAGATTCATGTCAGAGAAGAACATGCTCCAGGAGAGAGGCTGGAGCCAGAGCGCCCCCTGCAGGTGGTGCCAGAGCGCCTCCTGCAGGTGTGACACGATTCAGTTTGATTCAGTTTGATATGATATGTTTTAATTTATTTTTAATTTATGTTTTAATGTATATTCTGCTGTATGTTCCAGTGGGGGACAGGGGGGGATTTTAATACGTTTTCTTCTTTGAGCTTAAATAAGAAAAAAAAAGAAGTTAAATGTGCATTAAGTGTCCTGGATACATGAGCTCTAAAAAAATAATAATAACAAAACAAAACAAAATAAAATAAATACATAAATAATTAAATAAATATAGAACTAAAAATGAAAATAAATAAAATATAATTAAATAAAATAAAAATAATAATATAAAATAAAAAAAATAATAAAATAAAACAAAATGACATAAATGTCTGTGGGTCTGGTCCAGGACGTCCTGATGTCGCTGCAGACTCAGGATCAGCTGCTTCAGGCTCCACAGGATTTAAAGGCTGGACCTGATTTTTACTCTTTTCATTTTAAAGTTTGTAGTGAGAGTCTCTCCTCACTGAATCAGACCCAGAATATTCACTTTAAACGAGCTTTTTCCTGATTCTCTGACAATAAAACACTTGATTTATTTTGACCTCAGATGTTTTTTTGCTCAAATTCAGAGATAAACCCGACACAGGACTTTGATTTGACAGTCGTCCTGTTATGAACATTTAGATTGTTTTAGTAGAATTTAAGTGTTTAGCTTTGATGTTTTCAGTTTACTCTCTCCTCCCTTTGTCCCTTTAGCCTCTTTCCTCCCTCAGTCGCCTCATTTCCTCCCCTGTTCTCTCTTTCATCATCTTTCTCACTTTCCCCTTTGTCTCTTCTTTAATAATATATTTAGAGCCGATGTAACAGATTGAGTTAGACTTTATTTCTCTTTTGAACAATACTTCTCTTATTTACATTTGAACAGAACAATGAGAACCTCAATAAATATAAAATATAAAACAAACTCATACAAAAGTGACGAAACAAAGTTTGGAAGTTGAACCGAACAAATAGATCTGAAGGAAAAAGTATTTTAAACATTAAAACTGGACGTTTGTGGCTCATTTACAACATGGAACATTGTACAGAGAACTGGAGCTGGTTCTGTGCAGGTTTTGTTCTTTACAGTTTTTATTTAGTCCACTTCCTCCATCCGTGAAGCGTCATCATCGCCCTCTAGTGGCGGCATGTCCTCCGTCGGTGCTGGTGTGACGTCTTCAGTGGACAGGTCGTCTTCATCGATACCTGCACAGAAGAACAGAGCGTTTCAGACGATAAACTGGATAAACGTGGCATAAGATTAAAGTTTATCTTTATGACACAATGTAAAACTGATTCAAATGTGTTTTGTAAAGGCCAAAGTGTCGACATCAGAGCAGAAAAACCTCAGTGAACCTCACGTTCAACGTCTGCACTAGTGTCGGATTTAAGTCTGAACAGGCAGATGTTTTTAAAGTCTCAGCACGAGTTGCACCAAAACTAAAACGGCAAAGAGGCTTTTAGCTTTTTCTAAACAAAAACACAAAACTGGAGACTTTGTGACATAATGGCAGGTGAATAACCTGGTCACACTGACACCGGCTCCTGTTTGGACTTGTACCAGTTTGTTTTTTTAAACTCCTTAAAGAGCCTCTCAGTGAGTTTCACACATAAAGACAAAGTGCTTCATAAACAGCTGGTACGTTCAGTCTCTTCAATATGAAACTAAGACTTTGTTGAGCCGTCGTCTTGTTTTCAGACGATGGTGGAGATACTTGGACCGTGTGACCCGTCGTACTCTCCTGTTCTTAAACTAAACTCTGGACGTGTTTCTAAAGTCTCGTACCCAGCCCGAGTTTGATCATCCTGTAGATGCGGTTCGAGTGCGTCTGAGGATCGTCCAGCGTGAACCCGGAGGACAGGAGCGCCGTCTCAAACAGCAGAATGACCAGGTCCTTCACAGATTTGTCGTTCTTATCGGCCTCGGCCTTTTGCCTGAGCGTGCCCATGATGGGGTGGTCTGGATTGATCTCCAGGTGCTTTTTGGCTGCCATGTATCCCATGGTGGAGTTGTCCCTCAGAGCCTGAGCCTTCATGATTCGCTCCATGTTGGCGGTCCAGCCGTAGGTGCTGGTGACGATGCAGCAGGGAGACGACACCAGGCGGTTGGACACGGTCACCTGAGGAAACAGGAAGAGGTTTTAGGCTCAAGAACTTAGTACTTCCATTTCCTTCATTGTACAGTGTAAGTACAGCGGTGGAAGGTAGTAGGTGTAGTCGTAATAGTATGTTCTACTCAAACACACGCTCACCTTCTCCACCTTCTTCTCCAGAATGTCCTTCATGATTTTACAGAGGCTTTCAAACTGCGCCTTCTTCTCCTCCATTTTCTTCTTCTCGTCGTCGTCCTCGGGCAGCTCCAGTCCCTCTTTGGTCACAGACACCAGAGTTTTTCATCAACTCCTTCAGCTGCTGGACACAATACTCATCGATGGGCTCGATCATGTAGATGACCTCCAGACCGGCTTTACGGAGACGCTCCACAAACGCAGAGTTAGCCACCTGGTCTTTGGTCTCACCTGAAGAACAAGAACGTCACAGAAGTTTAACATATTGGACGAGAACATGAGGAGTAAAGAGCCTCCTCCATAAAGAGCCACCTGCAGAATCCAACTCAACACTTAATGTGCCAGGGTCTAGTCCCAATTTTGAACGGGGTCCCGGCGCTCGGGGTCCCGGCGCTCAGTCACAGTTAAGTCCTAGTTTTAATCTTGAGTCTGTGTGATCCTACCCATAGTTCAGTCCAGCAGAACATTACAAGTCGCTTTTTACTTTTCCGTTCTGGTCGTGGGGTTTAGGTCTAACGTAGCTTTGGTCTCATTCTGCTCTGGCCCATGTTTCGTCTCAAATCTGATGTGAACCCAACACAGACATATTTGAGTGACATATTGGACAGTGCTTGTGGAGCCTCGTACCGGTGATGTAGTAGATGTGTTTCTGGTTCTCCTTCATGCGTGTGACGTAGTCTTTGAGGGACACCATCTCGTCTCCAGAGGCTGAGGTGTAGTACCGCAGCAGCTCCGACAGCTTCTTCCTGTTCTGTGAGTCCTCGTGGATACCGAGCTACGGACCCAACACAAACACATCATTATAATGACTCGCACTAATAGATAAAAGTCTGACTAAGCGGTCCTGCCTCCTCAAAATGTTTCACAGTGTGGCTTTAAGTTAATTAGACTGTCTCAGATTATCTGTCCATCTGTCTCTGTCTGGGATTAAACCACTACAACCTGTAATCCCCAGATTGTGTTACTTCATCAGGCTGAGTTCACACCTGTGCTCATCTTATCACAGTTTTTATGATGACCTGGTTTGGTCCCAGTTTAGTCCTCACGTAGACCTGGTTTAGTCCTCACGTAGACCTGGTTTAGTCCCAGTAAATTCACAAATGTTGAACCTGATCATTTCTATCAGTGACTCGACCCAAAAACTCACAAATGTGATTCTTACAGTATTCCCTGTATCTGTCCCTCTTAAATATGACAGATAAAATGCTCTGATGTCGTCTGAATCACAGCTTTTAGTCTTTACCTTGATGTTTTTGGAGAACTGCTCGTAGTACTTCTTGTAGTTCTCCTTATCCTCCGACAGCTCGGTGAACAGCTCCAGACACTTCTTCACCAGGTTTTTGCGGATCACCTTCAGGATTTTGCTCTGTTGAAGCATCTCTCTGGAGATGTTCAGGGGGCAGATCCTCAGAGTCCACCACGCCCTTGATGAAGTCTGGAACAACAGGAACAAAATGGGTAATTATAATGTTTTTAGCTTTGTTTGTGAGGCAGAATCAGGTCCATCTACAACACAACCAGGCAAAAGTTTGGACACAGCCTCTCATTCACATTTACTACTTTCCACACTAATAAACAAACAGAAAACATCAAATATATGAAGTAAGAAAAAATGGAAATGTAAAGAAAAAAGTGGATTTAAAGTCAACTGAATGTTTTTGTCTAAAATGCAATAGAAGTAAATGTAGTTAAACTTAATTCTGCAGGTATACGTCTTGTGTTTAAAGATGCATATTTGAAATTTTTCTGTCAGGGTCAGTCTGACACCCCACTCGTTTCTGTGGAGATGTTATTCATCTTTAGCTTTGCCTGGAATCTTCCACAGCACAACAGTCAACTAATCCATCTCCACAGGGACAAGCAGGTGACTCCAACACAGTCGGGGAAGCTAAATGAAACACACAGTTTAATGCCATGCTGTGGGATGTTACAGGACAGTCCATAACCCCACGGAGAGGAGCAGGCAGGAAAGGTTCCACATTGCCCTTTAAAGTCCTTCCTTCGTGTGTCTGTACTCACTGAGGTATTCTGGGATGAGCTCCTCACAGTTGTCCATGATGAAGACTCTGCGCACGTACAGTTTGATGTTGTTTTTCTTCTTCTTGTTTTCAAAAAGGTCGAATGGAGCACGACGAGGAACGAAAAGCAGAGCGCGGAACTCCAGCTGACCCTCCACCGAGAAGTGCTGAGGACGGAGACAGGACAGGGTTAGAGGACGGGGTCAGAGGACAGAGACAGAGGACAGAGGACGGGTCTGGTATGTCTTTACATTATCTGAGTGCATGCTCTGGTTAACTGTGTTACTTTTCTTCATCTTGACAGCCAGTTTATCTAAATTATCACTTTTTGGACGCCAACATGTTCTACCGGGTGAAATTCTTTTCCTTCACCTTGACAGCCAGCTCATCCATCTATCCTCATTTCTTCTGGGTGCGTTAGTTCTCACCTTGACGGCCAGGTGGTCCTCCCAGTCGTTGGTGAGGCTCTTGTAGAACTCTCCGTACTCCTCGTTGGTGATGTCGTCGGGGTTACGGGTCCACAGAGGTTTGGTTTTGTTCAGCTCTTCCTGGTCGATGTATTTCTTCTTTCACCTTCTTTTTCTTCTTCTTGTCGGATTTGTCGTGGTCGTGTTCGTCGTCTGAGCCCACGTCCTCGATCTCGGGTTTGTCCTCCTCCTTCTCCTCTTCATCCTTGTCTTTTTCTTCTTTCTCCTCCTCCTCAGCCTCGTCGTCACTCACTTCCTTGTCGCGCTCCTTCTCCACCTGTAATAACATTAATAAAAACTGACTCAATGTGTCTAAGAAGCAGCGGTGGAACAAAGCAAAGTAAAAGTGAACAGTTTGTGTAAAATGCTCTGGACACAGGGTGGGATTGTTGTATTTTTAACATAGTAAAAACTCAGGCTCATTAAATCTATCCACACATCGTCTCATGTGTCTTCATCTTCAGTATCTTCCCTTGTTCTGCGTGACCCCTGTGACCCCGAGCCCTGATGAACCATGTGACACTTACAAAGAGCGTGATGGGGTATCCGATGAACTGTGAGTGCTTCTTGACGATCTCTTTGATTCTCCTCTCCTCCAGATATTCAGTCTGGTCCTCCTTCAGATGGAGGACGACCTTGGTGCCTCGTCCCATTGGTTCAGCTGAAAACACAAACATTTAAAATTACTTATCATTGCATTGACATTAATTACCAAATTCTGTCTTAGAATATTAAGCTTCAGAATAGTTGTTTTCCAAGCTTCATTCTAGATTTGTACTTTAATTTAACCAAGAAAACATTATGAAAACAAAAGTCCTGTATTTTGCAGCACTACTTTGGACTTAGAGCAGTTTTTCTGTCATTTAGAAGCTTAAACCAGAGTTTATCAATAATTTTTCTTACATATGTCGTTCCTGACGGTGAAGGATCCTCCGGCAGACGACTCCCAGGCGTACTGCTCGTCATCGTTGTGTTTGGTTACCACGGTGACCTTCTCCGCCACCAGGTAGGCAGAGTAGAAGCCCACGCCGAACTGTCCCGATCATGGAGATGTCGGCCCCGGCCTGCAGCGCCTCCATGAACGCCTTGGTGCCCGACTTGGCGATGGTGCCCAGGTTGTTGATGAGGTCGGCTTTGGTCATCCCGATGCCGGTGTCTCGGAGTGTGAGGGTGCGTTCTTCTTTGTTGGGATGATTTCGATTTTCAGGTCTTTGCCGCTGTCGAGTTTGGGAGGTTTCTGTGAGGCTTTCATAGCGGATTTTGTCAGAGCCTGTGGATTTTGAAAACATTCGATGTCAACACTCAGTCAGGCTAATCAAATATCGGTTTCCTTCAGATTTGTCCTTTTACTAGAAATACTTCTATGAAACCAGCTGGATCGAGAATCGGTTCATTGATTTCTAAATATGAAACGCGGCTCCAAAGTCATAGTTTCTTCTCACTGCAGCCGTAATGTGAATGTTTTAAATTCAGTGACATTTATAAATGACTCAAACATGGGTCTTACATCAGAGGAGTTGGAGCTGTAAAGTTTTATTTTATATGTTTATGTTGTATTTCTTACGTCAGAGGAGTTGGAGATGAGCTCTCGGAGGAAGATCTCTTTGTTGGAGTAGAAAGTGTTGATGATGAGGGACATGAGCTGAGCGATCTCAGCCTGAAACGCAAAGGTCTCAGTCTCAGCCTCCTCCTCCATCGGCTGGTCACGCGCCTCAGGCATCTACAGCAAACACAAATGTGAATATAAAAGACCTAAAAAATAATAAAACCATAAACCCAGAGGCTCGGCCTGAACCACACAGAGGCTCGGCCTGAACCACACAGAGGCTCGGCCTGAACCACACAGAGGCTCGGCCTGAACCACACAGAGGCTCGGTCTGAACAGGTGGGATGATTTTCTATGAACCTGTTGCTTCTGTGACATGAGGCTGGTTATATGACTTTTGTTAATAATTGTATGTATTGTGTGGAGTTATTAGATGAACACTGCAGGGCATCAGTGCATTTTCTGCTGTAAACTCATGTTATATCTGTAGTTTAGTCTTGTATAAGTGTTTATTACATCGTCTCTCAAAACAACAAATGTGTTTTTTATATTGTGCATTTTCTATCAACTATAAACACACTAATATATAATAATGAACGCAAAGAGAGGCAGTTTCTTGTTAAATTATATCACCAGTTCTCAGAACAAAAAAACAAAAAAAAAAAAGTGTTAAATAAATTATAATATATTATTATATATATATATATATATATATATATATATTATATATATATATATATATATATATATATATATATATATATATATATATATATATATATATATATATATATATATATATATATATATATATATATATATATAAATAAACACTGATTCAACCGTTTCTGTTGAACAAAATTCTGCTCAAATCTTTATGGAAAATCACCACATTCAAAGCTTTATAAGTGAAAATCTGAGAGAAATACTTTTAGATTTTTCATGTGATACTTGAGTACTTTTCAGCTCTTGTATCTGTACTTTTACTTAACAGAACTGAATACTTCTTCCGCTGTTCCTTATGCTGAATAAAACCTGATAAATTTGTCACCTGTCCTTTAGCAGAATAATAGTTTAAAAAGTTATAATAGCCTAGTTTCAATTTCTAGTCTCGCAAATGTTGGTTCTTTTGGGGCTTTATTAAACACATATACTAAAATAGACAATAAACAAAATAACAACAAGACAACAATAAAATGTGCTTTAAGAAATGGTTCCTGATCACAAAATTAAATCATTTATATCTGTCTGTGCCAAGAAAATGTTATATTCAATGTCACAAGTCCTTTAGTTTTATATAAATTTAATGTGCTCTTTTTTTATGCCTCACAAAACCTGTAATCCCCATATTATTTTATTTATATGTTATTACCTCTGCAGGATATTCTAGTAAACGTTTAATGAAATAGACAAAATAAATAAAAGTAAATAATACAAAATCAAGAAATAAATTAAAAAAAATATGACTGCAGAAAAAAAAAATAAATAAATAAATAAATCCGTTTCTTCCTCCCTAAACTCTGCTGCTTGTGATTCCCTCACGTGTCCTGCAGGTTCACAGACAAACAGCGCCCCCTGCAGGCTGCGGGCTGCACTGCGTGTTTCTAGAAGGTACCAGTGACAGACTCTGGCAGTTTCCATGTGAGACACGACCCCTCCTCTGGCTCCAGGATGCTCCAGACTCACACAGACATTAGAAACCAGTTTAACCACGACAATTTACATTTCAACACAGAAACGACACCATTTCATCTGTGAAATAAACCAATACTGCACCAGAGCAACAAAATCCAAACTTTAAAGACTGACAAGCTGAGTAAAAGCTTATTACCTGATAACAACACAGCAAAAGCACTAAGACAAACCAGTGACAGCTAAAAATGATCAGAATTAAGATTTAAAACCTCGAAATCAATGAATAACTCTGATTTTAAGCACTTTAATACAGAATAATGGTGATTTGTTTACCTTGGACGTGGTTTGGTCGCGTATTCGCAGTGGAAAATGTGCAAAAGGAGCAGTTTTAGGAGCGGTTTAGGAGCGGTTGAGCTGGTCCCTCGCCCGTTGACGCCTCCGGTCTGCGGCTCGTGCTCGTCTGTCCGTTAAAGACCCGCTCCTCGCGCTTTTATACAGTTTTGTGACGGCGCTTCCAGAATCCTCCGCTTCCCGAACCGTCTGGAATCTTCGGCGCGTTCCTGCCCACTGATTGGTCCACTGGAACGTTCTGAGCCAGTTCCAGCCCGCTGATTGGTCGAGCGAGTTCCGGACCGCTGATTGGCCCATGCAGCTGTCAGTCATTTGGATTTGTATTAGATTGCATTACAAAAGGGGCGGGACTCATGAATCACAGCTACTACAGTGTTTTGAAGATTCCAGAAGGTGTTTTTTAAAGGAATTTGTCCATTTAAATCAATGTGTTTTGGACAAAAAATCACACGTTACCGTTTTGTTTCTCATCAAATTTTATTAAAAAACATGTCTGCATATCAAAAATTGTCATCATTACAAAAAGAGAGAGACAAAAGAGAAGTCAGACTAGACATAAATGACTTTAAATTAATCTTTCACGTTGAATTATCGGCGTATTACTGTGCAATATTATCTGGTTTCATTACAGTGTGTACAAATGTATTTCCCAAAACTGAAATAACTTATAAAAATAAACAAAACTTTACAGTGGAGTGGAGTGAGAGTGGCTGGTGTTTGCAGCGTTTTAGTCGACTTCCTCCATCCTGGAAGTGTCGTCGTCTCCTTCCAGAGCGGGCATGTCCTCCTCGGCCGGCTGGATCAGGTCCTCCACGGGGGAGTCCTCTTCATCAATGCCTGAAGGAGGAGAAGAAGAAGAAGAAGAAGAAGAAGAAGAAGAAGAAGCGTTTGTGAGTGACCAGTTTAAACCAGGTATTTAAAACAGACACTTTCAGAGCACACATTTATATTCTTCTGATCTACAGTATGTTCTAATGTTGTTTCCTCGTCACAAACAGACCTGGAGTTGTGTTTTGTTTCATTCACACATGTTTAACACACAAACTCTGCATATTTAGCCTGAAAACACTCCGTTCCACCTTGTGATGTCATCATGTGGTAATACAGGAAGTGTTTTTAATCGTCACAACAAAGCAAAATGGCGTCTTGAAAATAATCGATTAAAGATTACTCAAACATGAATCACTCCAAGTACAACTTCGGGTTAGCTGTAATATGGTTAAAAGCTCGGAAAAGCTGCTTTAGTTTGTGACAAGTTGCGACAAGTTGAGGTGAAAGTTTAGATTGTCAGTTGCTGGTTTGTTTGGGGAGTGACTCTGCTGTTGTTTTTGGTTGGGTTATGGCCTGGAGCAGCCATTGTGTTCAGAAAATAAACAACCAGAAGAACTTTGGTGTGTTTCTTCACACAGAACACGACATTTCAGCCCCATCTCGTCTTCCCTTTACCCTTTACATAATTGAAAAGTTCAGCTCCTTACCCAGCCCAAGTTTGATCATCCTGTAGATACGATTGGCGTGTGTCTGAGGATCGTCCAGCGTGAACCCGGAGGACAGGAGCGCCGTCTCAAACAGCAGAATGACCAGGTCCTTCACGGCCTTATCGTTCTTATCAGTCTCCGCCTTCTCCCTCAGCGTCTCCACAATCGGGTGGTCGGGGTTGATCTCCAGGTGCTTCTTCGCCGTCATATATCCCAGTGTGGAGTTGTCTCTGAGGGCCTGGGACTTCATGATTCGCTCCATGTTGGCGGTCCAGCCGTAGGTGCTGGTGACGATGCAGCAGGGAGACGACACCAGGCGGTTGGACACGGTCACCTGTCGAGTGACGGAAGATATTATCAAATGTTTGAAAACTTAAACTACATATCAGGTACAGTCAATTTTTCAGTAAATATTGAGTTTGGCTCATGAATTTGCCTGTTTTTAATTTTGGCCCAGTGTGAATTTTGTCTCTGTTCGGCCATCTCACCTTCTCGATCTTCTTGTCCAAAATGTCCTTCATGATTTTACAGAGGTTTTCAAATTTCAATTTAAGTTCTTCCTGTTTCTTCTTCTCGTCGTCGTCCTCGGGCAGCTCCAGTCCCTCTTTGGTCACAGACACCAGAGTTTTTCCATCAAACTCCTTCAGCTGCTGGACACAATACTCATCGATGGGCTCGATCATGTAGATGACCTCCAGACCGGCTTTACGGAGACGCTCCACAAACGCAGAGTTAGCCACCTGATCTTTGGTCTCACCTGAAGAACAAGAACGTCACAGAAGTTTAACATATTGGACGAGAACATGAGGAGTAAAGAGCCTCCTGCAGAATCCAACTCAACACTTAATGTGCCTCAGTCTAGTCCCAATTTTGAACCGAGTCCCTGTGGTCGAGTCCCTGCGCTCGAGTCAAACTATCCTTCAGAACATCCACCTTTGAAACAGAAGTTTTATGCCATATGGTGGAACATTTTATCCAAAATAATACAATTTCCATGGCGACAAGCAGGTTCCAGGCTACAGTTGAGTCAGGTTTGTGGAGATGCAAGTCCTGGCCCTCATAGTAAGGATGTGTATCACCGATTATGAAAAAAACTGGTGAAGTGGAGGTGAAAACGGGGGTAGATCGACAAAATGGCGATTAAAGATGAATCAAACCTGCATGAATCACTCCAGAAACAACTTCGAGAGGGTAAATAAAAATAGGTCTGCTTTGAATCAAAACATGTTCGTACCGGTGATGTAGTAGATGTGTTTCTGGTTGTCCTTCATACGAGACACGTAGTCTTTGAGGGACACCACCTCGTCTCCAGAGGCTGAGGTGTAGTACCGCAGCAGCTCCGACAGCTTCTTCCTGTTCTGGGAATCTTCATGGATACCGAGCTGGAAGAAATAATTTAAAGTTTGGGAATTCGTAGAAAAATACACAAAATCGCTTTGTGGAAGATATAGTGAAAAATCTGATAATCTCTCAAGTGTCATGTTTTGTGCGATACTTGAACCTCAACAAAGACATTTACAGGCACAGTTTAGCACATTCCTGATTAAATATTGTTTGAATATCGTTACCGAAACATATAAAAAATATAGAAAACAGCCCGAGATGCTGTGTAGTGCTAAAATTTGAATATTAACAATAATTACTCATGGTCAGAATTGTACCATAGCAACCAAAGAGCCAATCCAGAGCGAGGCTGTTGAAGGTAACGCCCCTTCGCTTAGCAACGCTGTCAATCAAACCTGTTGCTAACGCTAGCAGGAGCAATAAAACATCACACCTGCTTTAGCCACGTTCTTTACCTTGATGTTTTTGGAGAACTGCTCGTAGAACTTCTTGTAGTTGTCTTTATCTTCTGAGATCTCGGTGAACAGCTCCAGACACTTCTTCACCAGGTTTTTGCGGATCACCTTCAGGATTTTGCTCTGTTGAAGCATCTCTCTGGAGATGTTCAGGGGCAGATCCTCAGAGTCCACCACGCCCTTGATGAAGTCTGGAACAACATGAAGACGACGTTTAACTGTGATGTTTTTATGTTTTTAGCTCTGTGTGTATGAGGCAGAATCATCGGCCCATCTACACCACGAGGAAAAAGTTTGGACAAAACCTCTCCAACATTTACTACTGTCCACACTTTAAACACGCAGAGTTATTTCACTTTTTTTCTTTCCTACATAATTCCATTCATCATATATTTGATGTCTTCTGTGTTTATATGAAGTTTAAAAAATTAAAAAATAAAGAAATAAAACACTGAATGAGATGTGTTCCAACGTTTTAGTAGTAGTGTATATAAGGATGTGTTCACACTTTTTTGTGCGATTTTTTTTTTAGTCCAGTTTGAGTCCCAATGTAGACTTGGTTTTGGTTCTGTCTTAGTCCTGGTTTAGTCCTGGTCTAGTCCTGGTCTAGTCCTGGTTTAGTCCTGGTTTAGCCCTGATTTAGTCCTGGTTTGGTCCTGGTCTGATCCTGGTCTGATCCTGGTCTAGTCCTGGTCTAGTCCTGGTCTAGTCCTCGTCTGGTCCTGGTCTGGTCCCGGTTTGGTCCCGGTTTGGTCTCGGTTTAGCCCCGGTTTAGTCCTGGTTTAGTCCTGGTTTAGCCCCGGTTTAGTCCCAGTTTTTGTCCTGGTTTAATCCCGGTTTAGTCCTGGTTTTGTCTTGGTCTAATTACTAAAATTACTTTAGAAATGAAAACTACTTTGAATATGAACCTTGATTTGAGCCGTTTGGTTTAGTTTACTTGTCTTTTACAGTGACAGTTTGCTCCACTGTGAGTATTTTCGGTCTGTGAGTATTTTCAGTCTGTGAGTGTTTTCGGTCTGTGAGTATTTTCGGTCTGTGAGTATTTTCGGTCGGTGAGTATTTTCGGTGGGTGAGTATTTTCGGTGGGTGAGTATTTTCAGTCTGTGAGTGTTTTCGGTCTGTGAGTATGTTCGGTCTGTGAGTATTTTCGGTCTGTGAGTATTTTCGGTCGGTGAGTATTTTCGGTGGGTGAGTATTTTCGGTGGGTGAGTATTTTCAGTCTGTGAGTGTTTTCGGTCTGTGAGTATGTTCGGTCTGTGAGTATGTTCGGTCTGTGAGTGTTTTCGGTCTGTGAGTGTTTTCGGTCTGTGAGTATTTTCGGTCTGTGAGTATGTTCGGTCTGTGAGTATGTTCGGTCTGTGAGTATGTTCGGTCTGTGAGTATTTTCGATCTGTGAGTATTTTCGGTCTGTGAGTATTTTCGGTCTGTGAGTATGTTCGGTCCGTGAGTATGTTCGGTCGGTGAGTATTTTCGGTGGGTGAGTATTTTCGGTCTGTGAGTATGTTCGGTCTGTGAGTATGTTCGGTCTGTGAGTGTTTTCGGTCTGTGAGTATTTTCGGTCTGTGAGTATTTTCGGTCTGTGAGTATTTTCGGTCTGTGTACTCACTGAGGTACTCTGGGATGAGCTCCTCGCAGTTGTCCATGATGAAGACTCTGCGGACGTACAGTTTGATGTTGTTCCTCTTCCTCTTGTTTTCAAACAGGTCGAAAGCGGCGCGTCTGGGAGCGAACAGCAGAGCGCGGAACTCCAGCTGCCCCTCCACCGAGAAGTGCTGAAGAACGAGAGAGAAACGGCATCTTTAAAGATGAAATCAGACGTGTTCTTCAAACTGTTCAGATGTTTCTCCAGCTTCTCGTCGCTTCTTCTCATTGAGCCTCTGAAGTTGTACTTGGAGTGATTCATGTTTGAGTTTAATCTTTAATCGAGTATTTACAAGACGCCATTTTGTTTCTTTTATGAAGTGGTTTTAGATGAATATTTGTGATTTAAAATGTGCAAATCATACTTATTGAATGCTAACTTTTGGGTGCGTTTACTTTCCCTCACCTTCACCTCAAGGTTATTTTACTTATTCTTCTGGGTGTGTTTGTTTCCTCTCACCTTAACAGCCACCTTATCCATCTGTCTACTCTAGTCGCTACTTCTCATGTTCTTCTGGGTGCGTTAGTTTGCCTCACCTTCACAGCCAGGTCATCTAGCTATATATCTAAGTTTGTTGGGTGTGTTACTTTTCCTCACCTTGACAACCAGGTTATCTAGCTGTCTACTCTCGTTGCTACTTCTCATGTTCGTGTCTGGGTGCGTTCGTTCTCCTCACCTTGACAGCCAGGTTATTAAGCTAATCGTTCTCATGGGTGCGTTCGTTCTCCTCACCTTGACGGCCAGGTGGTCCTCCCAGTCGTTGGTGAGGCTCTTGTAGAACTCTCCGTACTCCTCGTTGGTGATGTCGTCGGGGTTACGGGTCCAGATGGGTTTGGTTTGTTCAGCTCCTGAGCGTCGATGTACTTTTCCTTCACCTTCTTCTTGCGCTTTTTGTTCTGTCCGTCTTTGGTGTCTTCGTCCTCGTCGGCGCCGATATCCTCGATTCGGTTTCGTTTGTCTGCGGCGGCGGCGGCGTCTTTGTTCTCCGCCCCTCCTCTCCCTCCTCCAGATCGACCTCCTTCTCTCTCTCGTTTTTTTTCTCGACGTAGAGCTAGGAGAGCGGGATGGGGTAGCCGATGAACTGCGAGTGCTTCTTGATGACTTCCTTGATCCGCTTCTCTTCACAGTACTCAGTCTGGTCCTCCCTTAAGATGGAGGACGACCTTTGTGCCTCGGCCGGCCGATGGGCTCCCCCTGAAAGAAGACGGGGAGATGTTTGAGTGACACGGGGAGTAGCTCAAAACGCTCTGTTCCACCTTGTGATGTCACGGAGTGGTAGTTTTCAACGTGAACAGCTCCTTTTACCTTTCGTTCAGTAGAGATTGGCAATTTTTAGAAGCTGAAATGATCCAAATGATTCTATAAATGAAGGTGTGTGGAGTTTAAAAACACAGTGGAGCACTTCCTGTATCACCACATGATGACATCACAAGGTGGAACAGAGTGATTTCAGTTTGAGAGAAGAAACTCAGCCTAATCTGCAGGATTGTTTTTTGAAGTACCGGTTTGTTTCTTGATGCAAAAAATTAAACCAATAACATTTTTTTGATCCCTTCTTTTCTTACATTGTTAAAGTCGCACTGTGTAACTTTACTTGCTTGTCTTTATAGAGATAATTCAGCTTAATGTCATACTGTGGGACATTCGCAAAGCAATACATCATCAAAGCAAGTTTTTTAGTCTGTGAATGCTTTGTTCACCGATTGTCATTGTGATTATGATCGTAATCTCCATGGCAACAAGCCGACGTTAGACCCTGCACCAGAAAAGTTACAGAGTGCGGCTTTATATTTAAGTGCCAAGAGGACCTACTGTATTTATTTATCTATTTATGTATAAGAAAAACCATCTAACTTGTCAAAGATTTACATTCTAGTCATTACATTCGTGTGTAAATTAACAAATGTAAAATAATAATAGTGTAATACTGAAATATTGTCAAACTAAACATTTATCTCATTCTAGTCTTTTACAGCTCCGACCGGGAACGGACCCTCCGGCCAATAAATGTAAAAATCGGTTGTGTTTGGTTACCACGGTGAAAATACTGAAATACCAGGGCGGCGGAGACTAAATCCACGCCGAAACTGCCCGCTCATGGAGATTTCGCCCCGGACCTGCACGCCTCCATGAACGCCTTGGGTCCCGACTTGGCGATGGTTGCCCAGGTGTTGATGAGGTCGGCCTTTTCTTACCGATCCGGGTGTCCGATGGTGACGTGCGGGGCGTGAACCGTGAACGCCCTTCCGGACCGCACGAGTCCAGGTTGCTACTGCTCGTCAAATCGTATGTGATTTTGGTTACCTGTGGTAAAATGTGTTACCTTTGAAGGTATAATTTACAGGTAGGCGGAGTATTCTAAGCCCATTTTATTTTAACTAAAAAACGACTCATGGTAAAGATGGTATGAATTACTACCTTCGGCCAGTCTGGTCCTGCAGCTGCCTCCATAAATTGCAATGGGCGAAACATCTTAAAACCTGACACAACTAGTGAAGCGGGAGTGACTTATTTTCTTTCACTTCTTGTTAAAGTATTACAGTGTAATTTAAGGTGTGTGATGAGGTCGGCCTTGGTCATCCCGATTGGGCCGGTGTCCAAGATGGTGCAATTTCCGTGCGGGCGTGAAAGAAATTCGTTCTGTTAGCTATTACGAATCTTGAAGGTCTTTGCACGAGTCCAGTTTTTTCGGGTCGGTCAAACTTTCGTACTGATTTTGTCCAAGCCTGTGGTAAAATGTGTAAGATGTTTTAGGTAGAAAAAATTTATCTGACAAGATACAGTTATTTTATTTTATTTTACGTTTTATTCTATTTTATTTTTTTTAACTTTTATTTCATAAGTAACATTTCACTATTGTGGTAAGATGTATGAATTACTACCTTAAACATCTTAACACAGTGAATGAAGTCACAATATTTTTTCTTTCAAAATAAAAACTGTCTTTGTATAAATTGCAAACTTAAACCTCTTAAACATCTGAAACCAAATATGGAAGTGACTTTAAAATTTCTTTTTCTTAATAAAAAAAACTTCTTGTTTAAGATATTTACAGTAGTAATTTTATACATTTTATAAACAAGAATACAGTTTTATTTTGAAAGAAAATGGGTCACTTCCCTATTGTGGTAAGATGTTTAGATGTTTAAGTTTGCAATTTATACAAGAATACAGTTTTTATTTTGAAAGGAAATTGTTTCTGTTGCTATTACAATTTGAATTTGTTTTTATGGTTGTTTTTTAAGCAGTGAGAAGCGTCGACATTTGAAGAACACTGAATCAAAACTACAGCTACTTAGTAAAAGAAAATATTATCTGAACTGTACACAGAGTTTTAGGAGGTGAGATACGTTTCACTGCGGCCGTTATCATTTTTAAACTATTATTCTGCTAAAAGAAAACATTTCAGAACATGTTCTGCAGAGGGTCCCCAGGTTTTTATTCAGAATACGCAGTGATGGAAGAAGTACAGGATTTTGTGACTTGAGTACTTTTCTACTCCAGTTTTACTTAAGTAAAAGTAGAAGTATAAAAGTAGAAGTATCAAATGACAAAATTTACTTAAGTAAAAGTATTAAAGTACCTGTTTAAAAAAATACTTAAAGAGTAAAAAGTAAAGTATTTCACACAGATTTTGCGTCTTATAAAGCTTCAAATGTGGTGATTTTGATAAAGATTTGAGCTGAATTTTGTTCTGAATCAATCTTTTTTTTCTGTTTTTATTTGTATCTTCATTATGTTCCACCTCTGTTTTTGACCCTTATCAGTTGTAGAGGGTTTTTTTATGTGTTTTTGTTGTATTTCTTACGTCAGAGGAGTTGGAGATGTAGAGTTTGTGTGTTTTTTGTTGTTGTATTTCTTACATCAGAGGAGTTGGAGATGTAGAGTTTGTTTATTTTTTTTGTAGTATTTCTTACGTCAGAGGAGTTGGAGATGTAGAGTTTGTGTTTTTTTTGTAGTATTTCTTACATCAGAGGAGTTGGAGCTGTAGAGTTTGTGTTTTTTTTGTAGTATTTCTTACATCAGAGGAGTTGGAGCTGTAAAGTTTATTTTATGTTTTTGTAGTATTTCTTACATCAGAGGAGTGGAGATGTAGAGTTTGTGTTTTTGTTGTATTTCTTACATCAGAGGAGTTGGAGATGTAGAGTTTGTGTTTTTTTTTGTTGTATTTCTTACATCAGAGGAGTTGGAGATGTAAAGTTTATTTTATATGTTTTTTGTTGTATTTCTTACGTCAGAGGAGTTGGAGATGTAGAGTTTGTGTTTTTTGTTGTAGTATTTCTTACGTCAGAGGAGTTGGAGAGGTAGAGTTTGGTGTTTTTTGTAGTATTTCTTACATCAGAGGAGTGTTGGAGATGTAGCGTGTGTTTTTTTGTTGTATTTCTTACATCAGAGGAGTTGGAGATGTAGAGTTTGTGTTTTTTTTTTGTTGTAGTATTTCTTACATCAGAGGATTTGAGATGTAGAGTATTGTGTTTTTTTGTTGTATTTCTTACGTCAGAGGAGTTGGAGATGAGCTCTCGGAGGAAGATCTCTTTGTTGGAGTAGAAAGTGTTGATGATGAGGGACATGGAGCTGAGCGATCTCAGCCTGAACGCAAAGGTCTCCACCTCCTCCTCCCATCACACGGCCCGCTGTTCTCAGGCATCTGCAACAGAGTACACACGAGAATGAAGTACTACTACTACTACTGCTACCCGCTGTTCTCAGGCACTGCAACAGAGTACACGAGAATGAAGTACTACTACTACTACTGCTACCCGCTGTTCTCAGGCATCTGCAACAGAGTACACGAGAATGAAGTACTACTACTACTACTACCACTACCACTACCCGCTGTTCTCAGGCATCTGCAACAGAGTACACGAGAATCAAGTACTACTACTACTACTGCTACTACTACTCGCTGTTCTCAGGCATCTGCAACAGAGTACACGGGAATCAAGTACCACTACTACTACAACTACTACTACTACTACTACTACTCTACTACTACTACTACTACTACTACTACTACTACTACCACTACTACTACCACCACTACTACCACCACTACTACTACCAGCAGCTGTTCTCTGGCATCTGCAGAGAGAATATACACGAATGAAATACTGCTACTGTTCAGGCATGTGAGGGGAGAATACCCAGGAAGGGTAAGATAATACTACCACTACTACTACTACCCACTACCACTACCACTACCAGCTCTACTGCTACTGCTACTACTATTCAACTACTACCTGCTAATGCTACTACTACTGTTAATTAATACTACTGCCTTTCTACTCCTCCCACAACTGCTGTTACTACTACAACTTCTACTACCAATACTACAACTACTACTACAATTACCACTACTACTACTACTACTACTACTACTGTTACTGAAGCAGATACATTAGTCACAGTGTGCAGTTGGACTAAATACAAAATAAAAATCACACATTTAAAACTGAATGACTGTTTTTTAAAGTTTTTGTTTAAGTTTGTTCATATTTCTCTTTTTCCTCTGATCTGAGTCTAAATCTCAGCTTGTTTCTCACAGTTTTCTCTTCGTCTCAGGCCTCTTTGAGTTCAGTTTTAAGCCTCGTTCAGTTGGGGGGGGGGGCAGCACCAGTCTCTGCTGTCAATCAAACCCTGCCATTTGGCGAGTGGGCGGGGCTTATGCTCTCAGTGTCGCAGCATGTGCCGTTTCACACTTTCAGAGCTTCACTACAGTTTTTGGTTATAATGAGAGCAAACTTTTAATTTGGGACTAAAACATAACTCGTTTTACTCATTACTTCAAACATTTCCAGTTTTTGTTTTTTTTTTATTTAAGATGAAAAATTCCATTGAAAACCCCCCTGACTTCTGTCTCTCGTTGCTTCTGTTCATAAATATTTTGGTCTAGTTTTAGAAAATACAACATTTTTATACATGTACGAGTTTTCTTCTTTTTAAATACATATTTGTGTTCCACGTTGTTCCTGAAATCTCATTCTGTGAAAGTCACCCCCAGAGCCATGTGCTCCTCCTCCTATGAACTCACAGTAAGACACGAATCTTATTTTATCGCTTAGAATTTACATATTTAAGTTAAAATTACTCCAATTCACAATCTCAAGTTTTAGTAATTTAGACAAGTTTGATTTAATTCATTTTTTTGACTAGTTTCAAGGTTTTTTTCAAAAGTTACTCAGGATTATAGGACTGTAATCTCCCTGACTGTCTCTGGAGCATGTGTCCTAATTTAGTCCTAATTTAGTCCTAATTTAGTCCTGGTTTAGTCCTAATTTAGTCCTGGTTTAGTCCTGATCTAGTCCAGGTTTAGCCCAATGTTTAGTCCTGGTTTAGTCCTGGTTTTGTCCTGGTTTTGTCCTGGTTTAGACCTGGTTTAGTCCTGGTTTAGTCCTGGTTTAGTCCTGGTTTAGTCCTGGTTTAGTCCTGGTTTAGTCCTGGTTTAGTCCTGGTTTAGTCCTAATTTAGTCCTGGTTTAGTCCAGATCTAGCCCAAGTTTAGAC
The DNA here is from genome assembly GCA_019594935.1 of Periophthalmus modestus. NCBI lineage: Eukaryota > Metazoa > Chordata > Actinopteri > Gobiiformes > Gobiidae > Periophthalmus > Periophthalmus modestus. The sequence goes on from JAIEZT010001328.1 coordinate 950,564, forward strand.
CTGGTTCAGTCCTGGTTTAGTCCTGGTTTTGTCCTGGTTTTGTCCTGGTTTAGACCTGGTTTAGACCTGGTTTAGACCTGGTTTAGACCTGGTTTAGACCTGGTTCAGTCCAGCTTTAGTCCAGCTTTAGTCCAGCTTTAGTCCAGCTTTAGTCCAGGTTTAGTCCTGGTTTAGTCCTGGTGTAGTCCAGGTTTAGTCCTGGTTTAGTCCTGGTTTAGTCCTGGTTTAGTCCTGGTTTAGTCCTGGTTCAGTCCAGGTTTAGTCCTGGTTTAGTCCAGGTTCAGTCCTGGTTTAGTCCAGGTTTAGTCCAGGTTTAGTTCTGGGTTTATTCCCAGTTTTAGGCTAAACTTTTCTTAAAGTTTTTCCAGATCATAATGAATCAAACCAACTCAAATCAAGATTCATTTTTATCCCACAAAGTCCTGATTTTTTAAGGTTAAATCCAGTCTTACCTTTACTGTAGTCTTCTGTGCAGTAGTAGTAGCAGCAGCAGTAGTAGTAATAGTAGTAGTAGTAGTAGTAGTAGTAGTAGTAGTAGTAGTAGGCCTTCTTGCAGAGCCTTCTTGCCTCCCTGTGAGTTCTTGGGTGAGTTGAAGTGAACGCGTGTCCTCTCTCTATTACCGGCCTTCTCTCAAACGCTGATCTTTTTATACTTGGGGAGATGGTTCTCGAATCCCCCCATTCAGAATCTTCTAGAACACACTACATGTGCGTGACGGGGGGTGGTGGGGCCGTGAGGTGTGGGGTTGGGTGTCGACACCGTCCGGGAGGGGGTGCGGGAGCACGCCCGAGTATGGGTGTCCTTCTAGGGTAGTGCAGATACCAGCCACTGCCTGTCAATCACACCGGGCAGGACCGCCGCCCCCGCCCCCTCCTCACCCCTCCTCGCCCCCTCCTCGCCCCCTCCTCACCCCCTCCTCCTCACCCCCTCCTCGCTGTTGTCACAGCTGTGCGTAGACCCCCGCTGTCAGCTGCTGTACGGAGGCCCAAATGGACAAACATGAGGCAAAGGTAAAGCGCAGAGACGTCCACATGATTCAGGCCTGTGTAGAAAGACAGCAGTTCATTTGGGTTCATACTGCAAGAAGATAATCCTGGTATTATCCTGCTATTATCCTGATATAATCCTGATATTATCCTGATATTATCCTGATATTATCCTGGTATTATCCTGATATTATCCTGGTATTATCCTGATATTATCCTGGTATTATCCTGATATTATCCTGATATTATCCTGCTATTATCCTGATATTATCCTGATATTATCCTGGTATTATCCTGATATTATCCTGCTATTATCCTGATATAATCCTGATATTATCCTGATATTATCCTGATATTATCCTGGTATTATCCTGATATTATCCTGGTATTATCCTGATATTATCCTGGTATTATCCTGATATTATCCTGATATTATCCTGGTATTATCCTGATATTATCCTGATATTATCCTGGTATTATCCTGATATTATCCTGCTATTATCCTGATATAATCCTGATATTATCCTGATATTATCCTGATATTATCCTGGTATTATCCTGATATTATCCTGGTATTATCCTGATATTATCCTGGTATTATCCTGATATTATCCTGATATTATCCTGCTATTATCCTGATATTATTCTGATATTATCCTGGTATTATCCTGATATAATCCTGATATTATCCTGATATTATCCTGGTATTATCCTGATATTATCCTGATATTATCCTGATATTATCCTGATATTATCCTGGTATTATCCTGATATAATCCTGATATATATTTACATTATCCGTCCCTATCTCTCTCACTCTTCTTACTCTCTCTCCTTCACCTCACACCCCCCTCTCTCCCCCTCTCCCCCTCTCCTCCCTCCCTCCCTCCCTCCCTCCCCCTCTCCTTCTCTCTCTCCTCCTCTCTCCCCTCCCTCCCTCCTCCTCTCTCTCCTCCTCCTCTCTCCTCCTCCTCTCCTACTCCTCCCTCCTCTCCTCTCTCCTCCTCCTCCTCTCCTCCCTTCTCTCTCTCCTCCTCCTCCTCTCTCTCTCCTCCTCCTCTCCTTCTCTCTCTCCTCCTCCCTCCTCTCCTCCCTCCTTCTCTCTTTCTTCCTTCCTCTCCTCCCTCCTTCTCTCTCCTCCTCCTCCCCTTCTCTCTCTCCTCCTCCCTCTCTCTCTCTCCTCCTCCTCCCCCTCTCTCTCTCCTCCTCCTCTCCTCCTCTCCTGTCTCCTTCTCTCTCTCCTCCCCCTCTTCTCTCTCTCCTCCTCCCTCCTTCTCTCTCTCTCCTCTCCCTCCCTCCTCCTCCCTCCTTCTCTCTCTCCTCCCTCCTCCTCCTCCTCTCCTCCTCCTCCCCCCCCCCCTCTCCCTCCCTCTCTTCTCTCTCTCTCTCCTCCTCCTCCCTCCTCCTCCTCCCTCCTCTCTCTCTCCTCCCTCCTCCCTCCTCCTCCTCCTCCCCCCCCCCCCCCCCTCCCTCCTCCTCTCCTCCTCCCTCCTTCCCTCTCCCTCCCTCTCTCTCCCTCCTCCTCTCCTCCCTCCTTCTCTCTCTCCTCCTCCTCCTCTCCTCCTCCCTCCTCCTCCTCTCCTCCTCCCTCCTTCCCTCTCTCCGTTACATAACACGTTTCTTCCAGTCTCTCTGAGACTCGAGCAGAAGCTTCTGTTTGTGTAACTGTAGAATTGCTTAGAAATGTTGCACCGTCTATTTACAGAGTCGACTCGGAGACGCTCACGCTCCGCCGTTTGTTTTTACTCCAAATATTATTTTGATTTTCTTTTTTTAAACTTTTTTTCATTTATTTTGACTTATTTTTGCATCTTTATTTTATTGTTTAAAGTGTTTTATATGAAAAATACAAACACAAAATAGACTCTTGTTTGACTTGAAATCACATCTGGATTTAAAGAGACACTAGGAAACTTTTGTCACCTGCTTGTTGTCTCCATGGAGATGTTGCTGCTTTGTCTGGAAAGTTCCACAGTACGGCATTAGACAGAACCTGTGTTTATTCTATTACAGCTGTTTTTATGACTCAAAAAACTTTACATTCTTACTGTGAGTGGAGTCGCCTTTCCACAGATGGAGATACAGCAGTTTAATGCCATACTGTGGGACATTCAAGGCAAAGTGATCACATCTCCATGACAACAGGCTGGTGAAGGAATGTTCCGCAGTGCAGCTTTAAGTAGAGCAGGGGTTTGTTCATTAACAGAGATATTTAGGTTTAAAGTGATAAAAGCTCTAAGGCTCCACTCTGGCACCTGTCTGTTCTTCATTTCCTCGTCTGACGCCTCGAGCCGATGAAAGCAGCCGGAGACCTCACTTCACCCCCGTCCATTTGTCAGGTCTGACCCTCCTCCTCCTCCTCCTGCTTCTCCTCCTCCTGCTCCTCCTCCTCCTGCTCCTCCTCCTGCTCCTCCTCCTGCTCCTCCTCCTGCTCCTCCTCCTCCTCCTCGCTCTTATCTGATAACAACATTACAAGAACAATATCCACATGAGGAAAAAAAACTCAAAACCTCATCTACCTCTTCCTCTTGTGACTGGTTTCAATGATGAAATACAGAATGTTCTACTTCATAAAATACCTTTTAAAATCTATTTTTCAAATATTTTAAGCCCATATATAAAACCACACTGATTTAAAAATAAATGATCATAATGATGTTACATGTATTTTTGTTTAAATTATTCAAGAGAAATGTGGGGATCAAATTTACAAATGAACATGATCCACAACCTCCACAAGTTAGAGCCAAAAGACCCACGTCACCCTCCACGAAAAAACACAGGGACCCGCCTCCTGGTTTAGACCTGGTTTAGACCAGGTTTAGTCCTGGTTTAGTCCAGGTTTAGTCCTGGTTTAGTCCTGGTTTAGACCTGGTTTAGACCTGGTTTGGTCCTGGTTTAGTCCTGGTTTAGTCCTGGTTTAGTCCTGGTTTAGACCTGGTTTAGACCTGGTTTGGTCCTGGTTTAGTCCTGGTTTAGTCCTGGTTTAGTCCTGGTTTAGTCCTGGTTTAGACCTGGTTTAGTCCTGGTTCAGTCCTGGTTTAGTCCTGGTTTAGTCCTGCTGGTGCCCAGAGTCTGGACAAAACATGGACTAAACATGGACTAAACCTGGACTAAACCTGGACTAAACGTGGACTAAATCAGGACTAAACTTGGACTAAACCTGGACTAAATCTGGTTTAGTCCCGGTTTAGACCTGGTTCAGTCCTGGTTTAGACCTGGTTTGGTCCTGGTTTAGTCCTGGTTTAGTCCTGGTTTAGTCCTGGTTTAGTCCTGGTTCAGTCCTGGTTTAGTCCTGGTTTAGTCCTGCTGGTGCCCAGAGTCTGGACAAAACATGGACTAAACATGGACTAAACCTGGACTAAACCTGGACTAAACCTGGACTAAATCAGGACTAAACTTGGACTAAACCTGGACTAAATCTGGACTAAATCAGGACTAAACCAGGACTAAACCTGGACTAAACCGGGAATAAAACAGGACTAAACCTGGACTAAACCTGGACTAAACCTGGACTAAACCTGGACTAAACCGGGACTAAACCAGGTCTAAACCAGGTCTAAACCAGGACTAAACCAGGTCTAAACCAGGACCTAAACCAGGACTAAACCAGGTCTAAACCAGGACTAAACCGGGACTAAACCAGGAACTAAACCAGGACTAAACCAGGGTCTAAACCAGGTCTAAACCAGGACTAAACCAGGTCTAAACCAGGACTAAACCGGGACTAAACCAGGAACTAAACCAGGACTAAACCAGGGTCTAAACCAGGTCTAAACCAGGACTAAACCAGGACTAAACCAGGACTAAACCAGGTCTAAACCAGGTGAATCAGTCTTTTTAGTTTTGTTCAGTTAAAATCTGGAACATTCTTCCTGAAGATGTGAGACTTGACTTTGACGCTGTGTAAATCCAGGCTCTGTTCTGTTTAGCAGCTTGTGATTTAAAGGGTTTTATTCTGCACTTTCCTTTTTTAAAGTTCATTTATTTAGGTTTGTATTTGTTGTGATTTTAATATCTGTGTGACTCTGTAAAGATCTTTGAATTACTCTGTGGACCAATTGCGCTGCAAAAATAAACCTGCCTTGCCCTAGATTTTCTTGATTTACACTGGGGAGTTGCAGACTGAAAACAGCATTTATATTTGTCCATATGTGGGGACATTTATGACTGAAAATTGTATCAAATAACAATATTGTGGACCAAAAAGGCCACAGAATTAGCTAAAATGCTTCATAATGCTAACAAGAAGCTGATATCATACATGGTAAGTGACAAATAAATACAAATATATTTTAATACATACCAATTACTGATTTTAAATGCGTTGAAACACATTTTAAGCCCGTTTTTTGGACATAATACCTGATAATTTGAGAAACACTGGCCTCTTCTTCTCTGACAACAAACCGGCGCATGCGCAGTCCGCCACATCCGGGTCTCAGACAAGGATGAACGCCAACTTCCAAGATGGCGGCGGCGGAGGGAGGAGGGAGGAGAGACGAACGAAATTAAAACGCAATTCACCACGAGAGAAGGTGTCTACACAGACTCCTGACGCACTCGGAGTACAGCCGGCCCAACAGAGTCCCCTTCAACTCACAGGGATCCAACCCCGTGCGCGTTTCGTTCGTCAATGTGAACGATCAGTCCGGGAACGGGGACCGGATCTGCTTCAATGTGGGCCGGGAGCTGTACTTCTACATCTACAAAGGCGTGAGAAAGGTAAACAAGAGCCGTGTCTGCGTCTGTGAGAGAGACAAGAGATGAAAGAGGAACCAGGGCAAAGCAGGGGCGAAACATCAGGGCAAAACGTGTGAGAATCAGGGGCAAAACGTGTGAGAATCAGGGGCAAAACGAGTGAGAATCAGGGGCAAAACGAGTGAGAATCAGGGGCAAAACGAGTGAGAATCAGGGGCAAAACGAGTGAGAATCAGGGGCAAAACGAGTGAGAATCAGGGGCAAAACGTGTGAGAATCAGGAGCAAAACGTGTGAGAATCAGGGGTAAAACGTGTGAGAATCAGGGGCAAAACGTGAGAATCAGGGACGAAACATCAGGGGCAAAACGTGTGAGAATCAGGGGCAAAACGTGTGAGAATCAGGGGCTAAACGAGTGAGAATCAGGGGCAAAACGTGTGAGAATCAGGAGCAAAACGTGTGAGAATCAGGGGCAAAACGTGTGAGAATCAGGGGCGAAACGTGTGAGAATCAGGGGCAAAACGTGTAAGAATCAGGGGCAAAACGAGTGAGAATCAGGGGCAAAACGAGTGAGAATCAGGGGCAAAACGAGTGAGAATCAGGGGCAAAAAACGAGTGAGAATCAGGGGCAAAACGTGTGAGAATCAGGGGCAAAACGTGTGAGAATCAGGAGCAAAACGTGTGAGAATCAGGGGTAAAACGTGTGAGAATCAGGGGCAAAACGTGAGAATCAGGGACGAAACATCAGGGGCAAAACGTGTGAGAATCAGGGGCAAAACGAGTGAGAATCAGGAGCAAAACGTGTGAGAATCAGGGGCAAAACGTGTGAGAATCAGGGGCTAAACGAGTGAGAATCAGGGGCAAAACGTGTGAGAATCAGGAGCAAAACGTGTGAGAATCAGGGGCAAAACGTGTGAGAATCAGGGGCGAAACGTGTGAGAATCAGGGGCAAAACGTGTAAGAATCAGGGGCAAAACGTGTGAGAATCAGGGGCAAAACGAGTGAGAATCAGGGGCAAAACGTGTGAGAATCAGGGGGCAAAACGAGTGAGAGTCAGGGGGCAAAACGTGTGAGAATCAGGGGGCAAAACGAGTGAGAATCAGGGACGAAACATCAGGGGCAAAACGTGTGAGAATCAGGGGCTAAACATGTGAGAATCAGGGACGAAACATCAGGGGCATCAGGGGCAAAACGTGTGAGAATCAGGGGGCAAAAACGTGTGAGAATCAGGGGCAAAACGAGTGAGAATCAGGGACGAATCATCAGGGCAAAAACGTGTGAGAATCAGGGGCAAAAACGTGTGAGAATCAGGGGCAAACGTGTGAGAATCAGGGGCAAAACGTGTGAGAATCAGGGGCAAAACGAGTGAGAATCAGGGGCAAAACGTGTGAGAATCAGGGGCGAAACATCAGGGGCAAAACGAGTGAGAATCAGGGGCAAAACGAGTGAGAATCAGGGGCAAAACGTGTGAGAATCAGGGGCAAAACGTGTGAGAATCAGGGGCAAAACGAGTGAGAATCAGGGGCAAAACGAGTGAGAATCAGGGGCAAAACGTGTGAGAATCAGGGGCGAAACATCAGGGGCAAAACGAGTGAGAATCAGGGGCAAAACGTGAGAATCAGGGGAAAATGTGAGAATCAGGGGCAAAACATGTGAGAATCAGGGGCAAAACGTGTGAGAATCAGGGGCAAAACGAGTGAGAATCAGGGGCAAAACGTGTGAGAATCAGGGGCAAAACGAGTGAGAATCAGGGGCAAAACGAGTGAGAATCAGGGGCAAAACGTGTGAGAATCAGGGGCAAAACGAGTGAGAATCAGGGGCAAAACGTGTGAGAATCAGGGGCAAAACGTGTGAGAATCAAAGGCAAAACGAGTGAGAATCAGGGGCAAAACGAGTGTGAGAATCAGGGGCAAAACGTGTGAGAATCAGGGGGCAAAACGAGTGAGAATCAGGGGCAAAACGAGTGAGAGAATCAGGGGCAAAACGTGTGAGAATCAGGGGCAAAACGAGTGAGAATCAGGGGCAAAACGTGTGAGAATCAGGGGCGAAACATCAGGGGCAAAACGAGTGAGAATCAGGGGCAAAACGTGTGAGAATCAGGGGCAAAACGTGTGAGAATCAGGGGGCAAAAAACGTGTGAGAATCAGGGGCAAAACGAGTGAGAATCAGGGGCAAAACGTGTGAGAATCAGGGGCAAAACGTGTGAGAATCAGGGGCAAAACGAGTGAGAATCAGGGGCAAAACGTGTGAGAATCAGGGGCAAAACGTGTGAGAATCAGGGGCAAAACGTGTGAGAATCAGGGGCAAAACGTGTGAGAATCAGGAGCAAAACGTGTGAGAATCAAGGGCAAAACGTGTGAGAATCAGGGGCAAAACGAGTGAGAATCAGGGGCAAAACGTGTGAGAATCAGGAGCAAAACGAGTGAGAATCAGGGGCAAAACGTGTGAGAATCAGGAGCAAAACGAGTGAGAATCAGGGGCAAAACGAGTGAGAACCAGGGACGAAACATCAGGGGCAAAACGAGTGAGAATCAGGGGGCAAAACGAGTGAGAATCAGGGGTAAACATGTGAGAATCAGTTGCAAAACGAATGAGAATCAGGGGCAAAACGTGTGTGAGAATCAGGGGCATCAGGGGCAAAAACGAGTGAGAATCAGGGGCAAAACGAGTGAGAGAATCAGGGGCAAAACGAGTGAGAATCAGGGGGCAAAACGCAGTGAGAACCAGGGACGAAACATCGGCAAAACGAGTGAGAATCAGGAGCAAAACGTGTGAGAATCAGGGGCAAAACGAGTGAGAATCAGGGGCAAAACGTGTGAGAGTCAGGGGCTAAACGTGTGAGAATCAGGGGCAAAACGAGTGAGAATCAGGGGCAAAACGAGTGAGAATCAGGGGCAAAACGTGTGAGAGTCAGGGACGAAACACCAGGGGCATCAGGGGCAAAACGTGTGAGAATCAGGGGTAAAACGAGTGAGAATCGGGGGCAAAACGAGTGAGAATCAGGGGCAAAACGTGTGAGAATCAGGGGCAAAACGAGTGAGAATCAGGGGCTAAACGTGTGAGAATCAGGGGCAAAACGAGTGAGAATCAGTTGCAAAACGAGTGAGAATCGGGAGCAAAACGTGTGAGAATCAGGGACAAAATGTGTGTGAATCAGTTTTTCTGTTCTGTTTCTGTCTGAGGTGTTATCTGTATATTTGTTTTTTTTTTTAATTTTTACATGAAACACTTTGTTCAGCTCAAGTTGTTTTAAAAGTGCAGAAATAAACTTGAGCTGAAAACAGGATTGAAATTTGGCTCTAAACTGTGACAAAACCAGATCTAAACCGGGTCTGTCCCAAACTTGGCCCAAAGCAGAACTGAACCAGGTTTAAACCAGGTCTGTGCAGGAGCAGGACTAAACCGAGACCAAACCGGGTCAGAATCAGGTTGTAACAAAACGAAACTGGATCTTCATCAGATCAGAAAATCAAGACTGAACATGGATCCACCCAGATCAGAAAACACTGGAAAAAGTGACGTTGATTCACTTTAAATTTGTTTATTTAAAGGCCCAGATTAAACTGTTCTGATGTTTCCTCGTCACACACAAACCTGGAGTCGTGTTTTTTGTCTCATTCACACTCTGTTCCACCTTGTGATGTCATCGTGTGGTGATACAGGAAGTGCTCCACTGTGTTTTTAAACTCCACTTTCACTAGAATCATCTGGACTGAACTAAAGGTAAAAAGGAGCTGTTCACTTTGAAAACTACCACTTGATGACATCACAAGGTGGAACAGAGCGTTTGGAGCTTTGGAGATGTTACAGACTAATAATAAATAGTGTGAATGAAACAAAACACAAGTCCAGGTCTGTTTTTGAGGAGGAAACATTAGAACATGGATTAAAGCTGCAAGAATCAGTTTGTGTGATACAGGAGCTTTAAATATTAATAAACTCCAGCTCTCGTGCATTTGATTATATTTGTTTACCTGCATTTACCTGAGTTTACCTGCATTTACCTGCGTTCACCTGAGTTTACCCGAGTTTACCTGCGTTCACCTGCGTTTATCTCCCTCTTGGACGTGTTTCTTGAGTCTTTTGGCCGTGTCTGTGGTGTTTTCAGGGTAAACGCAGCTGTTCTTTAAACATGAGGCAATCTGCTGCTGGATGAACCTGTTTGTTTTGCCTCCTCAGATGTTGTTAAATTCACAGGTAGCTCGTGTTTTCATGACACTGAAACTTCAAAGTACTGAGGGATAGACTCGATACTCGATACTAGATACTCGATACTGATACCACAATGATAATAAAAACACTCTTTCTTTAGACAATATACTTTGCTGTTCCACATTAAAGTGCAGAACTTTGTGTTATATGTGTGTGATCCTCAGTCTGCAGTTCAGAGTGGAACATGGTCCCGGTTTAATCCTGGTTTAGACCTGGTTCAGTCCTGGTTCAGTCCTGTTTTAGTCCTGCTTTAGTCCTGGTTCAGTCCCGGTTTAGTCCTGGTTTAGTCCTGGTTTAGTCCTGTTTTAATCCTGGTTTAGTCCTGGTTTAGACCTGGTTTAGTCCCCGGTTTAGTCCTGGTTTAGACCTGGTTTAGACCTGGTTTAGTCCCGGTTTAGTCCTGGTTCAGTCCTGTTTTAGTCCCTGCTCTGTGACAGAACAATTTGGTGAAATATACAAAAGAAAAATAGCCCATTATATCGAGTCTGGATCATTAAATTAAACATGACGACATTTTTTTTCACACTCGTTGATTATTGTCTGTTTTTTTTGATAATTTTGACAAACCTTGATGTAGCACAAAATTGTTTTCTAAAAATGCAAATTTCCGTAGACGTACAAGACGTAGACGCCTGAGTGAATGCAGAATGTCCCGAGGCAGCTGTGGCTCTGGAGTTTTTAAAGTGTAACTGGGGCTAGTGGAAGTGTTCAGCTTTTGTGAAGCACCATGGACCGTTTAGTTTATGTAAATGGATGTCGCTAACCTGCTAACCGTTCTAGACAGGAAGTGATCATGGTGCACTTCCTGCTCCTTCGACTCTAAAAACTGTGTCCCGTCTCTCGTATGTTCGTGTTAACCTGCTCTACATGATCCTGGTGTTTTATTTCACTATAGTATCCGAACGTTAATAATAATTTAAATTGTGTAGTTTTTTTAGACTCTCTCTGGCTCTTTGGATGTTTATTTTCCATGTGTCATTTTTAGCCAGTTTCTTTACTTCGCCGCAGCCTCCAGGGTCGTGTCCTGTTTTATTTGAGATCATAAAGCTTTATCACGGCTGTGTCTGCACAGGCGGCTGATCTGAGCAAACCCATCGACAAAAGGATCTACAAAGGAACGCAGCCGACGTGTCACGACTTCAACCCCGTCAGCGCCACGGCCGACAGCGTCTCTCTGCTCGTGGGCTTCTCCGCGGGACAGGTGCAGCTCATCGACCCCATCAAGAAGGAGACCAGCAAACTGTTCAACGAGGAGGTGGGTCTCCTTCAATTTAACTGTTCAACGAGGAGGTGGGTCTCCTTCAGTTTAACTGTTTAAAGAGGAGGTGGGTCACTCTCCTTCAGTTTAACTGTTTAAAGAGGAGGTGGGTCACTCTCCTTCAGTTTAACTGTTTAAAGAGGAGGTGGGTCACTCTCCTTCAGTTTAACTGTTTAAAGAGGAGGTGGGTCACTCTCCTTCAGTTTAACTGTTTAAAGAGGAGGTGGGTCACTCTCCTTCAGTTTAACTGTTTAAAGAGGAGGTGGGTGACTCTCACATCACGTGTTTAAAGAGGAGGTGGGTGACTCACATGTGTTAAAGAGGAGGTGGGTGGGTGACTCTCACATCACGTGTTTAAAGAGGAGGTGGGTGACTCTCACATCACGTGTTTAAAGAGGAGGTGGGTGACTCACATGTGTTTAAAGAGGAGGTGGGTGACTCTCACATCACGTGTTTAATGAGGAGGTGGGTGACTCACATGTGTTTAAAGAGGAGGTGGGTGACTCACATGTGTTTAAAGAGGAGGTGGGTGACTCTCACATCACGTGTTTAATGAGGAGGTGGGTGACTCACATGTGTTTAAAGAGGAGGTGGGTGACTCTCACATCACATGTTTAAAGAGGAGGTGGGTGACTCTCACATCACATGTGTTTAAAGAGGAGGTGGGTGACTCTCACATCACATGTGTTTAAAGAGGAGGTGGGTGACTCTCACATCACATGTGTTTTAAAGAGGAGGTGGGTGACTCTCACACATCACATGTGTTTAAAGAGGAGGTGGGTGACTCTCACATCACATGTGTTTAAAGAGGAGGTGGGTGACTCTCACATCACATGTGTTTAAAGAGGAGGTGGGTGACTCTCACATCACATGTGTTTAAAGAGGAGGTGGGTGACTCTCCTTCAGTTTAACTGTTTAATGAGGAGGTGGGTGACTCTCACATCATGTGTTTAAAGAGGAGGTGGGTGACTCTCACATCACGTGTTTAATGAGGAGGTGGGTGACTCACATGTGTTTAAAGAGGAGGTGGGTGACTCACATTAACCTGACTGTCTTTATTCTTCTCTCCGTGTCTCCGCAGAGGCTGATAGATAAGTCCAGAGTGACGTGCGTGCGATGGGTGCCCGGCTCGGAGACGCTGTTCTTGGTGGCTCACTCCAGCGGCAGCTTGTACCTTTACAACGTGGAGAACATGTGCGGAACCACGGCTCCTCACTACCAGCTGCTGAAGCAGGGAGAGAGCTACAGCGTTCACACGTGTAAGAGCAAGAGACCCCCGAAACCCCCTGCTGCTGCGCTGGACCGGGGCGAGGGGGCGCTCAACGAGTTCGCCTTCTCTCCGGACGGGAAGTTCCTGGCCTGCGCCAGTCAGGACGGGTATCTGCGCGTGTTCGGCTTCGACGCGGCGGAGCTCCACGGGACGATGAAGAGTTACTTTGGCGGGCTGCTGTGCGTGTGCTGGAGCCCGGACGGCAGGTACCTGGTGGCGGGCGGCGAGGACGATCTGGTCACCGTCTGGTCCTTCTCGGACTGCAGGGTCATCGCCCGGGGACACGGGCATAAGTCCTGGGTGAGCGTGGTGGCCTTTTGATCACTGCACGTCCAGCGTGGAGGAGGGGGCGGAGCTTAGCGGCAGCGACGACGACTGCCCCGAGCCCCCTTCAGGCAAAGACAGTCACTGCAGCCTCGCACACAGAAACTCCACAGACAGTCGGCCGCTCAGCGTCACCTACAGGTTTGGCTCTGTGGGCCAGGACACGCAGCTCTGCCTCTGGGACCTCACCGAGGACGTCCTGTTCCCCCACCTGCCCCTGTCCCGCACACGGACTCACACTAATGTGATGAGCGCCACCTGCCTGTCGTCTTTGGGACAGACTGCTACTGTACCCCCCGTCTTCTGCCCCCGTCTTCTACTCCCTCTGCCCCGTCTGCCCCCTCGTCTGCCCCCTCTGCCCCCTCGTCTGCCCCTGGAGTCAACGGCAAAGACGACGGGAGCAACAGCAGCGCCAGCGGCAACTCTGCCACCTCCCTCTGCAACAGCCTCCCCCACTCCACCCCCACGGGCACCTCCCCGGGCAGCAATACCACCACTACATCTACTACTACTACTACTACTACTACCAGTACTACTACTACCACTACAATGACTACTAACACTACTACTACTAAGGGAAACAGTTTATTAGACAGCTCCTTTATCGCCAGCGGCGTCAGCAAATTTGCGACGCTGTCCTTGCACGAGTCTCGAAAGGACCGCCACGAGAAGGAGCACAAGAGGAACCACAGTTTGGGAAACAGCCGAAGCAGCGACAAGCTCCTGACGCTGGGCTCGGCGTCTCGCACCAAACCCGAGCCCGCCAAGACCCTGGGCACCACGCTGTGCCCGCGCATGGAGGACGTGCCCATGCTGGAGCCGCTGGTGTGTAAAAAGATCGCACACGAGCGGCTCACGGTGCTCATCTTCTTGGAGGACTGCCTGGTGACGGGATGCCAGGAGGGCTTCATTTGCACATGGGCGCGGCCAGGGAAGGTGGCGAGCGAGCGGGCGGTGGAGGACACGCTCATGTGACGGGCGCCGTTTACCCTGAGAGTCGCAATATCTACAATTAAAGGGCCTGTGTTACACTGTTTTATGATCCATGTTCTAACGCTGTTTCCTCCTCAGAAACAGACCAGGAGTCGTGTTTTGTTTCATTCACATGTTTGAGTCACACTTTATTATGAGTCTGTCACATCTACAAACCTCAAAACACTCTGTTCCACCTTGTGATGTCATGAAGTGGTAGTTTTCAAGTGAACATCTCCTTTTACCTTTAGTTCAGTCGAGAAAAGTGGCAACTTGAGATGCTGAAATGATCCAAATGATTCTAGAAATGAAGGTGTGTGGAGTTTAAAACACAGTGGAGCACTTCCTGTATCACCACATGATGACATCACAAGGTGGAACAGAGTGATTTCAGTTTGAGAGAAGAACTCAGCCTAAATCTGCAGGTTTGTGTGTTAAAGGGCCCATATTCCACTGTTTTCTAAAGTTGTTTCCTCGTCTCAAACAGACCTGGAGCTGTGTTTTGTTTCATTCTCACATGTTTAACACACAGACCTGCAGATTTACGCTGTTCCACTTTGTGATGTCATCATGTGGTGATACAGGAAGTGCTTGGCTGTGTTTTTAAACTCCAAACACCTCCATTAGAATCCATCATTTCAACCCTGAAATTTCTAATCTCTACCAAACAGAGGCTAAAAGGAGCTGTTAACCCGAAAACTCCCACTTGATGACATCACAAGGTGGAACAGAGCGTTTTGATCTTTGTAGATGTGACAGACTCATAATAAAGTGTGACTCAAACATGTGAGTGAAACAAACACAAGTCCAGGTCTGTTTTTGATGAGATAACGACTTTATAACACGATTTAAAGCTACAAGAGTCAGTTTGTGTGATATTGGACTTTTAAAGCTGCACTGTGTAACTTTTCTGTCACGATAAAACATTTTGACGCCTGATAATATTGAAACTGAGCCACTCACACAGAAGGAAACTGATTTTTTAAAGTTTCATTAAAGGGAAAGCAACAAAAATAACTATAGAAGTTCGTTATTAAACCTTCTACTGCTTAAATTTTAATGTTTTACAACTAAAATAACAGAAAAACTCCACATTATCATAAAGAAAAACTGCAGATGTTTGGATGTGGTTCTGAGGAGCGACGGCGGCTCAGTTGGTAGAGCGTTTGCCCACTCACCTGAAGGTTGCTGGTTCAAATCCCGCCCCCAGCGTCTGTTTCTGAACGTGTGAGCGGTTTGTAAAGCGCTTTGACTGTTTGTCGTGACAGTTCTGTGGGGCTGCGAGCTCGTCTCCATGGTGACGTCGCTGCTTTGTCTGGAATGTTCCACAGTCTGGCTTTAAACGCTCGTGTTCTTTCTGTGAGCGCGGTCGCCTTTTTACAGCTGTGACCGGACACGTGTAAAGCCAAACTCTGGAACCTTCTAATGAACCAGCAGCATCTCCATGGACACGTCAGAAAAGTTACACATTGCATCTTTATTAAAGTCACAACCCAGTTCACATTTCACTCGTTCTGTTACATCCTGCGTGTTTGTGTCGGGCTGAACGATCCAAACAAAATGGCCGTTTATTTAAAAAACGCCGGAAAAATCGTCTGTGTTTCCAGGAGCTTTTTTTTTTTTTTTATTCTCAAATCCGTTAACGACGTTTTTTAAACTTGGACAAACATGTTCGGACACGATTCTTGTTTTAGTTCAGCACTTAAAACGTAATATCTCTATTTATTTCAGAACGCACAATCATCCGTCAGACATTTTGAGAAGCTTCAGCCCTGTCGTCCGCCGTTTGTCGTTTGTCGTCCATCGTTTGTCGTTTTCGAGGCGAGGTCGTCTTTCTACACTGCAAAAAACTCACCTGGCTTTGTTAATATCCCTTCAGTTCAGAAAAGACGTCTGTATTTGCCTGGACTAGTTCATATTTTCCATTTTCTTTGTTTCTTTTCATGTTAAACTAAATTATTTGCAATTACAGGATTTTTTTTTTTTTTTTTTTTTACCCAAATGACAGATTATCACTCGTTACAATAAATTATCTTCAAAATATTCATAAATGTGGTGTAACATGCTCCATAAACCACAGGTCTTCCTCAGATACATTCATCCATATAAAACCAGACACTGAGGAATCAAGTCACTTTCACTTTTTTAGATCCAAATTTTTTCCATTTTTTTGCAGTGTAGAGATGCATAAATGTTCCGCCGCGTTCCGCCGCGTTCCTCTCCGTTCCGCCGCGTTCTGCACTTGTCTTTTCTCAGCTGCTGTTCGTTTGAATTCTCTCGTGTCTAAAACAGGGTTAAATGTGTTAAACTGTTTTTTTTTCCATCTCGTTTTAAATTCTATGATTTTCACTGCAAAAAAAACTTTAAACGTTGTGAATTCAGAATCTTAATTTGACGAGTTTAGATTTATGTCACTATCAGGCTTAAGATTCTACACAAAACTGGACTGAGAGTCACCTCAGCGTCAGATGAAGCTCAGCGACGCCAGAGACGAGTGTCATGGCAACGCTGTCAATCAAACATGTTGCTAAGGCTAACGGAGCGACCTCCGGGACTAAAACCGGGACTAAACCTGGACTAGACCTGGACTAGACCTGGACTAGACCGGGACTAGACCGGGACTAGACCGGGACTAGACCGGGACTAGACCGGGACTAAACCGGGACTAAAACCGGGACTAAAACCGGGACTAAACTGGGTCTAAACTGGGTCTAAACTGGGTCTAAACTGGGACTAAACCTGGACCTAAACTGGGTCTAAACCGGGACTAAACCGGGTCTAAACTGGGACTAAACCGGGACTAAACCTGGACCTAAACCGGGACTAAACCGGGACTAAACCGGGACTAAACCGGGACTAAACCGGGACTAAACCAGGACTAAAATAAGACCAAAATGACGAGTCTGACAGCGTCGTTACAGTGAAAAGTTCTTGTTTATTATTTATCGTTTTAAATCCAAATATAAAATCCACAGTTGTTGAATCGTTTGTTCTGACGGAGATGAGGCTGGGAGGGCATCTGATTTAGAACCATCACAAACCCTTGAACATGTGGAATACTCAAAGCCGTAGAAGTGACTCGGTCTAAACTCGTCTGAGACTCTGGATCTTTTTTTTTTTGCAGTGTGTTTACTGTAAAAACGTCTCGTCTTCGCGTCGATTTAAAAAACGGTGAATCTTCCACGTCACAGATCTTCCCAAACTTTTACTTTATCGATCACATGGTCAAAGGGACGAGGCGACGGCCTGGACTCGTCTCGCTCGGGCCAGGCGTGTTCTGTTCTACGAAACGTGGAGATGACGTGATCTGAATCCTGACGCTTCATCTGGATTTGAGATTTCACACAAGTTAATGTTTTTTGAGATATTTTACATTTAAAAGGTCAATATTTGACTATTTTCTCATGTTATATTGATGTTTCCACCTCAAAAACAGACCTGGAGTTTGTGTTTTGTTTCGCTCACACATGTGTCAGTAATCCTGGTGTCTACAAAACGCTCTGTTCCACCTTGTGATGTCATCAAGTGGTAGTTTTCCAGTTTAAATCGACCTTTTTACCGTTAGTTCAGTAGAAATTGGCAACTCCAGAGCTGAAATGATCCAAATGATTCTAGAAATGAAGGTGTGTGGAGTTTTAAAACACGGTGGAGCACTTCCTGTATCTCCACACGATGACATCACGAGGTGGAACGGCTTAAATCTGAAGGGTTTGTTCTGTTTTTGACGAGGAAACAGCCGCTTGAATCAGATCACTTCCTCTCAGTGTTTTTGCACAGACGTCGTCGTTTCTTGGCGCTCGTTTTGGACTTTAAAGCGGACGCAGACGTATCAGAAGCACTTGGCACTTGGGGATCCGCTCGGTGGCGCCCTCTGGTGTCTATGCTGGATGCTGCAATCGTAGTTTTTTATACAGATGTTTGAATAATTTGCACTTATTAATAGTTTGGTAGAGGAGAATGGCTTTACAATTTACAAAACATATAAATAGATACAAAAATAAGTTTGTAATGTATTAAAGGTTTATTTTAATATTGTTTGAAAGTAAAAGATTTGTACATATGTGTAAATACGGACTGGGGTCACACTAGTGGCGAGTTTTTGAGGAAATCTTTAGCCGATATTGAATTTTGAACCTTCAGGTGAAACTGTGTATTTGCTGATGTAAATATAGAGATTTCAGGTGTATTTTTCTGACTTAAATCCGTTTGGGGAGGTGTGAGGAGCCTCTCGTTCACAGGTAGGACAACACTGCACAAAATGATGTCTGCATTAGTTAAAACGGCTTGAATTGAGAATATTCATCTTGATTTGAGGCTTTTGACTAATTTGGATCTTTTTTCATAGATTTTACTTCATATTTTTGAGAAAATCCAACGTCATTTCTCAAACTAGACTTTTATTTTGAAATGTCGTGCGTATTTTCTAACCTCATTATCATAGATTTTGCTTAAAGTTTAATTTAAATACTTAATTTTTTGCTTTAAAACTTAATTAAAACCAGTCTGAAATATTTTTGAACAATTTAATAATTTTTCTGTCTCAAAGTCGAAACAAAAACTGCTCAAAAATGATTAAAATTCTGAATTCAAGTCATTTTAACTGGTGTTTTTCAAGGTTTGTCGTCACCTTTCTGAGCTCAGGTATCGTGTTAGAAACTACAGCACAGCGCCACCTGTTGGTGCGTCTGTGACTCGCACTTGGACGAACTGCAAAAACACGTCTGCACCAGTTTCATGACTTGAATTTTTAATATTTATTTTAAGCAGTTTTAACGAGTTTTGAGCAATTTGTTAACGACACATGAGCGAGTTTGGCTTTTTTCTATATTTCTGACTGGTTTCCACAATTAATTTTCTATTTATTTCAAAGCGAATTGGAATAAGATGCTTTTCCAGTTCTGTTAAATTAAGAAATTGAATCATTAGTGCATTTTTCCCCCTTTAATCAAAGTGAGTGTTGATGATTTTGGAGGTTTTCTGCGTGCGGACGTGTTTTGTGGTGTTTTCCTGCAGACAGGGCTACGTGTGTGACTTTGTTTAATGCTGATTCAAACACTGTGTGATGTACCATAGGAGCATGAGGAGCCTCTTCCCCTCGTGTCACGCCATTAAAACTGCTTCAGATCACTGGACTCCGCCTCTTTATGTGCATCCACCTCTTTATTTGCTCTTATATTTCACACGTCCAGGTCTCAAACTGTCACATCAGGAACCACAGAGAAAACACTGCTCCAGGACCGAGAAAAGAGTCACCAGATTTTTACTCATTTAAAAACATAAACTGTATATAAACGGACATAGCGAACACGCCCCCACGTCCTCTCTCTGTCTCTGCTGCTGTCAGACTCATGTTGGTCTTAAATGTTCAGATTAACCCTCTACATGATCCTGGGTTCACTTTTTTTTTTCTTTTTTTCAATTTTTTTTTTTTTTTTTTAGGTTGTTTTTTATTATTATTTTGAGGGTTTTTTTTATATTTAGTTTTCTTTTTTTGTTATTTTGAGTTTATTGTTTATTTTCTTCATTGTTTTAGTTATTTTGAGTTTGTGGGGTTTTTTTTAAATATATTTTTGAGTTATGTTGTTTAAGCTGGTTTATTCTGCATTATTTTCACTTAAAGGTGTTTATGCTGCTAAAAGAAATCCCTAAAATGTAATATTGCATTCTTACTGTGGCGCCTTTTCACAGATCTGACCTGTAACTCGTGGTGTCTTCATGGAGTCAGATGCTGTGGAACATTCCAGACAAAGCAGTAACATCTCCATGGAGACGAGACAGGCTTAACACACCATAATGGGTCTTTAAATGTGATTTAGAGTCACTTGGACGACTTTTAAAGTGATGCTCATACACCTGCCCCGGGACAGACTGACTGAGGTGTGGCTGCCATTTTGTGCCCATGGCTTCTCCAATGCCCTAAACACAATAAACAAATGTTCTGTTGAAAACCATTTAAATGACATTAGTGTAGAAGATGAATTCAAGCTCAAACAATGACTTTTCTCATAATTCTTCTCCTGCTGTGCCTCATGTGTCCAGCAGGGGGCAGTGATGATAAAAATGTGACAGATGCAGTTTGTTCTTATATAATTTATCAAACCCTTGGGACGAAATACAAACACTGCACCTTTAGAAACAACGAGCTCTGCAAAAATATGTGTCTGAAAAGAGTCGAGTCCAGAAGAAAAACAGGATCAGAGAGTCTTAAAGGGACAGGGCCGAGTTAAAGGGACGGTGCCTCAACATAGAACAGCAGACAAATAATTTAGCCCAAGAAAAATGTGTAAAAGACACAGGACTAAACCGGGACTAAACCAGGACTAAACCAGGACTGAACCAGGACTGAACCAGGACTAAACCAGGTCTAAACCAGGACTAAACCAGGACTAAACCAGGACTAAACCAGGACTAAACCGGGTCTAAACCGGGTCTAAACCAGGACTAAACCAGAACTAAACCAGGACTAAACCGGGTCTAAACCAGGTCTAAACCAGGTCTAAACTGGGACTAAACCAGGACTAAACCAGGTCTAAACCAGGACTAAACCAGGACTAAACCAGAACTAAACCAGGTCTAAACCAGGACTAAACCAGAACTAAACCAGGACTAAACCAGGACTAAACCGGATCTAAACCGGGACTAAACCAGGTCTAAACCAGGACTAAACCAGGACTAAACCGGGACTAAACCGGGACTTTAGTCCTGATTCAGTCCTGGTTTAGTCCCGGTTCAGTCCTGATTCTTCATCATCTGCAGAGTCGACAGAAACATGACGTCAGGTTTCAGATTTTCTGAGGACGTTTGGAGATGAGACCAGAGCGTCACAGCCCAGTGAGTAAAACCGCGTCTGTGGAGCGGCGTCATTAAACCAGGATCTATAGATTCTCATTTAAACGATGGGTCTGAGGATTTCCCCGAGGACCTGAGACTTTATCCAAACAAACTGATGAGTCTGGACACAGACTTTTAAAATCCTCTTGAGTTTAGATGTTTTCTTTGACTTTATTATTGGATCATACAAAGACCAATTTATTCTACCTCAAAAACCAGGATAATCGAACTCCGACTTTTTCATTTGGGACATTTCATTTACATGTTTTATTAGTTCATTTATTCCCCAGAAAAAAAACTGTAAAAGTTTATAATTTGAAATGGACTTTGTGTCGTCTCTGCTCCTGTGACGAAAAGAAGATCAACAAATAATATATGTATGTGTGTATGTTCCACAGTGCGGCATTAATCTCCATGGAGACAGGCCCAGGTGACGGACAAAACCAGGTGAAGTTACGGGTCAGATCTGTGGAGACGCTCTGCCCTGAAACACTCTGCAGATGTAGAGTTATTCTCATCCAGCGAATCCCCGACGTCTCAGCCTCATTATTACATCAGACTGACTTTGACTGAATGAAGATCTGTCAGAGTTTATCCTGCTGCTGTGCCCTTGAGCAAGACACTCACCAAAGTGTCACAGTTTATGTTTGACCCACAGCTGTAATATTCCCCAAATCAGTCATAATTTAGCTTTAAAGATGCACCATGGGACTTTTCTGCGGGAGGGTCCGTCGCCTTTCTGGAATGTTCCACAGTATGACATTAAACTTATCTCCATGGAAACAAGCAGACGATGCCACCAGGACAAGTTACAGGTCAGATCTGCGGAGAGACGACCCCACCACCGTAAGAAAGGAGATTTTCTGCACGATAAAAATTGACAGGAATTGAACAAATGAAAGAAAAGTTTAATGCCAAACTGTGGAATATTCCAGGTAACGCAAAAAAAGATGTCAGAGCCCTCGCGGCTCCAAAGGGCCGTGCAGCTGAACAGAGGAGCCGACGAGTGTGTGGACGAGTGTGAGGACGAGTGTGTGCAGACGAGTGTAAGGACGAGTGTGTGGACGAGTGTGAAGACGAGTGTGTGCGGACGAGTGTGTGTGCAGACGAGTGTGAGGACGAGTGTGAGGACGAGTGTGTGCAGACGAGTGTGAGGACGAGTGTGTGGACGAGTGTGAAGACGAGTGTGCGGACGAGTGTGTGCAGACGAGTGTGAGGACGAGTGTGGGGACGAGTGTGAGGACGAGTGTGTGGACGAGTGTGTGGACGAGTGTGAGGACGAGTGTGAGGACGAGTGTGTGGACGAGTGTGAGGACGAGTGTGTGTGGACGAGTGTGTGCAGACGAGTGTGAGGACGAGTGTGAGGACGAGTGTGTGCAGACGAGTGTGAGGACGAGTGTGAGGACGAGTGTGTGGACGAGTGTGTGGACGAGTGTGTGGACGAGAGTGAGGACGAGTGTGAGGACGAGTGTGCGGACGAGTGTGCGGACGAGTGTGCGGACGAGTGTGCGGACGAGTGTGTGGACGAGTGTGTGCAGACGAGTGTGAGGACGAGTGTGTGCAACGAGTGTGAGGACGAGTGTGAGGACGAGTGTGTGGACGAGAGTGAGGACGAGAGTGAGGACGAGTGTGAGGACGAGTGTGAGGACGAGTGTGAGGACGAGTGTGAGGACGAGTGTGTGCAGACGAGTGTGTGCAGACGAGTGTGAGGACGAGTGTGAGGACGAGAGTGAGGACGAGTGTGAGGACGAGTGTGAGGACGAGTGTGTGCAGACGAGTGTGTGTGGACGAGTGTGTGGACGAGTGTGAGGACGAGTGTACGGACGAGTGTGAGGACGAGTGTACGGACGAGTGTGAGGACGAGTGTGAGGACGAGAGTGAGGACGAGTGTGAGGACGAGTGTACGGACGAGTGTGAGGACGAGTGTGAGGACGAGAGTGAGGACGAGAGTGAGGACGAGTGTGTGGACGAGTGTGAGGACGAGTGTGAGGAAGAGTGTGTGAGGACGAGTGTGAGGACGAGTGTGAGGACGAGAGTGAGGACGAGAGTGAGGACGAGTGTGAGGACGAGTGTACGGCCGAGTGAGTGTACGGACGAGTGTGACGGACGAGTGTGAGGACGAGTGTGTGAGGACGAGAGTGAGGACGAGAGTGAGGACGAGTGTGTGGACGAGTGTGTGGACGAGTGTGAGGACGAGTGTGAGGAAGAGTGTGTGAGGATGAGTGTGTGGACGAGTGTGTGGACGAGTGTGAGGACGAGTGTACGGACGAGTGTGAGGACGAGTGTACGGACGAGTGTGTGGACGAGTGTGAGGACGAGTGTACGGACGAGTGTACGGACGAGTGTACGGACGAGTGTGAGGACGAGTGTGAGGACGAGTGTGAGGACGAGAGTGAGGACGAGAGTGAGGACGAGTGTGTGGACGAGTGTGTGGACGAGTGTGAGGAAGAGTGTGTGTGAGGACGAGTGTGAGGACGAGTGTGAGGAAGAGTGTGTGCAGACGAGTGTGAGGACGAGTGTGAGGAAGAGTGTGAGGAAGAGTGTGAGGAAGAGTGTGTGCAGACGAGTGTGTGGACGAGTGTGAGGACGAGTGTGAGGAAGAGTGTGTGAGGATGAGTGTGAGGACGAGTGTGAGGAGGAGTGTGTTGCAGATGGTTGTGAAATAACTAAACCAATAAGTAACTCACAGGACAAAATCAGGACTAAGCCAGGATTTTAAAATTGGGACTAAACTGGGAACTAACTCAAAACTGGGCGAGAACTAAACCAGGACTAGAACAGGACCAGTTTATATCAGGACTGAACGACTGTGAAAAGCAGCATCTGGTCCATAAGGTGCAATAAAAACTTAAAATTCAGCTCATTCCTTTGGCCAAACTCTGAGAACAGAAAATACACATGACGGTTTATCTGTGTAAATGCAAACACAGCTGCTGCAGAGACTCGAGCTGCAGGAAAACTTCATGAGACGGAGAGTTTAGTGGGACAAAATGGTGTCTCCAAAGACGTCCTCCTCCTCCTCCTCTTCCTCTGATCTGAGACATAAATGACTTTGATAATTAAGAAGAGCCCAGTGGGATTTAACCAGAGTTTTCACACTCAAAGACTAAAACAGGGTCAATGAAGTCTAAACCAGGACTAAACCAGGACCAAACCAGGACCAAACCAGGTCTAAACCAGGACTAAACCAGGTCTAAACCAGGACCAAACCAGGTCTAAACCAGGACCAAACCAGGACCAAACCAGGACCAAACCAGGTCTAAACCAGGACTAAACCAGGACCAAACCAGGACCAAACCAGGTCTAAACCAGGACTAAACCAGGTCTAAACCAGGACTAAACCAGGACTAAACCAGGACCAAACCAGGACCAAACCAGGACTAAACCAGGTCTAAACCAGGACTAAACCAGGACTAAACCAGGACCAAACCAGGTCTAAACCAGGACTAAACCAGGACTAAACCAGGTCTAAACCAGGTCTAAACCAGGACTAAACCAGGTCTAAACCAGGACTAAAACAGGACTAAACCAGGTCTAAACCAGGACTAAACCAGGTCTAAACCAGGACTAAACCAGGACTAAACCAGGACCAAACCGAGACCAAACCAGGACTAAACCAGATCTAAACCAGGTCTAAACCAGGACTAAACCAGGACTAAACCAGGACTAAACCAAGTCTAAACCAGGTCTAAACCAGGACTAAACCAGGTCTAAACCAGGTCTAAACCAGGACTAAACCAGGACTAAACCAGGACTAAACCAGGACTAAACCAGGTCTAAACCAGATCTAAACCAGGACTAAACCAGGACTAAACCGTGGCTCAGATCAGACCCTTGTTTCCTCGTTTCTTCAGGACACAGACACGTTCTTTGGTTTAGTAGATTATTGTTAATTACATTTTACAAAACATGGCAGACGCTCCAGATTCACTTGGTTCAGTGCAAAGACGTTTGTGTTAAAGATGCCAAAAAGTCAAACATTCAGATTTATTTCAACAGTCCGATAAAACAGGCAATATAAGAGGATTCATAAACTTTAAAAGGCTTTTCATAATAAGGGATGCAAAAAACACACTGCAAAAACAGATCGAGTTTTAACGACAGAATTAACACAATCCATCGACTTTTAACGAGTTTAGACGAAGGACTTTAGCATCTGCTGATTCCTGATATCAGCAGACACCTGAAAACGGAATTTATTTACTTAAAACTAAACTAAAATGAAACAAAACTGACCCTAATGTGTCTTTGTATGAATAAAAGTTTAATAATTATGAGAGTTTCTGTGTAAAGACGTCGCCCAGTTCGTTTTGGCGAGTTACGAGATGTTTTTTCCTCCTAATTTCAAGATAAATCTGCCAATCGGAGCCATTTTATGCTCACAAACTCCGTCTTATGTAACATGTTAGTACGATGTTAGCTTATGTGTCAGTTTGTTAAATGCTGCAACTTTCCAGGGTTAAATTTCAAAATCAAATGCTTAATAAAACAGCTGCAGGATTAATCGCAATTGAATCGAAATCAGAATCAGCGAATCGCACACGTGGCAGTTTTTCAGTCTCATAATCTCCTGTTTTATTCTGCGTAAAAACGTCTAACCCTGTAGTTTAAATCTGTACAAGCCTGTTCTGAAATGTGTTATTGTGTTAGTTTTGTCAGTTCAGATTTGTCTTCGAACAGAAATCTTATTTATTAAAACATAAATCGCAAAGATATCGGAAATCGTCGAACCAAAAGAACAAAAAAAACAGATTATTTCCGCTTCAAAAAAAACAAAAGTATCTTTCAAACGCAGCGAAAAACGCAAATCTCAAACTTAAATCCCAGGGGTGTCGCGCTAAATTTTGTCCCCTGGGGTAAATCCTCACGGGGGGCCCCAGGTACATGCCGTCGAATGTAAAACGCTCCGTAACAGACGTCGTAAAGGGGCCCCCTCGCCGCGCCGGCCCCTGGGTAAAGAGCACCTCCCGCCCCCCCGAGAGCGACGCCCCTGCTGCTAACTCCTGTCATTCAAACTCACCATCAGCTTTTGCAGTGTCGTATCGTAGCAAGTTTAAGGTCACTGTAACCGGACGTAACTTTTACACAGTTCGTGATCCCTGATGTCTCCCCAGCCGCCGTTTTTTTCACATGCGGAGCGCCGCCCCCGCGCCGTTTCCCGGGAGCCTCTTCGTGAGCAGGAGGTTTTTGGGAAACAGCTGATTCCCGCTGCTTTGGAGGATGTTTTCGATCTGTTTTTTCTGGCTGATGGGCATGCACGCGGTTTTCTTATGGTGCATCCCGCAGTCTCCGGCGTGGAAAATCCTCGGCGCTTCGCTAACCATGACTTTCCAATACGACGGCAGACACGCCACGGTTAAGTGCTGCAAACTCCAGTCCCAGTTGTAGTCGTCGTACGTGCAAAAGGTGTCTGTGCATTTGATGAGTTTCTCGTAAGTCTCTCTGCTCAAAGCCATTCCCATGTTGTGTTCCGTCGATTTCCACGGTTTCACTTCCACTTTGTTCGCTTTACTCGAGTATCCGATGTGGCTGTAGCTCCCCAACGACAGAATATCGCAATCCGGGCACTGTTCTCTCTTCATCCCCGACATGAGCTTCAACAAATGGATGAAATCGGCAGAAAGATAATGATCCTCCTCGACGAGAAGCACCAGACCTTTGTGATCTTTCAGAGCGTGGATTCGGTCCCAAACAAAATGCAGCTTCCACCACCAGTGATGCTTCGTCTGGGAGAACTTGGCCTCGCGGTAGTGCCCGAAAGAGTCTGGGTATTCTGCGTTGATGCATCCCAGTTTTAAGGCGTCTTTCTTGGGGATATCGCGCGGACAGTCCCTTGGGTCGTGCCCGGGGAACTCGTGCGGGTACAGCTGGATGCTAAACGGGAAAAAAACCTGCAAAACTTGGCAAAAATCCACCGTCGAGACCACTTTGTTGATCTCCGGGGACCAGAAGTCGTGGCTGAAGATGAGCAGTAAACTTTCCACTCCTCTGGCTTTGCGTAAACTGTCCACTAACAATTTAAGGTAGTCCGGGCGGTTGTGGACTTGCACCACCACTACGAGGTCGTCCTTTTGCCGCGCCGCCTTAAATCTCTCCTCGTTTCTTATAATCTGGTCAAAGTTCAGCTGGAAAACGATACCTCGATAAACTAAAGTTGTATTGTCCAATTCGGGCTTGAGGAACTTGTCGCCTTTGGGTAACTTTTCGTCCTTGTCCTTCTCCGAGTGTCATTTTGGGGTGTCATTTTGGACGACAGGGGCGCGCGGCGGCGGGGGGTTTGCTGGCAGCTTGCGTAGCTTGCACTGGCACGTTATTGTTTTTAATGCTACTACTACTGCTACTACTACTACTACTACTTATACTACTACTGCCGATCACGCTGCTCCTTCGAACGACTTCCACCTCTTTAGAAAACAAGGCAACGTCAGTTTTCTTCTGTCGGCCGCTGCTCCAGAAGGCGAGTCCGCAAATGATGACCACCAGGGACACGATCACCACCTTCCGTTTGTAAATCCGGAATCTCATGATAAGAAGACGACGGCGGGACGGTGCAAAAAGGCGCTGTGGCGGGACGGTTTGGCGAGGTACAAAAAAAAAGAGGAGCGGCGGCGGCGGCGGCTATGAGGCTACGTTTTGGCAGAAATCGGTAAACATTGATCCCCGGGGGAACGTCATTGGCCGGCGATGATGTAAGGCATAGCAGGTGGGAGGCAGCGGGCGGCGGAGCTGGAGCCGATCACCTACGACAGAAAGATCAATACGTCAGGATCGATCGGACAGTAAGAGGCTTTGTGCTGGAAGTCTCTCACTCAGTCCTCTCCCGCACAGAGAGAGGTTCATACGGCGCCATTTTCTCATCTGCTCTAATGTCGTTTCCCCGTCACAGACTAAACACTCTGTTCCACCTTGTGATGTCATGAAGTGGTGCTCCAGTGTGTTTTTAAACTCCACGCACCTTCGTTTCTAGAATCGTTTGGATCATTTCCGCCTCTTTTACTGTCAGCGCTTCATTTTGTCGACACTTACTGCTGGTTTATAAAGATCCACTGCGGAACTTTTCTTGCGTTCAGTTCAGTTTTATATTGTTACTTCAGCGATAAAAAGTTAGGAGCTGTTGCCATAGTAACTAACAATATATAAAACTAAATATTACACTTTTTATGCGCCTCCATTATAAAAAAAAAACACTAATATAACTTTATACTCGTGTTTTTAAACTCCACCTTCACTAGAATCATCTGGATCATTTCAAGGAGATGTTCACTTGAAAACTACCACTTGATGACATCACAAGGTGGAACAGAGCGTTTTGAACTTAATTAAGTGTGACTCAAACATGTGAATGAAACAAACACGACTCCAGGTCTGTTTTTGAGGAGGAAACATTAGAACATGGATTAAAGCTGCAGGAGTCAGTTTGTGTGATACAGGAGCTTTAAAGTCCTACAGTCACTGAACTTGTGTTGCCAGATTGAGACAGTTTCTCTCAGTTTATGCTCAGGCCTCATGTTCAGAGCCTCCACATTCACTCCCTGAGCTGCAGAGGCTGCACTAGCTCTGGGTCCTGAGGTGCTGGGGTTTCAGGTCAGAGGCGTTTTAGGTTTAAAATAACTGGATTTCAGCTTTGAACCTGGCAACGCAAATGAAAGAGAATCACAAAAGAACACGTCCAATGTTTTTATGATTAAGAATAAATCAACAGAACAGATGTTTCTCTGACAAGTCTACCTGAAATCTGCAGGACCCAGAGTAAGAACTAAACCAGGACTAAACCGGGACTAAAGCAGGACTAAAGCAGGGACTAAACCGGGACTAAACCGGGACTAAACCAGGGACTAAACCAGGACTAAAGCAGGACTAAACTGGGACTAAACCAGGACTAAACCAGGACTAAAGCAGGACTAAAACAGGTCGAAACCAGGACTAAAGCAGGACTAAACCAGGTCTAATCCAGGGACTAAACCGGGACTAAACATCATACTAGGCAGTGTGGGTGAAGTGTCTTGCCTAAGGACACAACGAGTGGGACTCGATCCTCTGACCTTCTGGTTGGGACCAAAGCTCAACCACTGAGCCACTGTCTGTTGTATCTGTGACACTGATGAAGTTTAATGACACTGAACATTTAAACGTGTTGATGAGGTTTTTATCGTGATTTTCTCTGAGCGATAAATCGAGCTTCAGTTTGTGACTAAATCTGTGTCTGAGGAAAAATGTGTTTGACTCATAATTAAAGATTATTACTGTTATTTATTTTATTTATTAGTATTTAGTATTACATTTACAATAACTAAAATAGAAATTTAATAATAATATTAACAATATTATTATTAATAAAATAATACATAAAAAACATGAATCTTAAATAAAATTATAATGATAATATATAAAAGTAGAATATTGTTAAACACTCAAACGTCACTTTTTATCATTTTAACCAGTTTTTTTTAAGTAGTTTTGTTAAATTGTTACAGGTTTGAATAAAAAAAACAGATCAGAAGTATAAGTTTTTTAATTTGTCCAGTTGAAGAGTCACTTCTCATGTTTATAGCCTGTTTTTTATTGTTTTTTGTGGGGTTTTTTTTTTTGCAGATGTTCATCTGCGGCTCAAAGCTGCGTTTTCCTGTTTTTTTTCTGACACTTAAACGTCTCACGTCGCGTTTCCTCAAAAACAAAAGACAAATGTTTAAGAAATGTGATAAAATGTGGATTTAAACACTTCAGAGTCGCGAAAATGTGTCAAACGAAACAATTAAAGAGATTTTTGTCCGTTTTGCGTCATCACCTCGCGCCTGTCCGCACAGTCCGGACAAATGCGCAAAACCTTCACGTTTATGTCGCAAAATAATGAATCTGCAAAAGCTAAAACAGGATTAGCATCGCCCCGGATAAACAACCAGCCCCTGAACCTCCTGCACCTCCACCAGCCCCTGCAGGAGCAGCAGGAGCAGCAGGAGCAGCAGGAGCACCTCCTCCTCCTCCTCCCGCAGACTCTTACCTTTGGCGCAGAGCGGCGCTTTCACTGCGTAAAATCCGCACAGAGGTTTGTCCTCCACGGCTCCCGTCCCGCTGCATCGAGGCCCCGGAGCCACGGACCAGAAGAACCAGCAACAACAACAACCACCGCTGTACAGCCGCTGTCCCCGCTCCCACAATGCACCGCGGCACGAGAGAGGGAGGGGAGGGGGAGGGAGGGGAAAGAGGAGGAGGGGAGAGAGAGAGAGGAGGGGAGGGGGGGGAGGGAGGGGAGAGGGGAGGGAGAGAGAGAAAGAGAGGAAGGGAAAGGAGATAGAGGAGCGGAGGGAGAGAGAGAGAGAGAGAGAGAGAAAGAGGGGGGAGAGAGAGAAAGAGGAGTGGGGAGAGAGAGAGAGAGAGAGAAAGAGAGGGAGGAGAAAGACAGAGAGAGGGAGGGGAGGGGGAGGGAGGGGAAAGAGGAGGGGGAGAGAGAGAAAGAAAGAGAGGGAGGAGGAGAGAGGAGAGAGAGAGAGAGAGAGAGGAGGAAGGAGAAAGACAGAGAGAGGGAGGGGAGGGGAGGGAGAGAGAGGAGGGGGGGGGAAGAGACAGGGGGGGAGAGAGAGAGCGGGAGGGGGGGAGAGGAGGAGGGGGGGCGAGAGAGAGGGAGGGAAAGAGAAGAAGAGAAGAGAGGGAGGAGGGGGGACGAGAGAGAGAGAGAGAGAGGAGAGAGAGAGAGGGAGGAGGATGAGAGAGTAAAAGAAAGGACAGAGAGAGAGAGAAGGAGAGAGAAAGGGGAGAGAGAGCAGTGGGAGTAAAAGAGGGGAGATGTGGGAGATGGGGGGGAGATGTGGGGGAGATGGGGGAGGTAGGAGAGATGTGGGGATCACAGATCTTCTGCTGACGGCTCTAAAAAGACTCGGCTCAGATCAGTTTTCAGCCTAAAGCAGAAAAACTCAGTTAAATTATTAAATGAGAGACTCAGCGTTTTAAGAAAAATACAAAAATCCTGCAGATGTGAAACTCACTTTAAAACGACACTTAAACCTGTTTTAGTGACACAATATGAAGAAACCTGCTTTAAAAAGTATTTTGTATGAGCCATGGTCCAGTCCTGTACTCTGGATACTTCAAGTACTTCAAATACTTTTACACACAGCTGCATTTAAATTATTTTGTGAAGATGTAACAGGATAAAAAAAAAAAAGTTCATGTTTTCTCTATAATTAAAGTTAAAATCTCACCTGTTTCACCACATGAGCCTAAACTCTGTGTTTGTTTGATTTTAGTAAAGTATCTGTACTCAATATCACAAAAAGTAACAGTTACTCACATTATAGTATTCAGAGTATTCAGAGTATGTGTTTTATGTTTTATTTATTTAAAATGGTCTCTCCACAGAACTGGAACCACGACCTTTATGTCAGAACTTTACATCACAATAACTTATTAAGCTGAAGAAATTCATAAAAAAGACGTGTTTAAGTCGTTAACTCAACAAAAAAAACGAATTGTTCACACGATGAGTCACATTCTGTCTTATGTTGAGTTACTAAAGAACATTTGGGTTTGTAAAACGTGCTTTGCTTTAATTCTTTGTGAGAAATAGAGACATAAATAAGCGTAAACTCCTTGTGTCTTGTTTTGTTTTATCTCCTGCAGCAGAAACAGGTTCAGGCCAGTGCAGGGCTGGGTCTTTATCTCTGTTTTAATAAAGCTACATAACGGCTCTGACACATCTGTACATTTCATTATTGTGACATTTTTAAAGTTAAGTCTCTTTGTATGTCCTTGTCTCATTATTACAAACTGTTCTTTTTGTTTTGTGGGTGAATAAACTGCAGTTTTTCCAGTGCAGTTATTTTACAGCTGGTGAAGGGCGTCCCTCTGCTGGTCACGTGGCGGCGGTGCAGGTGGGTTTTAAATGTACAACCTGCAGAAATAATTAATAATACATACATTAAAAATAATGATCATTTGTAAATAAATAAAAGTGGAAATAAATTGAAATAAAAAAGAATAATTAGTAAAATAAATAAAAATAAATAAATACATAAATAAATAAATGTAAAAAAAACAAAACTAAAATAAATACATTTTAAAATAAATAAATATGAAATGTAAAAACAACACCGTATTTTAGCTTGTTAATGCCCAGATTGTATACTTTGATGAGCAATTACATTTATTTATTTATACAATTGTAATTTTTTCCCCCTCATTTTTAATACATACCAACATTTATTCTTGAATTTATTTATTTCTAATTATGTCATTTTTGTTCTCTTACTTGAGCAAAAGTCATGGTTCCTCTTCCCTGTATGAGTGAGTCTAAAGTGACTGGAGTTTTATGTAATGATATGAAATTATTTGAACATCTGTGTTTCTTCTTCTTCTCCTTCAGATCTGATTTAGTTTGTCTTATTTTTGTTTCTGCCTTTTGAAAAATACCAGATTTGAGACGTTTGTTTTTCAAATTACACTATAATTAACGTTAAATTATAAATCAGATCCTCTTTAAGTTACTTTTACTTTTCCCAAATACATTTTTACTTTTACTTGAGTTATTTCTTGGACCTCTACTTTGTTCTTCTTTCTCTCCCTCTTGAGCTGCACTTTCTCCGCCTGCTCCGTCTCTTTTCTGTCGGCTGGTGGCGCTGTCTGCCTCCCTGCTACCGGAAGTTGTGTCTGTGCGCAGCCCCCTCATCTGCGCATGCGCGTCCTCTGCTCTTCCTTTCCGACGCACGACCGGAGCAGAGAACATGGGCCATCAGCAGCTGTACTGGAGCCACCCCCGAAAGTTCGGACAGGGATCCCGCTCCTGGTCGGTACCGCGGTTATTTCGTGTTTTAATAGTTTGTGCGCGCGATCGACGTGTTTGGACTGAGTTTGAGATGAAAAACGAGGAGAAATGTGGACGTATCTGGCGCGCCGCATGGAGCTAACATGGCGGCGGGATGCTAGCACGATGCGCGTCAGATTAGCATCAGTCTGTATGAACTGTTTCTGTAATGTGAACTTTAAAAAAAACTTATGACGCAGATTTATGTTCAGATTAAAGCCTGGTTTATCCGCAGTTTAGGTTTATTCGCGGAAGAAAAGTGGATATTCTTTTGTAAATACCGTCCACGTCACGAATCTGCGGTGATGAGGCGCGGACTGGGTTTAATTCTCAAATGAGCAGTTCAGGCGAGGCAGGTTTATTTATACAGCACATTCATACATAAGGGAATTCAAAGTGCTTCAGAAAATATGAAAGACCTTAAAATCACAATCAAACCATAAATAATAATCATAAAGTGAACATTAACTTCCTGAGACCTGTGCCCACATGAGGACAGCACATTCTGGGTTTTCTAGGCAACAATGCAAATATGTTCCATTTAGGATATTTTTAGGAGTTTAGAATGTTCAGATTTTATATACATTTTTGTAAAAGCATACGTCCTCTGCTCCTGTCTGCAGCTCTTCACATGAGACACAATTGTTTCTCATTTGTTTTTACTCAGGACAAATTTTGCTGTTTTCAGGCATTCAACAGTTTTTGCAAATCATTATTCAAATGTTTTATCAAAATGATTCAAATGTTGAACGAATGTCATATGTGGCCATAATTTTTCTCAAACGACATAATGTAAAAATATAATTCTTAGTTTTTACTCATCAGGTCCAGTCAGCCCAAATAACAAAGAAATGAATAAACCATGTCATTAAAGAGCTCGGGTCTTAGGAGGTAAAAACAGAAGTGTCAGAATAAAACTTTCAGTCACAGCAGATAAACAGAACAGAGCCTGGATTTAAACTTCGTCAAAGTCGAGACTGTGTCACATCTTCAGGAAGAATGTTCCAGGTTTAAACTGCACAAAACAAACATACATCGTTCTGGATTTACTGCAGCTCTTCACTTGCATTTCTGGAAGGTGTTTATTTAATAGTGTACAGTTTGGTAATAATTTGAATATTTAGAGTTTGCAGTGATGAGCTGGAGAAATTGGTTGAAATTAGATTTTTGTTACAAACTACCAGAACTTTAGGTCATTTTGACAGAACTGGAATTGTTTGTTTTTTATTTTCCAGTCACTGGGCACTTTTGAATTCATGTCCTTAACAAAAACTAGTAATAATATAAAAAATTCCGTTCAAATACACTTGTGTGTGTGGGACTAGACTCAAACTCAGTCAGTGTTTAGTTTTATTGTTTTTCATTCAGACTGATTCCCTCTTGTCGTTGCAGCCGGGTTTGCTCAAACAGACACGGCCTGATCCGCAAATACGGACTCAACATGTGCCGTCAGTGCTTCCGACAATACGCCAAGGATATTGGATTTGTCAAGGCAAGTATCGGATCAGACGCACGTGTTCAGTGTTATTGTGGCGTTTGTTTGGTCATGTGACTTGGAGAAATAATATTGGGATCATCATTGAGATTTTCTTCGGTCATATCGTGCAAACATTAAACTTTTAGTAAAAACAATAAAACTTTAAATTGGATCAAATGGGAGACGTGCAGAACAGTTTTTAAACAGACTTCTTTAACTGTTGTAATTTTACCGATGTTTCAAATGTAAGATTTATTTAAACTTTAGGCTAAACTCTAATAAACAAAATGTTGCCGTTGAAAAGAGTCTGATCTGTGTAAAGAATAAAAAACATGAGGGATCTTTTAATAAATTTGACTTTATGGCCAAACTGTCGACTGCTGATACAAGTATAAAACTTGTACTTTTTTCAGGATTAGCTGTAAAACATTGTAACTGTGACTAACCTGTTCACTGTTTTTGTTTCCAGCTGGACTAAAGCAGATTCCTGATGGGTTGAAATCTTGTTTGGCCGAGATGTGACGCCCCAGTTTTGCAAATAAATGTTTCTTTTTGTCCACTTCCTGTCGTGTGGTTCATTTGATTTTCCTGCAGAAGATCTTATTGTTTCTACATAAACAGTTTTGCTACAAGATTATAAAGTCTGAGGTACTGAACACAAAAGTATAATTTAAAATGCAGAGTTTACGTGTCTCTGGCAGATTTTGTAAACACAGATTTGAATGTTTAATCCCTCGTGATCCATAGTAAAAGAAACTGAACCGGACAAAACATTTTTAGAGAACATTAGTTTTTCTCAGAATGTGAATGTTCAAATAACTTAATTTGGTGTTTTTGTTCTAAAATCTGTTGTTTCTGAGTTGCCAGTTTCTCTGACTAAAACCTCTTGTAAGAATCAGCCTCTGCTGTTAATCCTGGTGCAGTTTGTGCAGCTCAGGAAATGACCAATAAAAACAGATTCAGTGACATGTTTATCACAGTTTATGGGGAAGTTTGATGATGTTTGACTCTGGACACTGTAATCTACTGAAACTTAAGTTTAAACTTTATCAGTAAATCATTTCCAAATGTAATTATTAAATTATCTTTCCCATTATGTTTTTGGACCTACAATTGAAATGGTTTAAACAAAAAAGTAATATATTCATGGATCTTATTTTGGTGGTTTCTGTTTCCACATCAAACCACATGAAAGTAAAAGTATCTGCAGCTCCTGTGAACCACGAGGTCAGAGCTGATGAAATGAGTGTATCATTACTCACTTTAGAATGAATTTGTTGGCTCAAACTCTCCATTGGACAAACCCTCTGGCCCGGCTCCTCCGGTCTGGTTCCTCTGGTCCAGTTCCTTCTGGTCCGGCTTTAGTCTGTTTTTGTCCATTTATATTTGATTGATTTATATCTTATATTTAGAATCAGAAGAAGTTTTATTGCCATTGTCCGTGAGCAGAGCTCACAGACGGGGAACTTACCTCGGTGATAAAGTGCGACATAGAACACACAAAAAAATCACACTGAATAAATACAAATACAAAGAAGTGTCAGCTGCTGTACGACCTGCTCCACCCGAGTCCTGGAGACGTACAGGTCCTGGAGAGATGGAGGCTGCAGCCAATCACCTTCTCAGCAGAGCACATGTGCGCTGCAGTCTCTGTCTGTCCCTGTGGCCCCAGAGAACCACACAGAGACATTCTTCCCCAGCCGCACGCTCCTGTCCGTCAGGAAGTCAGTGCTCCACCTGCAGGTGGAGTCAGGCACGTTAAGCTGAGCTTGTCCTGGAGCAGAGCAGGGAGGATGGTGTTGAACGCAGAGCTGAAGTCCACAAACAGGATCCTGGCGTAGGTTCCCGGGGAGTCCAGATGCTGGAGGATGAAGAGAAGGGCCAGGTTAATGGCGTCGTCCACAGATCGATTGGCTCTGGAGGCGAACTGCAGAGGGTTTAGACCAATGTTGGACATTTTACTTTGTAAGTTACTATGAACCTGACAACAACGAACATTAAATGAAACCAAACAAGGGCCAGAGTTTTAAAATTCTAAATGTCAGTCTCGTCTCAGTTGTGTCAGACAAAATCTTGGTCAGACCTGAGTCTGTCCCGGGTCTGACCTGAGTTTGTCCCGGGTCAGACCTGAGTCTGTCCCGGGTCTGACCTGGGACCGTCCCGGGTCAGACCTGACTCAGGAGACGCCTGTTGCCTTGGATAAACCTCTGGACCAGTGTCTGATTCCAGTGGGACGTTAACTTCACTGAACTGTTTTTCTGAGCAGGTTGTTAATCGAGTGAGTTTATTGTTCAGTTTGTTTTATTTTCTCTGTATGATGCACTGATGCTAACTGTAGGCACTGCTCTGTCTGAGATTTGAGAGACTTTAATCTGAGTTTTATTTTAACACAATCTGACCATGAAGAGAATTAAAACTGGTGCTTAAATCCTTTTTTCTTGAGTTTTCTGACGATATTAAAGCTTTTTTGACAGTGTTTGTTGTGCATCGTGTCGCCATGGTAACTGCTGAACATTCCACCATAGAGATACATGTAGAACACCCCCAGCATCATGTCATTGCAAATAAATGATTATTTTATTTTATTTGAAACTTGGCTCAAACTGACAGTTCTGTGGTCACAGGTTTGACAGTTTGTGTTTTGTCCTGTAGAGGGCAGCGACGCCTCACGTTTGTTTTTCATTTTAAATTTGCTCCAGAATCTTTCACTCTGAGTTTGTAGAAATTAGGAGCTTTTAATTATGTTTCATTATGTTCAGATGCAGTGAGACGAGGCCAGAAAATGATAAAAATTCAATGAACGTTTTAATTAAGTCTGAAATTTAATAAATGTGAGGGTTTTTTTTATTAATCTCTGCACATTTTTAGGAAATCGTGTTTTTTTTTTTTTCAAACATTATTATTATTTAGTTATTTCTTTGTTTTTCTACTTTCACGTTTCTGCTTTTTCTCTTATTTCATGAACGACACATTGTCACGACATATTTATTGTGTCTTTTACTCACGAGTCTGTGTTTTTGTCATGATCCCTGCTCCTGCCTCCTGTGTCTCCTCCCCCTCCCTCACCTGACTCCAGAGCTGGGCGGAGCCCTGGCTCCTCCCACACACACCTGCAGCTCATCAGGGCAATCAACACACCTGCAGGAGGATAAAGGGAGCCAGGACCCAGCTCTCTCTGCCAGGTTGTCTGATCGTCACTCTGCTGCTCTTCACCGTGTGTCTGTGTGCTGTTCACATCACTGCTTGTCCTCGTGTCTCTGCTGTGCTTCCTGTCCATGTCCTGCCCGTGTCCTGCCTGGTGTCCTGCCCGTGT
This sequence comes from Periophthalmus modestus, assembly GCA_019594935.1. NCBI lineage: Eukaryota > Metazoa > Chordata > Actinopteri > Gobiiformes > Gobiidae > Periophthalmus > Periophthalmus modestus. The sequence continues at coordinate 987,701 of JAIEZT010001328.1, forward strand.
CCTGCCTGTGTTCTCCGACCCTGTCTCCCGGGACCGGCTGTGTTTCTCGTGTTGTTCACTGCACCTTTGGACCCTGACCTGCACCCAGCTCCTCGTATGTTTCTTCCGTCACTTGTCTTGTGTCTTGTTCTGTAAATAAACCCCCTTAAACTTGCCCCGAGTCCCGCATCTTTGGTCCACCTCACACCCCACATCACGACAGTTTTTTTGTTTTTTGTTTTTTTTGTTTTTATTGGGTTTTTATTCTTTTGGTCTGTGCTGTTCTTGCTGTTATAATAATAAAAATATAATAATAATAATAATAATGATACATTAGTTTTATGTTTTGCTCAAACTTAAATCTCAAAGTGTTTTTCAGCTTCAGTCGCTCCAAACTTCTGTAGCCACAGCTGCCCCGGGACAGACTGACAGAAGTGAGGCTGCCAGTCTGCATCACTCTCAGAAGAATGCTGTTGTTGTGTCCTTGGGCAAGACACCCCCCCCCCCCCCCCCCCCCCCCCCCCCCCTCGTGTGTGTGTGTGTGTGTGTGTGTGTGTGTGTGTGTGTGTGTGTGTGTTTGTGAGGTGAGAGGTTCTTTGAAAATGTTTTATAAAAACATGACCGTTTTTCTTTTTCACTCAGTGTCTTGCCTCTGGACACAACAACAGGGTTTTATCAGTGGCGCCTCACTGTGGCACCACCTGGTAATGACAGAGCCAAGACCCGACTCACCGACTAAAGGAAAGGACTTGTGTATAAATAAAGTAAAACTAGAAGTGTAACGTAAACTAAAACCTTAATGTTTTTATTTCCAGGACCTGAACCCCAAACCCTCTGGTTGTGAGGCGAGAGCGCTTGACCGGCTGTAAATGAGGAGAGAGAAGAGAGGAAATGATGAGAGGAGAGAGGAGAGAGGAGAGGAGCGAGGGAGCTGGAGCTGGACATGAGCAGACGTTGCATCATCAGGCTGAGGAGAGTTTCATGTTTCATTTTCTCTTTGATTATTGTTGTTTCACTGTAAAAACCTGAACATGATGATTTTATATTGATTTGGACTGAAACATCCTGAAAACATCCTGAAAATATACTGAAAATATACTGAAAAAATACAGCAATAATATTAATGATGAACTGTTTTATAATGTCATTGTAATAAAATGTTTTAATGTCCTCACCCGTCCAGAGACCTCACCCGTCCAGAGACCTCACCCGTCCAGAGACCTCACCCGTGCAGAGACCTCACCCGTCCAGAGACCTCACCCGTCCAGAGACCTCACCCGTCCAGAGACCTCACCCGTGCAGAGACCTCACCCGTCCAGAGACCTCACCCGTCCAGAGACCTCACCTGCGCAGAGACCTCACCTGTCTGGCGGCTAACAGGTTAGCTCTGTTCATTTAAAGGGTCTGTGGTTCAGTCGAGGCTCCAGTCACATCTGTCCATCTTCAGGCTGTGGTTAAACTGGTCGAGTTCTTCACGTTTTCATCAAATGTGGAGCTGAAGCTGTTCTCCTTCTGAAACATGTTCTGTTTAGTTCTGGTTTAGTCCCGGTTTAGTCCTGGTTCAGTCCTGGTTCAGTCCTGGTTTAGTCCTGGTTTTAGTCCCGGTTTAGTTCTGGTTTAGTCCTGCTTTAGTCCCGGTTTAGTCCTGTTTTAGTCCTGTTTTAGTCCTGGTTCAGTCCTGGTTTAGTCCTGGTTTAGTCTTGGTTTAGTCCTGGTTTAGTCCTGGTTTAGATCCGTTTTAGTCCTGGTTTAGTCCTGGTTTAGTCCTGGTTTAGTTCTGGTTTAGTCCCGTTTTAGTCCCAGTTTATTTCTGGTTTTATGGTGGATTGACGGTGATGTAGGCTTGTGGGCGGAGCCTCGTACAGACTCGTACGGGGTTTGAATAGAATCTCTCAAACTCTCAAACCTGGCTGACGTCTTCGGGCGACTTTTTGACGAGGTTTATATCGGTGCATTTTCATAACGCCGCCTCTTTAAAGCCTCATAAATGTAAATGTGACATAATCTGGGCCTTAAGGTTCGTGGATCTTTATTTACTGCAGCCACATTAGTTTCTGCTCCAGCTCAAACACAATCCGCCGCTCGTCTGTGGAGCATCAGTGAGAATGATACAGTTGCCATGGAAACGCACCTGCTTTGTCGTCCGGAGAGAGGCCCCCCGCTCCACAGAGCCGACGCCCCACCCCCCTCCACAGAGCCGAGCCCCCCCCATGACATAATGGATGGAGGGATGGAAGAGAGGAGGGAAAGAGAGGGAGGGGGTGAGAGAGGAGGGAGGAAAGAGAGAGATAGAGAAAGAGGCAGGAGGGAGAGAAAGAGAGGGTGAGAGTGTGGAAGATAGATAGAGAAAGAGAGATGGAGAGAGGAGGAGAGTGAAAGAGGGAGGGTGAGAGAGAGGTGAGGTAGGGAAAGACAGAGAGAGAGAGAGGGGAAGAGAGGGAAAGATATAGGGAAAAGAGTGAAGGATAGAAAGAAAGAGAAAGAAAGGGAGGGAGGTGGAGAGATAGGGAGAAACAGAGAGAGGATGAGCTTTTAGATGGATGGAGTGAAGGAAGAGAGGAGGGAAGGACAGAGGTAGGGGAGAAGGGAGAAAGAGAAAGTGAGAGTGAGGAAAGCAGACAGAAAGAGAGGGAGAGAGGGAGAGAGAAAGAGGGAAGAAAGAAGGAGGAAGGGTGAGAGAGAGAGGTGAGGTAGGAAAAGAGGGAGACAGAGGAAGAGAGAAGGGGAGAGAGAGAGAGAGAGAGAAAGAAAAAGAAAGGGAAGGGAAAAGAGGAGAGATAGGGAGAGAGAGAGAGAGGTGAAGGAAGAGATGAGGAAGGAAGGAGAGAAAGGTAGACAGAAAGAGGGAGTTTTTAAAAGACCTGATCTGATCAAAAACCTCTGAAACTGTCAGACCTCAGACGGTTTATATAAACGGACATAACGCCACAGCAGCGTCACAAACAGGAAGTGATCAGGTCAAAGGTCACACACTGTCAGCCTGCAGTAACACAGACAGCCTCTAGTGGTGACGTGTGAGAATACACCACGGCTGGGTCGGGCTGGGTCAGTTTATTTGTTTTCATATTATTCCAGACGAGATAAACGGAAATGGCGCCTAAATCAGCCTCTGCCCAGCGTTAGCAACGGGTTTGATTGACAGCACTGCAAGCCTCGCTCCTGATTGGCTCTTTTGTTGCTATGATACTTCCAAATATGAAACTCTGCTCCAGATTAGCCGCTGGACCTGCTCCGGCCTCGTTGAGCTTCACTTGGAGCCGAGCGCCGTGGGGGACGTCCACTTGTTTGCTAGAAAAGCTCCGTAGTGCAGCTTTAAAGACGTTGTTCATAAAGGCGCGGGTTAGAGTGGTGCTTTTGCGGCGTGCCCTGTGGTTCCGTTCCGGCTCCTTGTTGTCGGCTCGTTGGCGACGGACCACGGCTAATCTGTTGTTACTGCTAATGATCTCACCCATCGCTCGAGTCAAAAAGGAGCCAATTTATCTGGGATTTAGCTCCCCTCCCAGCAATTTGGATGTGGAAATGAAACGGCTTAACTTGTGCCAAAATAACGAGGGAACATTAACAAGGGCACTTTGGCTTTGGAGACGGGCTTGTTAAAGATAAGTCATTGCTGGAGACGATGGGACGGAACACTCCAGAATCAGCACGAGACCTGCTCGTCGTGATTGGAGACGTTTTTTTAACAGTTTGGAGAGATTTTGAATTGATTTGCAAAGTTTGAAATCCAAAATGGCGACGTGTGCTTTGTTTGTTCAGTGTTTTGCTCTTTTTAAATCATTCGAAAGTGTTTTTTATGCTTTTAAATGTGGCCGTCGGCAGTGGGGGAAGTAAACCTTTGAGGTATCTGTACTTTACTGAAGTACATTTCACAGTATGACAAGTATTTTTATGATCGTGTGAGACCTGCTGAAAAGGCTGAGGGTTTATTTTTAACACGTTCAGAATTTGAGCAACAACAAATTACAAATCTTTATGAAAATCTCCACATTTGAAGCTTTATAAAACTCAAAATCTGCGTGAAATACTTCTACTTTTTACTCTTTAAGTACATTTTTTTAGGACTGTTTATATAAATGGACGTAGCTAACCTGCTAACGCTGCCGCCGTGCTCCAAACAGGAAGTGATCATGTCGCACTTCCTGCTCCATTGACTCTGGCTCCAGTTCACTTTCTATTGAAAGTCTGTGTCTCTCTCTGTCCCTGCTGCTTCAGACTCATTTTTGGTCTTAAATGTTCGAATTAACCCTCTACATGATCCTGGGGTTCATTTTCTTTTTTTTTCTTTTTTTGTTATTTTGATTTTATTTATACATTTTTTATTTATTTATTTTTTTCTTTAATAATAATAATAATACATTTTATTTATATAGCACTTTTCACGACACTCAAAGACGCTTCACATACATACAACATACATGCTATTTTGTTGTTTTTGTTATTTGAGTTTATTACATACATTTTTTTTACTGGTGTTTATTAATGTGCATTATCCCTTTTAAATAAATAAATACATTTTTATTTTTTTGTTATTTTAAGGTTGTTTTTTTTAGTTATTTTGAGGTTTTGTTTTTTGTTATTTTGAGTTTATTTTTATTTTTGTTATATTGATTTTTTTGGTTTTTTTTTTTGAGTTTCAATTTTTTCATTTTTTTTTTGTTTTTTAGTTATTTTTAGTTGTTTTTTGTTTATTTTTTTTTTAAAAACCTCTCTCTGTCCCTGCGTCTGTCAGACTCATGTTGGTCTTAAATGTTCGTATTAACCCTCTACATGATCCTGGGGTTTTTATTTCACGTCTGTGTCTGTAAATCAACATATGAACATTAATAACAGACACATCAGGTCCTTCTGTCCCCGACGTCGCTCCTGTTAGCGTTAGCAACAGGTTTGATTGACAGTGTTGCTAAGCGCTCGCTCCCTGTTAAACCAGTGATGTGGGCGGAAGGGGCGTTACCTTCAACATCCTCGCTCCTGATTGGCTCTTTGGTTGCTGTGATACTCGCGGTCGGATTTACAAATATACTAACACCTGCTCCAGCCTCGATGAGCTTCATGTGGAGCTAAACGCTGCGACGTCACACTCACTGAATCCTCTTCTTTACACGTCTGTGGGGCAAGACACACACATTTTAACAATATTAACTTGACCTGCCTCCGTCGGTTTTAAATCACATCGTCTTATAAAATGTTGTGACTGTCTGGAAATCACAGCGACAGGCCTCATCTGAAAACGGCCTTTACTTAAACATATGAACACGAAACAGGCCATAAACGGTGAGATATATCGATCCCGTGCAAACAGATGCAGAGTGGATTGATTGGCGCTGACACGACTCTGAGGCCGACACCTGACTGATGGATGCATTGTAATAAAAAACACTTAAACGTATTTTCTGTAATTTATTACCACAATCAAAGCCCCCTTTAACATTTGAGAGCTGAAATGGCAGCGGGCCACACCAGCTCAACAGCAGCGTTCATAAATCTGACTCCACACAACAGTTTTGACTGTGCTGCATAGGAAAAGCACATGTGATACCGACCGTGACCAGCAGGGGCAGTGTTTGGCTGTACAAAGAGCTAGAGCAAGATCAACGCGCTGCAATGAGATTAAAAGGTGCCATATTACGCAAAAAAAACGACTCTGGTAGCTTTAATCCATGTTCTACTGCTGTTAGCTCCTCAAAAACATCTCAAACTGCACCGTTCCACCTTGTGATGTCATCGAGTGGTGGTTTTCAAAGTGAGCAGCTCCTTTTACCTTTAGTTCAGTCGAGATAAGCGGCAATGCCAGGAGCTGAAATGATCCAAATGATTCTAGAAATGAAGGTGTGAGTTTAAAAACACAGTGGAGCACTTCCTGTATCACCACTTGATGACATCACAAGGTGGAACAGAGTGTTTTCTCAGCCTAAATCTGCAGGGTTTGTGTGTTAAACATGTGAGAATGAAACAAAACGACATGATCGCTGATAATTTCAAACTGATGTTAATGCTGAGAACGGGATTCGAACCACCAACCTCCTGATCCGTGCACAAACGCTCTACCGACTGAGCCACTGTTCATATTAAACGTCTTTAATATAAACTGTGATGCAATAAAATAGAAAAAAAAAGTCTTAAAATCACCCAAAAATCTGTTAATTTGAGCCGTTTGGACCAGCCGTTTGGACCAGTTCAGATCTGTTTTTATTCAAAAATTCTGCACGTTCCTGCAGGTTTGGCTTTTTTTAAAAAGTGAAGGTCAAAAGAAGGAGTAAAGCTTCTGCACGATACAGTCTGACTGTCCCCTGGTTTAGTCCTGGTTTAGTCCCGGTCTAGTCCCGGTTTAGTCCTGGTTTAGTCCCAGTTTAGTCCCAGTTTAGTCCCGGTTTAGTCCCAGTTTAGTCCCGGTTTAGTCCCAGTTTAGTCCCGGTTTAGTCCAGTAGGTTCTCACTGGTCGTTGTTTTACACTTGTCTTTTTTGGTCTTTTTTCAGCCCAGACTCGACTAAATTAACAGTTTAACATGTTTAATCTCCGTCTCCAGAGCAGCATAAACAGTAAATCTGGCCTTTAAATCAGTTTGAATCAGTTTAAATCCATAAATCAGTTTGAATCAGTGAAATCTCAAACACGCTTCTGCTTCTGTTGTGAAATAAGGTCATCTCGTCGACTTCTACTCCGCGTAATAGGAGCTAGCTTAGGTCGTGCTAACGCTCCGGCCTCTGGGCCAACTGCAAAATGTATCAGTCATAAATGAAAAAGATCAAACGGTGGTATTTAACAATTCCTGAAAAAAAACGGTGCGACCGAGGACGGCGTGTTTCCCGTCTCCTCGGGCGACACGGCCGAGGAGGCGGCAGGTTTCTAATTTATTTGCGCTCCGGGATCTCCGCCGTCTGTGGGAGGTCTGCGGCTCCATAATTCCCGCCGCCGTCATGCAGATGTAGTGAAGTTAAGGCACTTTTCAACCTCCCGTGTCACTGTTACTATCATTTATGTAATACGCCGCTACGTTCGCCATAACCGAGTCTGCCAATCTCCTCGTTCACGGCGGATATAAACTCGGGGGATTTTCGTGTCTGGCCTCACTCTGACCTTCGCTAATATGCTTTAATAATAAATAATCCCCAGAAAGCAGCAGAGGACTGGAATATTCAAAACTGCAAAGTGAATTGTAATGAGATTTGTGAGGCGGCGGCGAAGGGGCGGGCAGCTCTTCAACAGTGTTATAAAGGTGCACTGCGGAACTTTTCTGCTCTACCGAGACAAGCGTCGAGCGTTCGGCGAGTCGAGGTCGGGTCACAGGTCAGATCTGTGGAGCGGCGACCCTCACTTTTAGTATTTGTAGTGATAATATGTTTGTGAGTCTCGTCACAGTGAGGAACTTTTCAGGACAAGTAACACTAACGTCTCCATGGTGACGTCACATAGAGAAAAGTTACATGGTGCAGCTTTAATTGTCATTCTTTATTGTTTGGAAGTTAAAATAGTTTTAGAAAATACCGTTTTCCCTCAGAAACCAGTAGGGTCGTCTCTCCCTCTCTCCTCTTCTTCCCTCTGTTCCTCCTCTTTCCTCTCCTCTTCCTCCCTCCTTTCTCTTTCTCTCCATTCTTTTACCTCCTTCCTCTCCCACTATCCCTCCCCTTTTTGTCTCTCTTCCTCCCTCTCTCTCTCTTTTCTCTTCTTTCCCCTCATCTTTCATCCTCTTTCTTCCTCTCTCCATTCCTTTATCCGCTCTCTCCTACTATACTAGCACTTGTAGGCTAAGACTTATAGGCTAGGACTTGTAGGCTAGCAGTTATAGTCTAGCACTTATAGGGGCTAATTTTAAAGTTTTGACTGGAGAAAAGTATCATAGCAACCAAAGAGCCAATCCGGAGCCAAGTTGTTGACAGTAACGGCCTTTAGCACCTGCAGATCTAGTGTAGCAAGGAGCGGGCGCTTAGCAACACTGTCAATCAAACCTGTTGCTAACGGTAACAGGAGCGACGTCGGGGACAGAAGGACCTGATGTGTCTGTTATTAATGTTCATATGTTGATTTACAGACACAGACGTGAAATAAAAATTATAAGAGGCTTAATACGAACATTTAAGACCAAATGACGAGTCGATGGCGCAGGAAATGCACCATGATCACTTCCTGTTTGGAACGTGGCGGCGCGGCTAGCAGGTTAGCTCTGTCCATGTACACACCGTCTCTGATCTGTCGTGTCTGCAGCGGCGTGTTTCTTACAGACACGTGGAGCTGGTCTTAAAGCCGCACTGAGTTTTGTTTGAAATGATAAACAGATGTTGACGAGTTGAACAGCTGCCAGCGTTCATCTCATTAGTGAATAATTCTTGTGAGTTTGAAGCGTCGGCTGAGCCTCTGTCACATCAGAAAATGGACTGTCAGCCTGTCAGACGAGAGGGGCGGATCTGTGACAGCGGAAACAAGCAATGTTTCATTATTACACTCTCCACCAGAGATCTGAGCGTAAAGAGGAGGTATTTACTTCTGTGGGGTATTAAAGAGGAGGTATTTACTTCTGTGGGGTATTAAAGAGGAGGTATTTACTTCTGTGGGGTATTAAAGAGGAGGTATTTACTTCTGTGGGGTATTAAAGAGGGGGTATTTACTTCTGTGGGGTATTAAAGAGGGGGTATTTACTCCTGTGGGGTATTAAAGAGGAGGTATTTACTTCTGTGGGGTATTAAAGGGGAGGTATTTACTTTATGTCAAAATGCTTCTTTGTTCACTCTGTGGGGATGAAAGAGGAGGTGTTGTAAACTCGGGGTAATTAGAGGAGATAGAATAAGCTTTTGTTGACTTTATTAAAGATTATCCCTGATCTCGTGGGGTATTAAAGAGGAGCCGTTTACTCCTCCGGCGATTACGCGAGGTATTTACTTGTGTGGGGTAACGTCGAGAAAATCACTACCATTAAATATGACACCTGCTTTTTACAGTGTCATTTTGGTGAGAGGCCAATACTGTTTGTAAACTCACACTTCACTCACAGATAAGTGCCAGGCCGACATAGAATAAGACTTTTTTTGAGTCGTGTAATATTCACAGTTTGGAGCCGGAGCGACCTGCAGGGGGCGCTCTCAACGCCGGCGATTACGCGCTACCACACAAGCAGCTAACGTCGAGAAAATCACTGACACGTTTAATAACAGCAAGAGAGTCTTTTACACCTGGAATTTTGGTGAGAAACACATGAGAGATAGAGGGAGGGGAAAGACATCAAAGATAAAGTGAGGGGGAGACAGAGAGTGAAGAGAAGAGAGAGAGAGATTCAAAGAGAGAGGAGAGGGAGACCTCAGCGGATCGTCTTTGTACGCTGAAACAAAGGATGAGTGAAACACCACACAAAAGACTGGGAGAGAAGGAGGGAGAGAAAGAGAGGGGGAGAGAACCCAGCAGATTGTCTTTGTACCTGGAACAAAGGATGAGTGAAATGCACAGGAGAGAGAAAGGGAAAGAAGGAGAGAGAGAGAGAGAGGGAGGGAGAAAAAGAGAGGGGGAAATAAGAAGAGAGAGAGAGAGAGAGAGAGGGGAGAAAGAAGGAGAGAGAGAAGAGGGAGGGAGAAAAAGAGAGGGGGAAATAAGAAGAGAGAAAGAGAGAGAGAGAGAAGAGAGAGAGGGAGGGGAAAAAGAGAGGGGGAGAGAGAAGAGAGAGAGAGAAAAGAGAGGGGGGAAAGAAAGAGAGAGAGAGAGGGAGGGAGAAAAAGAGGGAGAAATAAGGGGGGAGAAAAAGAGAGGGAGGGAGGGAGAGAGGGAGGGAAGCAGAGGGGGAGGGAGAGAGAGAGAGATGGAGAGAGGGAGGGACAGAGAGACAAGAAGAGAGAGGGACAGAGACGGAGGGACAGAGTGAGGGAGGATAAGAGAGACAGGGGAGGGAGGAAAAGAGAGTGATGGAGGGCAGGTTCAGGATGTGATGTCGTTTGAAGCTCTTCATGTTTGGAGCAGAAACAGGAGGAGCTGCTGTGACGTGTATTTTCACTTTTGAGGTGAGGATGTTCGAGTCGTGTCAGCTCCTCTTCACAGAGTCCACTCTGTCCTTTAATCCCTCGTCACAAACGTGTGAAGAAGAAGAAGAAAAACTGTAATATACAACTGTAAGAACATTAACCACAATAAACCAAGAAAAGGAGAAAGGTCAGAGGTCAGACAGGAGGAGGCCCCAGGAGGAACAGGACTAAACCAGGACTAAACCAGGACTAAACCAGGACTAAACCAGGACTAAACCAGGACTAAACCAGGACTGAAACAGGACTAAACCAGGTCTAAACCAGGACTAAACCAGGACTAAACCAGAACTAAACCAGGACTAAACCAGAACTAAACCAGGACTGAACCAGGACTAAACCAGGACTAAACCAGAACTAAACCAGGACTGAATCAGGACTGAACCAGGACTGAATCAGGACTGAATCAGGACTGAATCAGGACTGAACCAGGACTACTACATTCAAAGTGGACCGCAGTATTGTCTCAATACAGAGTGTTCATATCATCGTGGTATCGGTATCGTATCAATATCGGTATCGGTATTGTATTCTTGTGTGATTGTTCCTCGTGTGGTTCTTGGGCTGCTTGACCCTCTCTCTTTTCGCCGTCTGGTGCCGTCGCTCTGGACTCCGGCGTTATCGACCTCCCTGTCCGCCCACCGAACGATCCCGCTCCAGTTAACATGATGCACCTCCATGCGGCCGTATCAGCACTCCCCCTAATGGAGAGTGATGGGGATCAGTCCGAACGCAAACTATCGACCGTCACGACGTGGATAAACAGATAGACACATCAATACGACCAGGTCAATAGAAATGATGAGTGTTTTAACGAGCTCCAGGGACGGACACGACCACGGCAAAGGCACTATTTCAACTCTCCGCAAACGTGTGGGGTATTAAAGAGGAGGTATTTACTTCTGTGGGGTATTAAAGAGGAGGCATTTACTCCTGTGGGGTATTAAAGAGGAGGTACTTACTTCTGTGGGGTATTAAAGAGGAGGTACTTACTTCTGTGGGGTATTAAAGAGGAGGTATTTACTTCTGTGGGGTATTAAAAGAGGAGGTACTTACTTCTGTGGGGTATTAAAGAGGAGGTATTTACTTCTGTGGGGTATTAAAGAGGAGGTACTTACTTCTGTGGGGTATTAAAGAGGAGGTATTTACTTCTGTGGGGTATTAAAGAGGAGGTACTTACTTCTGTGGGGTATTAAAGAGGAGGTATTTACTTCTGTGGGGTATTAAAGAGGAGGTTTACTTCTGTGGGGTATTAAAGAGGAGGTATTTACTTATTTATCATGTTCAGTATTTGAGGAAAATTAAATAAATAAATTAATAAAAACAGCTGGAAAAAAAGATTGATTCAGTTGTTTCTGTTGAACAAAATTCAGCTCAAATCTTGATCAAAACTCAAAATCTGTGAGAAATACTTTTAGTTCAGTTTAATATTTCAGTTGGTTATTTAATGGGAAAATAAGGACGAATAAATGTGTAAAATAGAGGAAGTTGTGTGATAAAAGACAAAAGTACAGGCTGAAACTTCATTTAACATGATTTTTATGGCTAAAAAAAGAAAAAAAGTCTGTAAGTCCTCAGTCCTTAAAGGGCCCCTGGACACACCCAAGATGGCCGACGACACGGGTCAAAGCTGATACAGAAACTTTTAAAACATTGAAAACTTCTTTGTGAATTGTCCTTTTTTTGCTGTTATCCTCAAATCCTCAAAGTTAACAGACGCCACGACCACAGAATAGAAATTTAAAAGAATAAAATGTAAAACAGTAAAAATACCAAAATATAAAAATAAAATACAATAGAGTCTATGAATAAATAAATAGAACTCAGCATCAGAAGATATTTACATCACTTTATAAATTAGTTTTATGGCTTCATTCCCGAGTTCTGTCCCGACGTCGTGTCCTGTGGAGGCTCCGACGTTTTGTGGTTCACTGGAGGCTAAGCGTGAGATCTGAACGCGACGGTCCAAATGTCTCGGGTGTAAATGTCAGACTGCGGAGGAGAGCCGCCGTAATTACTCCGCCGACTCCTCTCTACGTGATGTCGCGCTCCGCTTCGACAAGAGATTCAACCCGCGACCCCTGACCTTTGCTGAACGCCGGCCGCGCTGTGATAAGGGGCTGTTAGCGGCGGCAGAGGTTGGAGGCTAACGCGGCTAGCTCCTGCGTTAATGGCGGTGTTAGCATGTGGAGATTACGACCGGCGCGAAGTCAAAGAGTCGAGACACTTCGGCTGTGGCCAACGTCGCGTCATGTGACCTGGAAAATATGAGCGTCAACCAAACACGGCCATTTTGTATTTTTAAACCAGTCCTATGAGCTTGTGTCTCTATGGTTCTCATCTCTGTTATAATTTACACATTTTAAATCACGATATTCATCTAAAACCACTTCAGAAAAGAAACAGGAAAACTGCAGTGTCCAGTGGAGCTGATGTCGCCGTAAATGTCCTGACAGTAAAGAGCCGTGTAGCTGCAGCGCCCCCTGTGGACAGAGCACGTCACACTAGTGCCCCCTGTGGACAGAGCACGTCACACTAGTGCCCCCTGTGGACAGAGCACGTCACAGCAGCACGTTGGACAGATTTTTCAAAGCAGCACTTTTTACAGAGTGGACAAAATGACGACGGGACGTGTGCTGAATCCTCCCGAGTTTCTCCCTCCCTAAGAAAAAAAAAACTGGAGAAGGAAGAGCGGACTCCCACAGTGTCACTCCCTCCTCTCTCTCTCCTCTCTCTCTTCTCCCTCTCTCTGTGCCTCCCTTGTCTCTCCTCTTTCTCTCCTCTCTCTCTCTCCTCCCCCTTTTTTCTCTCTCTCTCCCTCCCTATCTCCCCTCTCTGTCTCTCTCTCCTCTCCCTCTTTCTCCCTCTCCCTCTTTTTTCCTCTCTCTCCTCTCTCTCTCCTCTCTCTCTCCTCCCTCTCTCTCCCTCCCTCCCTTTCTCCTCTCTCTTTCCTCCCCTCTCCTCTCTAACCCTCTCCTTTTTCTCTCCCTCTTTCTCTTTCCCTCTCTCCACACTCTGTCTCTCTCTCCTCCCTCTTTCTCCGTCTCATCTCTCTCTCTCTCTTCTCCCTCCTTCTCTCCCCTCTGTCTCTCTCTCATCCCTTTTTTCTCTCTCACAAAGAAACCCCCCCCTTTCAAAAAACCCCTCTCAACAAAACCCCAAAAAAACCCTCTCTCTTTTAAAATAAATCTAATAAAGTAATAAAATGTAATCAACAGTACTTCCTGATAACTAGTACTTGTAACAGAATAAACTCAAAGAAAAATGAAAAAAAAAAAAAAAAAATAACAAAGTGTAAAAATAAACTTAAAATAAAAAAAATAATAAACTCAAAATAACTCAAAAAATGAAAAAAAAAAGAAAAAAACTCAAAATATCTCAAAAAAATGTACCCCAGGATTATGTCGATGGTTAATACGAACATTTAAGACCAAAATTACGAGTGTTTCACTAGAAAGTGAACTGGAGCCAGAGTCGATGGAGCAGGAAGTGCCCGTGTCACTTCCTGTTTGGAGCGCGGCGCTAGCAGGTTAGCTCGGTCTGTCTGTGTTTTCTCTTTAAATGTGTTTTATTCTCGTGTTGTTCGTGTTTAAATCAGACTCGTGTGATCCTGTTTCACCCGGTGACACGCGTCAGTGAATCTGTGGAAAACAAAGTGAATTTCAAAAAACTCTTTCACAGTTTTTGTGCAGGAACTCGACACGTTTTTGTCTAAATGAAGTTGATCTTTTGAGTCCATGTTCTTCTGTCGTTCGCTCATCAAAAATAAACCTGGAAACAGTCGTGTTTTTCTTGTTTTTGTTCGTTTTCAGTTTTTAAATCCATAAATCATCAAGTCTGACATCAAAGCTCTCTCTCTCTTTTTGTTCTCTCCTTCTCTCCCTCCCTCTACTTTTTGATCTCCTCTTTCTCTCTGTTCCCCCGCTCCTTCTCTCGCCACTCTCAGTCTCTCTCTCTCCTCCCTCTTTCTCTCTCCCTTTCCTCTTTTTCTCTCTCTCTTTCTTCCCTCTCGTCTTTCCCTCTGCCTCCCTCTCTCTGCTTTCTCCATTCCCTCATTCTTTCTCTCTCTCTTCTCCCTCTTTTTTTCTCCCTCTCTTTCTTGCCCTCTCTCCCTCTCTCCATCTTTCTTTGATCATTACACCACTTTACCTTTACTCCAGCTGTATATCAATCACTTTTTACTCTTTCTTCATCTCTCTCTCTCCTTTCCCTCTCTGTCTCTCCTCTATTTCTCTCTCTCTCCACTCCCTCTCTTTTTCTTCCTTTTCCTCTTTCTATCTTCTCTTTCTCTCTGTTCACCCCCTCCATCTCTCTCCCCACTCTTCTTTACCTCTCTCTCTTCTCTCTGTCCCCTCTCTCCCTCTCTCCTCTCCATCTCTTTCCCTCTCTCTTCTCTCTCTCTCTCTCCATCTTTCTTTGATTACTCCACCTTCACTCATTCTGTACATCACTCTCTTCTTTCCCTCTCCCTCTCTCTCCTCTCTTTCTTTCTCTGTCCACTCCCTCTCTCTTTCTGCCCTCTCTTCTCTTTCTCTCTGTTCACCCTCTCCATCTCTCTCTCTCTCTCCACTCTTTTTTCCCTCTCCCTTGCTCAGTCTTTCTTTGATCATTACACCACTCCACCTTCACTCGTTCTGTATATCAATCACTTCTTCACCCCCCTCCCTCTCTCTCTCCTCTCTTTCTCTTTCTGTCCACTCCCTCGCTCTTTCTTCCCTCTCTTCTCTTTCTCTCTGTTCCCCTTTTCCATATCTCTCTCCACTCTCTTCTCCTCTTGTTCTCTCTCCCTTTCTCTTCCCTCTCTCCATCTTTCTTTGACCATTACTCCACCTTCACTCATTCTGTACATCACTCTCTTCTTTCCCTCTCCCTCCCTCTCTCCTCTCTTTCCCTCTCTTTCCCTCTCTCTCCTCTTGTTCTCTCTCCCTCTCCTCTGATTATTTTTGATCATTACTCCACCTTCACTTGTTTTGTATATCATTCTCTTCTTTCCCTTTCTTTTCTCTCTTTCTCTCTCTGTCCACTCCCTCTCTTTCGCTCTGTTCCCTCTCTCCATCTTTCTTTGATCATCACTCTACCTTCACTTGTTCTGTATATCAATCACTTCTTTACCCCGTCTCCATCTCTCTCTCCTCTCCGTCTCTTTCCCTCTCTCTCTCCTTTCTTTTCCTCTCTGTCTCTCTCCACCTTTCTTTGATCATGACTCCACCTCTCCTCGTCGTTCTGTCCGTCTCTGTGTTTCTTCTCCTCCGTCTCCATTAGCGCCGCTTCAGGCCGAACTGAAGCTGGTGTTTGATTTTCTGACATTGATCTGAACCGAACGGGAGGCTCAGACTTCAAACAGCGCCCCCTGTGGTGAGAGCAGAGAGGTGCGGCTCCAGAGAGTCATTAAGAAGAACAAACTACGGCCTGGTGTTTGTTCTTCTGACCAAACGGAGCCTGATTCAGAGACTTTCCTCCTTTAACGTGAGCTGGAACGTAACGAAGTACAAGGAGTAAAGTGTCATAGCAACGAAAGAGCCAATCAGGAGCGAGGATGATGAAGGTAACGAACAAAAACACAAATCTGTCAGTTTGAGTAAAACAAAAGCATGTTGTTGTTGTTGTTGTTGTTTTGTCTGTTTTTTTACTCTGAAAAACACACGTCCTTACTCTGACTGGGCTCGCCTCTCCACAGACCTGACTCTTATGTGGCCTGGAGGACGACTTTTCTTCCGTGGAAATGTTCCTTTGGCCATAATCTTCCACACTGTGACATAAGACCTGAAAATCTCACTGGAGAATGTCCCAAAGTGTGGATTTAATTTTGTATTTCCATGGAGTCCATATTGGCATTCAGAGAGCGAGTATCATAGCAACCAACGAGCCAATCAGGAGCGAGGATGATGAAGGTAACGAACAAAAACACAAAACACAAATCTGTGAAGTTTTATCACTGAACAAACGGCAAAAGATTCACTCCTGACTGAAGGTTTATTTTGTGACGACCTTTCCCTATTCAACATTCTTATTTTAATTAGGCCCGAGCCGGAGACAACGTCCCGGCGAGGGACTCATTAAAACCGCGTCCGAAACGGGGAAAATGGCAAAAATCAAGTGGTTAACACGCCCCGACATGCCAGTGAGTGGTGTCAAAAATTAAAACTCGCCAAGCTCTAATTGTCACCGAAGACCCCGAAAAAAAATAACGAAAGACGACTCGATAGCGCCACCTCAAACTTTGATTTTCATGGGGCCTATGGGAGCCCGACTCAGAAAAAAGTCGACGTAAAAATCTGAAACTCGCACAAAAAATAGAACATGTCGGGACATGACAAAAATGATATTATGGCCCCGCCCTAAAATGTACAGGAAGTCGGCCATATTGGATCAACCCGGTGATGACAAAAGCGCACACCCTCACATTCAGGACATCTCCTCGCACAGTTTTCATCACAAACACTTCAAATTTGGCCAAAACCCACTAAACCCATGTGAGATTAAAGATCATCAATTATATTTGAATATGACTTTGGGTGTGGTCATGGTGAATTTTATACAAAATCGCATTTTTTTGGAATATTTCAATAAAATATGTCTCGTTTCACATTTTTTTGTTGGGGAAACGCTAATACAGCGTTTATGCACATTTGTGAGCTGAACACAATGATATGCAAATCATGGCTTTATCTCACAAAATGACTCTCTAGCGCCCTCTTCAATTTCATTTTCAAAAATTCATAGAAGACATTCGATTTGTCGTGGACTTGTGAAAAAATTCACAGGGGTCTTATTTGTGATGGGGCACACATGTGAGAAAGTCACATGACAGTAGCTTTTATGGTTTAGGAGAGAAAAAAAATGGGTCGAAAATCACGTTTTCCATTATTATTATTCTTCTTCTTATTCTTATTTTGCTCGCGACTTCAAATCCATTTTTTGACCCCCTGAACGTTAACGAAAACTCAATTTTATTGGACCCAAAATTCAAGACTGGTGAAAAATTAATTATTTTAATGTGCAAAAAAATTAATGTGTCAAAATGCCTCAACAGCGCCACCTCAAAAATCAAAAAACATTACGGCAATGACAGACCTTTTTTTCATCATAGACAAATGAAATTTGGTAGAACCATAGAACATGTCAAGACAAGTAAAAAATTATATTATGACCCCACCCTAAACCCGACAGAAAGTCGGCCATTGTGGGCGGAAGCCCATTTTTTTGAAATTTTAACTCTCACATTTGGATTTTTTACGCTGTGGATTTTCATTCAAGAAACTTACAAATTGGTCAGAATAAACTAGACCCATGTGGGATTACAGTCTTCTACCTTGGATTTTTCTAACTCATAAATTGTGGGTGTGGCCAGCCTGCCAAAAAAAATGGCATTTTTTGAAGTATTAAATGGTACGTAACTCAAACCTGCAGTGTCCTATTTCCCGGCATTAATATACATTTTGTTCAAAATCTTGATCTGAGTGCATACATATACAATTTATAGAGGTTACACATTACATTGCTCCACAGCGCCCCCTTGAACTTTTTGAATGGGACCAAAAAAATTACTTTGTCATAAACATTTGAAATTTGGCATGAAGATGTGGCTTGACATACTGAACAAAAAAGCCAAAGAGAACATACCTCTATTTGTAACTATGTTACCGTGGTAACCGTGGAAATGGTCATAAATGTGTCATTGAAATGAATGGGGTTCAGAGTACTGGACTTTGTTGTCGACTAAATAGATGCTCTGCACTAATCCAACTGTGACCCAAAATTCAAGGTTGGTGAAAAAATGTGTAATTTGATGTGCAAAAAAATTAATGTTTCAAAATGACTCAGTAGCGCCACCTCAAAGTTCAAAATACATTACGGCAATGACAGACCTTTTTCATCTTAGACAAGTGAAATTGGGTAGAACCATAGAACATGTCAAGACAAGTAAAAAATTATATTATGACCCCACCCTAAACCCGACAGGAAGTCGGCCATTGTGGGCAGAACCCCATTTTTTTTGAAATTTTAACTCTCACATTTGAATTTTTTATGCAATGGATTTTCATTCTAGAAACTTGGAAATTGGTCAAAATGAAATAGACCCATGTGACATTTGAGGCCAATGTCTTGAATTTTTTTATGTTATAAAATGTGGGCGTGGTCAGCCTGCTAAGAAAAAAGCCCTTTTTTGAAATTTTAAATTGCGCATAACACAAAAATGCAGGGTTCTATTTCCCGGCATTAATATACGTTTTGTTCAAAATGTGGAACTGAACGTAGAGACATACAATCTACATAAGTAGAACACAATACATTACATTGCGCCACCATTGCTCCACAGCGCCCCCTTGAACTTTTGAATGAGACTGAAAAAAATTACTTTGGCATAAACATTTGAAATTTGACATGGACATCTGGCTTGACATCCTGAACAAAAAAGCCAATGAGAACATACCTCTATTTGCAACTATGTTACCATGGTAACGTCATAAATGTGTCATTGAAATGAATGGGGTTCAGAGTACTGGACTTTGTTGTCGACTAAATAGATGCTCTGCACTAATCCAACTATGACCCAAAATTCAAGGTTGGTGAAAAAAAGTGTATTTTGATGTACAAAAAAAATTATGTTGCATAATGACTCAATAGCGCCACCTCAAAGTTCAAAATACATTTACGGCAATGACAGACCTTTTTTCATCGTAGACAAATGAAATTTGGTAGAACCATAGAACATGTCAAGACAAGTAAAAAAATTATATTATGACCCCACCCTAACCCTACAGGAAGTCGGCCATTGTGGGCGGAACCCCATTTTTTAAAAATTTCAACTCTCACGTTTGGATTTTTTACGCCATGAATTTTCATCCAACAAACTTGCAAATTGGTCAAAATGAACTAGATCCATGTGGGAGTAAAGGCGACTCACTTGGATTTTTCTAAGTCATAAAATGTGGGCGTGGCCAGCATGCAAAGAAAAACAGCGTTTTTTGAAGTATTGAATTGCACCTAGCTCAAAAATGCAGTGTCCTGTCAACCGGCATTAATATACATTTTGGTCACAATCTTCATTTGAATGTAATAATACACAGTTTACATAGCTGAGACAATCCATTGCTCCACAGCGCCCCCTTGAAATTTTGAATGGGACCCAAAAAATTTTACTTTTTCAAAAATATTTGAAATTTGGCATGGACATCCCTATCCCCATACTGAACAAAAAAGCCAATGAGAACATACCTCTATTTGCAAGTGTGTTACCATGGCAACGACCGACATTTCTCATTGAAATACATGGGTTTTGGTTAACTGAGATGAAAAAAATGTACTTTGTCATTGACCATCGAAATTTGGTACACATATTCCACTCATCATAATGAACAAAAAAGCCAATGAAGACATACCTCTATCTCGAACCGTGCAGGTGTGAAAATGTCATAGATGCTCTCATTGGAATGAATGGAGTAGTATTAGTCAGTCGCTGATTTTGGGAGGAGGGGCGATGTAAGCGGGAACGAGAGGTGCGAACTTCGCGGTGGCGTGTACCCCGCGGTCGCAAGGGTGGCGAGGGCCTTTATCACTGCTTGCAGTTTTAATTATTATTGTTATTTTGTTGCTATAGCGACCAAACCCTGTTGCCATGGCAAATCCTTCAAACCAGGAAGTCGTCTTAATGCCTGAAACCCACAAAAAGGGTAAATAAATTATTCCTGACAAATAATGTTTGAACTTTTATTTACACAAAGCTGTTCAACGCTGTCGATAAACCTGTTGCTAACGCTAACGCTAACGGGAGCGACGTTGGTTATTAATGTTCATATCTTGATTTAGAGACACAATAGTGAAATTAAAACCCCAGGATCATTTAGAGCGTTAACACGAACATTTAAAACCAAAATGACGAGTCTGACGAGTCGATGGAGCAGGAAGTGCACCATGATCACTTCCTGTTTGTTACACGGCAGCTAGCAGGTTAGCTATGTCCATTTATATAAACAGACTATGGCCTTTACACATTCTCTTTAGATATTGTCTGATAAATATATAAATGTACTTTTTGCTTTATTATGATGAGTGTTTCTATGGCGACGCAGCAGATTCAGGTTCGTCCTCACGTTTCAAAAGTGCGTGACATCGTTTCGTTTCGCTCTGTGTTTTATTTATGGTTGGATTTTTGAGGCGGCTCTTTCAGGTCTGCGTGTCTCCGCCTGTTTCCACCGACACAAACGCTCTGCTCCTCAGGACTTTTTATTTGTTTGGAAATCACTCGCGATTCTTCTTCTCTTTCTCTCGACATGAGGCCGCGGCGTCTTCATGACAGTTTGGCTCGACGGGGGGCCACACAGAAAACGCCTTTAAAGTGAGAAGTGAGTGAGTGTTAGAGCCGAGATAAACCACGATCTGGAGACAACAAGACTTTGATCCTATTTCATCCTATTTGAGTCCTGTCTGAGTCCTGTCTGAGACCTGTTTGAGTCTTTTTCGAGTCTTGTTTGAGCCTTTTTCGAGTCTTTTTCGAGTCCTGTTTGAGTCTTTTTTCGAGTCCTGTTTGAGTCTTGTCTGAGTCTTGTCTGAATCTTGTTTGAGTCCTGTTTGGGTCCTGTTTGAGTCTTTTTCGAGTCTTTTTCGAGTCCTGTTTGAGTCTTGTCTGAGTCTTGTTTGAGTCTTTTTCGAGTCTTGTTTGAGTCTTGTTTGAGTCTTTTTCGAGTCTTGTTTGAGTCTTGTTTGAGTCTTGTCTGAGTCTTGTCTGAGTAGTCTTGTTGAGTCTTGTTTGAGTCTTGTTGATCTCTGTTGAGTCTTTTGAGTCCTGTTTGAGTCTTTTTTGAGTCTTGTTTTTTTCTGAGTCTTTTTCGAGTCCTGTTTGAGTCTTGTCTTTTTCGAGTCCTTGTTTGAGTCTTTTTGAGTCCTGTTGTCTTGTCTGAGTCTTGTTTGAGTCTTGTTTGAGTCTTGTCTGAGTCTTTTTCAAGTCCTGTTTGAGTCTTGTCTGAGTCTTGTCTGAGTCCTGTTTGAGTCTTTTTTGAGTCCTTGTTTGAGTCTTGTTTGAGTCTTGTTTGAGTCTTTTTGAGTCTTGTCTGTATTTTGTTTGAGTCTTGTCTGAGTCTTGTTTGAGTCTTTTTCGAGTCCTGTTTGAGTCTTGTCTGAGTCTTTTTCGAGTCCTGTTTGAGTCTTTCGAGTCTTTTTCGAGTCCTGTTTGAGTCTTGTTTGAGTCTTGTCTGAGTCTTGTTTGAGTCCTGTTTGAGTCTTTTGTGCATGCATGTCTATGGCGGAATCTTCAGAAGTTACCATGGAGACACAATGCAAACATTAGCAAATATAAAAATACGTTGTACAAACTGGATTTAAAGGCTCGTGTTGAGGAGCCTGTGGTCAGTTCGAGCTCATGGTTCTGTTCAGGAGTTGTATGATTTTGCATAAAAAGATGAGAGTGACAAACGAACAAACTGTTGGCTAATGCTAATGCTAATGCTAATGCTAATGCTAATGCTAGCTAGCTTGTGACTGTGATGCTATTTGAGAGGGACTTGTTTAACAGCACAAATCATTAAGAAGTGGTTCCTAATGGTCAAACTGTGTAAAAAACAGCTCAGATGAAAGTCTAACAAAGCCTCAGACAGAGCAGTGCTGACAGTTAGCATCACACCCCAGAGAATCTGATGATCAGCTGCAAAGTATTTACCAGAATCCTCTCTGATCATTTAAGGCGTGTTTTCGGTGTGAACATGTTCGTCTCACACTCACACGTTAAAGAACAAACTCCACTCACTCATCTCCTCCTCTCTTCTCCCCTTTCTTCTCTCCTCCCTCTCTTTCTCCCTCTCCTCTCTCCTCTCATTCTCCCCCTTTCCTTCCTCCTCTCCTCTCCTGTCCTCTCTCCTCCTCTCTCCTCTTCTCTTACTCCCCCTCTCTCCTCCTCTTTTTCTTCCTCTCTTTCTCCCCTTGTCCTCTCCCCCTCTCCTCTCCTCTTCTCTTCTCTCTTCTCCTCTCCTGTCCTCTCTCCTCTCTTTCTACCCCTCTCCTCTCTCTCCTCCTCCCTCTTTCTCTCTCTCTCTGGGAGCGTCTGCTGCTCCTCTTTTCCTCCCCCTCTCCCTCTCTTTCTCTCTCTTTCTCTCTCTCTGCTGTCGTTGAAACGATGATGAACGACAGATCGTTTTGTTCAGAGACAGAAAACGATCGTCAGAAACACGAGGCGGAAAATGAGATTCAGACGAGGAAAAGGTAAAAACTGAACAAGAGAAACAAGAAAAATCAGACACTGATCGATACTAAAACTAGAATCAAACTAGAGAATCGTTTTTGAGCAGAATCGATACTGAAAAAGTCCAACATGGAACATCACAGAGAAGTGTCTTTAGCATCAAGGTGTCAAAATATATTTGGGACAATGTTATGAACATATATATATATATATATATATATATATATATATATAAATATATATACTGATATATATATATAACTATATACATATATACATATATATATATACAGATTTATATATATATATATGTGTGTGTTTATGACATTACAGATTTGTCCTGTAACATGTCACAAAGCCTGAATATAAAAGGTTGTGACAGTCACATATAGTTAAAGAAAAAAAACAAAAACAAAACACTGTGGAATATTACAGCCACGGAACAACGTGTCCATGGAAACAAGCAGGAAAAAAAAAGAGTCAGGTTTGTGGAGATGCGAGCCCGCTCAGAGTAAGGACGTGTGTTTTCAGTGAGATAAAAACAACCCAAAATGAAAAAAAAAACTAACAAAAAAAACCCATTCTTTCCTTTTAGCGTGCTCTTTGTCTGTCAAGTTCCACAGTGGGGCTTTAAACAGTTTTCTAAAGGCCACAGTCTGATTCTCACAGTGAAACACGGCACAGCAAACGTCGTTATTAGTTACAAATTAGAGCGTCTCTGCGTCTGGCCCGTGAGTCGAGCCTAAATGAGGTTATGAAAACGCCATCAGCGCCGCGACTCGCAGGGCGGCTCCCACTAATGGATTTAAATGGGAACTGCAGCTCGGGCTAATGAAGCGAGGAAACGAATCCCAGTTTACACGAGCGCAAAGTGGAAGGTAATGATAACAAATGACCAGAGGGGGGGCTGTTGTGAGCGCGGCGCGAGGGGGAGGGGCCACGTACAGGAGCGGTCAGGGATGTGATCAGGTACAAACTGGATTATGGATGATCTTTGCTTTGTTTAAATTAAAAGTATTGATTAAAATGATTTTCTGATTTGACTTGTGTGTAAATGTGGAGAGTCCAGTGAGCGCCCCCCACAGGCCCATTTCAACATTACAAACAGGTTGGTTTAAATGATTCTCTCACGTTTTTAAAGTTCTGCAGTGGTTTTTTCACGTCCTTCAAATGTTTCATTTTTGTGAAGTGAAAAAACCAAAAGATTTTTTTCCATTTCAGTTCAAGAGCGGAAAGTTTTTAGACGAGACGTCAGGAGATCTGGGATTGAAAGTTCTTCTCTTTCTTTATTCTCCCTTTCTCCTGCTCTCTCCCTCTCTCTTCTCTCTTTCTCTCTCTCCCCCCTCCTCTCTCCTCCTCCTCTTCTCTTTCTCTCTGTACCTCTCTCCTTCCTCTCTCCCACCTTCTCTCTTTCTCCTCTCCCTCTCTCTTCTCCTCTTTCCCTCTCTCTTTCCTCTCTCCTCCTTCTCTCTTATCCTCCCTTTCTTTTTCTTTTTCTCCTCCTCTCTTCTTTCTTTCTTTCTCTCTCTCCTTCTCTTTTCTCTCCCTCTTTAAAGGAGAATCTAACAGTTTAAAGTAGAGCTTCTATAGGTTTTTGGTCATATCTGACCCGTGCTCTCCTCTGGGCCACTCCTGTGTGACCCGTGCTCTCCTCTGGGCCGCTCCTGTGTGACCCGTGCTCTCCTCTGGGCCTCTCCTGTGTGACCCGTGCTCTCCTCTGGGGCGCTCCTGTGTGACCCGTGCTCTGGGCCACTCCTGTGTGACCCGTGCTCTCCTCTGGGCCACTCCTGTGTGACCCGTGCTCTCCTCTGGGCCACTCCTGTGTGTGACCCCGTGCTCTCCTCTGGGCCTCTCCTGTGTGACCCGTGCTCTGGGCCTCTCCTGTGTGACCCGTGCTCTGGGCCTCTCCTGTGTGACCCGTGCTCTCCTCTGGGCCACTCCTGTGTGACCCGCGCTCTCCTCTGGGCCTCTCCTGTGTGACCCGTGCTCTCCTCTGGGCCGCTCCTGTGTGACCCGTGCTCTCCTCTGGGCCGCTCCTGTCTGTCTTCGTCACAGGAATCACTTACGACACATATGTTGCCAGATCAGCGTGGCCCGGCGGTTGCCAGATCAGCGTGGCCCGGTGGATGTTCGACCAGTTTAAGGACGAGTTCGGACACAGACGCGAGCTGTAAAATTAGCTGCACGGCACATTTCACACGTGGATAATGTCGCTAGACTTAATCTGCTCCACGTCAGGCCTCAGCTCGTCCTCCTACAGGAAAAAAACACATCTGAGACTCAGGCGTGATTCAGAGGAACATGGACGTTAAAGCTGCACTGTGGAGCTTTTCAAGGGAGGCGGGGTCTGCCACCTGCTCGTCCTCATACACATGATCCTGTTTTGCTTATAGAAAATATTCCGCACTATGGCATTACACATTTATTCAGTTGCCAGTGTGTTTATTGTGAAAAATGAGTCCCTCCTCTCCACAGATCTGACCTGTAACTTGTACTAGTGGCATTACTGTGTTCATGGAGATGGATGTGGTTAATGCCATACTGTGGGACATTTTGTAGGCAAAGCTGTAACATCTCCATGGAGACAAGCAGTTGGCACCATGGTGGACCCTCTACCAGAAAAGTTACACAGTGTAGCTTTGATTTTAGGTAATTTCTACTGATTTTAATTTAATTTTTTTATTATTTTTTTTTTATTATCAATTTTTCTTCTGATTTTAATTTTAATTTTTTTTGTTATTTTTTATTATCAATTTTATTATTTATTATCACTTTTATTTTTTATTATGAATTTTATTTTTGTATTATTTTTTTTGTATTATTTATTATCAAATTTTTTTTATTATCAATTTTATTTTTTTTATTATCAATTTTATTTTTGTTTTTTTGAAGTTATTTTGTCCAAGAATCGATCAAAAATGTGATTTAAGTGAAATGTTCTCGAGGTGCGATACATAAAGTCTCTGGGGGGTTTGATTCCTGCTGGTCTCCATGGAGATGTTCGTACTTTACCAACAAAATGTTCCACAGTACAGAGTTAAATATATCTAACTTTGTTCTAAACTCGTCATTGTCTGAAATCATTTTTTTTCGCAGACGACACGCTCATTTTCTTTTTTTTTTTGAGTTTCTTTTGTGAGTGTTCCTCAGACGCAGAGACGGGGACGTGGTGACCTCAGATCACGACGAGCCGCTGTTAGAGCTGTCGGCGCGGCAACGGCGAGAATCAGATTTAAGACCAGAGCAGATCCAGTCGTGTGTCTGAGGCAGGTACACGGCAAATTTTACACTATTTACTTGAGCTTCATGGACGGTTGTTTTTGAGGTTGTTTTTGAGGTTGTTTTTGCGGCGGTTTGAGCGATGATTATGGATGGGCGGATTGGATGGTGGGTTTGGGCGACGGGTTTGGGTGGTGGTTGTGGGCGGCAGGTTTGAGCGGTGGGTTTGAGCGGTGGGTTTATTTTATTTAATTTTATTTATTTGAAGGACAACGTGCAGATACATTAAAAAGATGGCTGCACCAGATTTAGCAAAATGCTATTTTCCATCTGTAGGGTTTGGTGGCGGGTTTGAGCGGCGGGTTTGGTGGTGGGTTTGGGTGGTGGTTGTGGGCGGCAGGTTTGAGCGGTGGGTTTGGTGATGGGTTTGGGTGGTGGTTGTGGGCGGCGGGTTTGAGCGGCGGGTTTGAGCAGCGGGTTTGAGCGGCGGGTTTGGTGGTGGGTTTGGGGTGTGGTGTGGGCGACGGGTTTGAGCGGCGGGTTTGGTGGTGGGTTTGGTGGTGGTTGTGGGTGGCGGGTTATCGCTTTGCTCAAAATGTCCCGTGGCGTGGCATTAAATTGATCTCATATAATTTACAGGCAAACAGGAGAGGTTACAGGTCAGATCTGTGGAAAGGCGAGGCCCACTCACAGTAAGAATGCACAAAACCCCTGATCTTGAACTTGTACCTGCAGGAAACAATTTGTCTTCTCTGATTCACGTTTATGTTCTCGAAGTTTAAATCCCTCACTTAAACTCACGTCTTCACATGTCTTTGTCTCAAACTAAAGTCTTCACTTCCTGTCGTTCAAAAACTCGCCGCTCCTCGTGACGAGCTCGTGTCTGAGGCGCCGCTGCAGATCTGTCCATCACGGCGAATGTGAGAACAGCTGTGGAGCTCGGAGAGGCGCGAGGACAGAATGTCAAATGCCACATGTGCCTCGAACAGCCCGACGCTCACGGATTTAAACAACTATGTACGTCGAGTTTTATTTCCAACGAGCAGAACGGAATGAAACGGACAGATTTACAGGACAGATACGGCACTTTTCTACCACTCACCACTCCACTCCACTCTACCATACTACACCACGCTGTCGATAAACCTGGTGCTAACGCTAAAGCTAAAGCTAACGAGAGCGACGTCGGGGAAAGAAGGACCTGATGTGTCTGTTATTAATGTTCATATGTTGATTTACAGACACAGACGTGAAATAAAAACCCCAGGATCATGTAGAGGGTTAATACGAACATTTAAGACCAACATGAGTCTGACAGACGCAGAGAGGGGGCGCTGTTTTTACAAAAGACAACAAATAGACCAAAAAAAAAACAAACAAAAACCAAGTCAACATAACAAATAAAAACAAAACAAAAAAAACCCCAAAAAACACAAAAACTAAAAAAAAAACAACAACTCAATATAACAAAAATAAAATAAATCTAATCAAAATAATAAAATACAAACAAAAACAGCAAAAACTCAAAATAACTAAAAATAAATAAATAAATAAATAAATAAACTCAACAAAAAAATAAACTAAAAAAACAACACATGTAAAAATAAACAAAAGAAAAAAAAAAAGAAAAAAAACAACTTAAAATAACAAAAAGTGTAAAAATAAACTTAAAAAAAAAAAAAAAAAAAAAAAAACAAAAGTCAAAATAACTCAAAAAAATTTACCCCAGGATCATGTCGAGGGTTAATACGAACATTTAAGAACAAAATGACGAGTGTTTCAATAGAAAGTGAACTGGAGCCAGAGTCGATGGAGCAGGAAGTGCACCATGATCACTTCCTGTTTGGAGCGCAGCGGCGGCGTCAGCAGGTTAGCTACGTCCATTTAAATAAACCGTCTGTGCTGAGGTGCTTGAAGTGGATTAGATAATATAGTTATATATAAAATAAAAGCCAACACCTTTATTTTTAAAACGTGTAAATGTTCTGTGGGTTTTGGATTTTGTTACTTAACTAAAAGTAGAAATACTGTAACTAAAAAATACTCAAGTAAAAGAATGACATGAAAAATCTATTTAACTAAAAATATTAAGATACTTGTTTAAAAAAGTATGAATGAGGTAAAAAGTAAAAGTATTTCTCAAGATTTTGAAGCTTCAAATGTGATTTTTTTGTGATTTTGATAAAGATTTGACAGAATTTTGTTCAACAGAAAAAACAGAATCGACAGTTTTTTTCAGTTTTTATTTGTATATTTTTATGTACGTGTTAAAAATAAAAACTCAGCCTTTTCAGCAGGTGTCGCAGTATAATTAAAATACTTTTGTAGTAGAAAGTAGTGCAGTACAAAGTACAAATACTGCTCTCAAAGGCACCGTATTTTCCGAAAAAACAAATAAATCGCACTTCTTTTTTTCACAGTTTAGGAGGAGACTTATACTCAGACGTGATTTATGTGTGAAATATGTTTTTTTTCTCCATTATTCTGCATTTTTTGGCTGGTGCGACTTATACTCTGGAAAATACAGTACTTAAGTATATATCCGACGTATCTGTAATGCAGTACTTTCACTACTTTTACTCCGTTTCCCTCGTCTGTAAAAGTCTCTGTAGTACTTCCTGTATTTGACAGTTTTGTACTTTTCTCCTGCCTGATGTGACTCTGTGACGTATCTGATGGCGGGTTTGTGTCGTCCTCTGTCAAACGCTCTTTAAAATCCGCTCGTTTCCTTCGTGTTGTTCGGCGTCGCTCTATCTGCCGCCGCCGCCCCTTATACAAAATGTGCGGCGCGCTGATATCCGGACGAGAGTTTGTCTTCTGCTCCCGCCGCTCACGCCCGCTCACTCACGCTCACTGTTACAAAATAAGCAACCTATAAATCTAGCGTCATGATGGAGCTAGCTTGTCTGCCGGTGCCGCGCGGAGTCAGTTATCTTCGGCGCGGCGCGAATGCAAATCCGGGACTTATCTGTTTGTGTTGTCGCCTGTTTAATAATGACGCCAATTAGGGATTCAGGTCAGGCAGGTGATTGAGCTGTTGTTATCAGCGGAGAGTAAACAAGCTAGCTTTTCCTCGCATACTCACGGCTTCATTAGCATTAGCGACCCCGCGTCCTGACGGGATCTATAGCACAGAGTGGACGCTGAGCTTAGCAAAGGTAAAGATGTTAGCCAAGTCGTAGTTAGCTAAGGCTTATGTTCAAACCCACAGAGATTCAGAGGGATTTACACAAGTTAAACACACAAAAGTACGATTAAAATGCTAAAAACAAGATGAACGTTTGTAACACTTCAGTCTCGTTCACTCTTAAAGCTGCACTGCGGGACATTTGCGGTGAAGACGCCGACGCCGCCTGCCCCTTTTGGAGGCGTTTGCCCGGAATGTTCCACAGTACAGCGCTAAACTTATCGATCTCCATGGAGACGAGCAGGTGGCACTACCAGGTCAGATCTGTGGAGCGGCGACCCCCCCTCACAGGTGAAGTCAGGACGTCTCCATGGAGACGAGCGAGTGTGGACCCTGAGCAGACGAGGACAACAGGAGAAATGAGGCTAAAACGACAACTGTGTCTGTGATGAAGTTATTACAGTCACTACTACAACTACTACTACTTCTACTGCTACTACTACTACTACTGCTACTACTACTACTGCTACTACTGCTACAACTACTACTACTACTTCTACAACTACTATTACTACTGCTACTGCTACTACTACCACTACTACTTCTACTGCTACTCCTGCTACTGCTACAACAACAACAACTACTACTACTACTACTACTACTACTACTACTACTACTACTAGCACTCACAAATGGTACTACTGCTATCTGCTATTAGTCATACTACTACGACTACTTCTACGACGACTACTACTACTACTACTACTACTACTACTACTACTGCTACTACTACTACTACCAGTACTAATGCTACTATTACTGCTACTACCTCTACTGCTACTACTACTGCTGCAACTGCTACTACTACTACTACTACCACTACTGCTACTACGGGTACTACTACTTTCACCACAAATAGTACTACAACTGCTACTATTACTACTGTACTACTACTACTACTACTACTACTACTGCTACTGCTACTACTACTACTACTACTACTACTACTACTACTATGTTTATCACACAAACCTGCAGATTTAGGCTGAGTTCTTCTCTCAAACTGAAAACACTCTGTTCCACCTTGTGATGTCATCATGTGGTAATACAGGAAGTGCTCCACTGTGTTTTTAAACTCCACACACCTTCATTTAAAGAATCATTTGGATCATTTCAGCTTCTGGAGTTTCCACTTATCTCGACTGAACTAAAGGTAAAAGGAGGAGGAGTTAACATGAAAACTACCACTTGATGACATCACAAGGTGGAACAGAGCGTTTTGATCTTTGTAGATGTTACAGACTAAAAATAAAGTGTGAGTCAAACATGTGAATGAAACAAACACGACTCCAGGTCTGTTTGATGCGCTAACGACGTGCTAACATGGATTAAAGCTACAAGAGTCAGTTTTGTGTCATGTAGCACCTTTAAATTTCATATTTTTGTTGTTTTTATTATATTTCGGTGCAATATTGAGGGTAAAATGGAACAAAAATGGTGACCTCCAATGTACCTCAGCCCCTATGAATCCTCTCTAAGTATAACCATTAGCAGCACTAAAACAACAACTGCTACCTCTGTTTTTCCACTCCACCGTTTCATTTCTGTGAGTTCTTTCTCCGCTGTCAGTCTCTTCATATTTGTCCTTCTCTCTAATCTCCTCCAATCCCGCCGCTCCTCCATTTTAAACCCATTTGGACGTCGCACATCCGTATTACTTCAACACGTCTCTGGCCTGTACACATTTATTCCTTTTATCCGTGCATCCTCTCAGCTTTATCGCCCGAGCGGGAAAGAGACGGATAATGGCTCTGAATGGTCCAGATGTGATTGGCTCGGGTGCGTTCGATTCGTCAGGGAGGGACAGGACAGCTGAGCGGGCACATCCTGGAGTCTTATTGATGCGCCAATTACTGTCACTTCCACACTGTAAAAATGTGACGTGTAGCTGTGTTGAGACTGTGTAAGAGAAGCGGGCGGGCCGGACCGGGCCGGACCGGGCCGGACCGGGCGGAGAAATCGGCCCGGGACGTTTGGCTCTGGACTCGTTTGTTTTAATGTTATGGTGTAGTGTTAATGTTATTGTTTTAATGTTGTTGTTTTAATGTTATGGTACAGCTTTAATGTTAGTGTTTTAATTTTATGGTATAGATTTAATGTTATAGTTTTAATGTTATGGTATGATTTTTATGTTATGGGGTAGTTTTAATGTTATAGTTTCAATGTTATAGTTTCAATGTTATAGTTTTAATGTTATAGATTCAATGTTATAGTTTCAATGTTATAGTTTTAATGTTATAGTTTTAATGTTATAGTTTCAATGTTATAGTTTTAATGTTATAGTTTCAATGTTATAGTTTTAATGTTATAGTTTCAATGTTATAGTTTTAATGTTATAGTTTCATTGTTATAGTTTTAATGTTTTAGTATAGTTTCAATGTTATAGTTTTAATGTTATAGCTTCAGTGTTATAGTTTCAATGTTATAGTTTTAATGTTATAGTTTTAATGTTATAGTTTCATTGTTATAGTTTTAATGTTTTAGTATAGTTTCAATGTTATAGTTTTAATGTTATAGCTTCAGTGTTATAGTTTCAATGTTATAGTTTTAATGTTATAGTTTTAATGTTATAGTTTCAATGTTATATTTTTAATGTTATAGTTTTAATGTTATAATTTTAATGTTATCATATTGTTCTGGCCTGTTTTGACCTGTATTTGTTACACAGACCATCATGTTTTTGGCTGTTTTTAATAAACCAGTGGTGACCTGGCCCCAGGACGAGCCCGAACCCCCCAGGGCCCCACCTGCAGGACCGGCCCAAGTGTGACTGAGTGAACCCGTCCTGCAGCATCACTCTCGTCTCGTGTCTCTCGTCTCGTGTCTCTCGTCTCGTGTCTCTCGTCTCCTGTCTCTCGTCTCGTGTCTCTCGTCTCTGTCTCTCTGTCTCTCGTCTCCTGTCTCTCTGTCTCCTGTCTCTCGTCTCGTGTCTCTCGTCTCGTGTCTCTCGTCTCCTGTCTCTCGTCTCCTGTCTCTCGTCTCGTGTCTCTCGTCTCGTGTCTCTCGTCTCCCGTCTCTCGTCTCCTGTCTCGTGTCTCTCGTCTCCCGTCTCTCGTCTCCCGTCTCTCGTCTCCTGTCTCCTGTCTCGTGTCTCTCATCTCCTGTCTCCCGTCTCTCGTCTCTCGTCTCCTGTCTCTCGTCTCGTGTCTCTCGTCTCGCGTCTCTCGTCTCCCGTCTCTCGTCTCGTGTCCTCGTCTCAAATTGTCACATGTGAAACCAAAGTGATTTGTTCATTATCTCCGTCCTCTTCTTGTGTCGTTGTGTGTGTCACTCTCAGACGCCGTGACCACCTCGAGTGGGCGGGACCACCTTGAGTGGGCGGGACCACCTCGAGTGGGCGGGACCACCTCGAGTGGGCGGGTCACTCTCCAGCTCCGTCTTTTCACCGACTCATTAGGATCCGAGGAGCCGGGAGTCGAGCCCGTCGGGATCTGGAAGGAATCATCCTCCTGAATAAAGATGTAGAGACGAGGAGGAGGCTCAGTGTGGTACTGTAACAAGAGGAAAGACCAGGACTAAACCAGGACTAAAACGGAACTAAACCAGGACTGAACCAGGACTAAATCAGGACTAAATCAGGACTAAAACAGGACTAAACCAGGACTAAACCAGGACTAAAACAGAACTAAAACAGGACTAAACCGGGACTAAAACGGGACTAAACCGGGACTAAACCGAGACTAAAACGGGACTAAACCGGGACTAAACCGGGACTAAACGAGACTAAACCGGGACTAAACCAGGACTAAACCAGGACTATACCAGGACTAAACCAGGGCTAAAATAAGACTCGTCCAAGTTTACTGAGGAGTGGGGATTTTTACAGATTTATGCATCTCCACGTTTCCTTTTATTGTTTTAAATTTGCTATATTTACCAAAAACACACATTTACATATTTTAGAAGTTCTGGACAGTCTGAGTCTCTCGTCCCTTTGCTCTCGGTACTAAGTCCCTCCCCCTTCAGAGCACTATCACAACACAATCTACTTCACATCACACCAGGTTTGTGAAGTCGTAGTAACAGTTTTGTGTCATGTTTTTTCTTTATTTATGGAGGATTGTCGTGTGGAGCAGGGGTGATGTTGGCTTGTGGGCGGAGCCTCGTACAGACTCGTACTGCTAAGTGTATGGAGGGTTTAAATAGGGCCTGGGAGATCGCTAGATTACTCAAACATGCATGGATGATGTTTAAAACTTCTTCAGACGTGTTTTTGATAAGGGAACAGCGTTATTACAGCAGAAAATCCCCCCTTTTTAAAGAAAAATCTAAATATTAACATGAAAAATACAAAGAATGATCATTATCAGTAAAAATAATTGAATATTTGATTTGAATATTGTAAAAATTATATAAAACTAATTCCACAGAACACTTCAACTTACCCAAAAACGACCAAACTTCTCTCATTCAAAGTCATATAAATTGTTTCAAAATGTGAAAGTGACTTACTCTTGATAAGGTTAAACTCACCATAAGCTCTCAAGCCAAAAATGATAAACGAAATAATAAACTCTTAGTTGTTTGTCATAAATCCAGAGAATATTGTGTTTGTGCCTTTGACTTACAGTGACACGAGAACGCTGCCAAACTGTTTATCCAGAGGCTGTCAGAGAGGGGGCGCCGCCGCCGCCTCGGCCCGCGCCCGGCTGCATTGTTCGGGTTATTTACGGAGCTTCTCTCCTCTGCAGCTCCAGGACAGCCAGGAGAGCGGGATTTGTATTCATCTGGACTGATACGAGCAGGAGGAACAGAGGGACACACACGGGACACTGCAAGAATATGCAAATCTTAAAATCTATTTCAGATTCAGTTTTTGCAAAGTCTGTTTATATAAATGGACATGGTTAACCTGCTACTCACCGTTGCTATAAGAAGTGAGGCGTGTTTCCGGCTCCATCGACTCAGACTCGTCATTTTGTTCATATTAACCTGCTCTACATGATCCCGGGGTTTTATTTTGCTGTTGTGTCCATAAATGAAGATATTGTGTCCATAATTTAAGATCTGAACATTGGTCCCTACGTGTTGCTCCGTCCGACTCTCATGATCCCACGGTCCTTAAAAAACTTAAACCTCCTTCAGAGAGTCAGGAGCTGGATCACACAGAAAATCAGACTCCAGAGAAGAACGAGAGTCAAGAGCAAGACCCCAGACCAGACCAGGAACCAGACATAGTCCTGGTTTAGTCCAGGGTTAGACCTGGTCTTGGGCCCCAGGTTTAGACCAGGTTTAGTCCTGGACGACGACTTTCATCTTGTCATCATTTTTGTCTTTGAGTTTATCTGGAGAAAGTTGTTTTCATCCACACACTGATCTGTGTCAGAGAGAATCCACTGGTCCAGATTCACCTGCTGCAGTGAGACGGAGATCTGAGAGTCATCAGAGGTGTTTTAGGACATAGTTGTGGTAGGACACAGAGTTGTGGTAGGACACAGTTGTAGTAGGACACATTATTGCTGTGTATTAACTGGCCTGTAGGGGGCAGCATGTACAGATTGAACAACAGGGGTCCCAGGATTGACCCCTGGGGCACCCCACAGCTCAGGGACATTTTATCTGAGACACAATTTCCAATTTCAACAAAGTTCTCCCTGTTTTCTAGATGGACTTGAACCAGTTTAGTGCAGTGGCTCAGATGCCCTCCCAGTCCTCTAGTCTCTGTAAGAGGATCATGATCCAGAGTCAAAGACTCAGATCTAACAGGATCAACACTGAGTCCATGTCCCAATTCACCAAATGTAGTGTACTCCTCTGTGTACCCGCCCGACGTAGTGTACTCCTCTGTGTACCCGCCCCACGTAGTGTACTCCTCTGTGTACCCGCCCCACGTAGTGTACTCCTCTGTGTACCTGCCCGACGTAGTGTACTCCTCTGTGTACCTGCCCGACGTAGTGTACTCCTCTGTGTACCTGCCCGACGTAGTGTACTCCTCTGTGTACCTGCCCCACATAGTGTACTCCTCTGTGTACCTGCCTCACGTAATGTACTCCTCACGTGGCTCTGTTGTAGATGACGTCAAACAGAACTGACTTGTGAACGTGTTTGGCGTCGTTTTCTCCATTTTGTCTCTTTTTCGCGCAGGTGCAGTGCATGATGGGATGTAGCAGAGGGAGATGAAATGAGACTCTGAGACCTGTTTTCAAGCTGACGACGTATGAGCTGAAACATTTAAGAAGAACTACACCTGAACTAGCCTTAATAAAGCATGAACAAAGACTTAATTCAGAATGAACAATAAATACTGTCTGTGTCTAATCTGAAGTAGTTATAAGACTTTTTTAAACTACGCTTCTCGTTCAGTTGTTCTGTTGCGGCTGATGAAGCTGAAGATGTTATAAAGTGTTACTAATGCTGTTGTTTTTTGCAGGGTACCAGCCTGAGCGAGTATTTTCTGGAGTTTACTGCTGTGTGGATAAATACGTTGCGCGGCTAACAAGGGCTAGCTCGCTTTAGCGCCACCAGGTCAGCGCGCGGTTAATTAGCTTATTTATGAGGAGAGGCGCGCGGCGGGGAGAAGCAAATGAAGACTTAGCTGCGGTACTTCTCCTGACAGAGCTAGCGCAGATTAACGGTGTGTGTGCGGTGGATTGATGACTCCTGAGCTAACGGGAGACAGGCGCTAGCTCTCACAGCGCTAACCCAGTCCCCGCAGGCTAGTGACTCCCTCAAGTGTCCCCCTCTCCATAAAATACTCTTTAAATGTCAATCGTTTAACAAGTCCACTAGACTCACTTTAGCCTCTCCAGCTCCAAGTCTGGACACAGCTGCCACTTTACACCTTAAGACTTAATAAAGCATGAAGAAAGTCTGAACAATACTTTAATTAATAGTTCATTAAGTCTGATCAGAGTCAGAGTGGTGCTGTGTTCAGAGCGAGGCCTTTTCATGTAGTTGATGCTTCAGTTCATATGTGACGCCTCCGTGAAAGATCTGAGCACCGCAGACGTCAACCCACATGACTCCAGGTAATAACCCCAGACTCAGGCTCACACGGGGCCGTCCTCAGGCTCACACGGGGCCGTCCTCAGGCTCACACGGGGCCGTCCTCAGAGTCACACGGGGCCGTCCTCAGGCTCACACGGGGCCGTCCTCAGACTCACACGGGGCGGCTCTGGTCTGGTCCTTTCCACATAATTCACAGAAGAGAAGCTCAGACGAGGAGATGCCACGGCTCCAGAGTCTTTCCACTGGGAATGAATCTGTTTTGCCAGAGCCGACTGCAGCCTGTTCCCTTAATGAATGAAAAGTTATGGTGAGAACATGTGACTCGCTCTGAAGCTCCGCACACAGCACAGAGAGCACCGCTCTGAGGGAGTCAGAACTAAACCTCTGACACTGGAGCTGCCGCTGGGTCTGATGAGGCAAAATCGTAAGTTCCCAAAATGGCGCCTCAGACTTTTTAGTTGTTTATATTGTTAGTTTTATGTGGCAAATTAAGTCTTATATAAATGTTTCACAACTGCCCAAACTGAGACCAAACGAGGACCAGACCAGGACCAGACCAGGACCAGACCAGGACCAAACCAGGATCAGACCAGACCAGGACCAGACCTGGACCAGACCAGGACAAGACCAGGACCAGACCAGGACCAGGCCAGGTCTAAACCAGGACCAGACCAGGACCAAACCAGGACCAGACCAGGACCAAACCAGGACCAGACCAGGACCAGACCAGGACCAGACCAGGACCAAACCAGGACCAGACCAGGACCAGACCTGAGCCGTGTCGAGCCGTGATGAGCCGTGTGGTGGAGCCTCTGCAGACGTCTCTATAAAGTAAGTCCCGTTGAGACTCTCTGATGTTTCATAGTTTATCGCCTCGTTTCCAGAGTTAATTGTCTCGGTCCAGGTGATGAACATCTCACACTGAGGCTTTATTTATGACGCTCTGCAGATATAATTTAAACTTCTTTGTGAGACAATAACGATGTTGAAAAAAAATATTATGATTTATAATGTTCCACACTTTTTACAGAGATACAGATCATTTCAGACCAAAGTGCAAGTTTTAAAAAGTGTCTGTGCAGAGATAAAACTTTAAAGCCCCACACTGTAACATTCTCCAGTAAAACAGACAAATCGATGTTTCTGCTCTAAAAAAACTCGTCTTTAGTGTGAACTGGCTTTTTACTCCACAGACTTGACTCGTAATAACACCTCTTTGCCTTAATTAATACGAACATTTAAGACCAAGATGACGAGTCTTTCAATAGAAAGTCAATTGGAGCAGGAAGTGCCCATGATCACTTCCTGTTTGGAGCGCGGCATTAGCATGTTAGCTTCCTCCATTTACATAAACATAATCTGCTGTGATTTGCTCAAATTCATGGAAGTTTAAAGATGGTTTCAAGGTTTTAGGAGGATTTACCTGAATCACCATCGTCTTCATCGCCGTCCGGACCCTTAAGTGTGACATCACACGGGCGTCTGACCTCTGACCTCTGACCTCTGACCTCACACTGACGCACTGATTGGTTCTGAGCTGATAAACAGTCTGGATAATCCTGATGTGAAGCGTCAGACGTGTTCGCTCAGAAGTCGTTTTATTTTCTGTCAGGTCACGTGTTCGTTTCCTGGAGGTTGAAGGTCAAACTGCCTCCGGGGAAATGAGAGAGACGTCAGCGCTTGGCCCAAAAGCACAACGTCAATGTCACATGTTCATTTACAGGTTATTGAGTCTTTTTACTGCCACACACCTGCCTCCAAAACCTAAACCAGGACTGAACCAGGACTGAACCAGGACTAAACCAGGTCTAAACCAGGTCTAAACCAGGACTAAATCAGGACTAAACCAGGAATAAAACAGGACTAAAACAGGACTAAACCAGGACTAAAACAGGTCTAGACAGGGACTAAAACAGGACTAAACTGAGTCTAAGTCATATCAAACTTAAATATATACTAAATATGTCACTAAGTCTCTTTTTTGTACAATTCTTCCTCAAATTTATGTTGTTTTCTCCACAGAAAGTGTCATATTGATCTAAAGCTGTACTATGTAGCTTTTCTGGTGGAGGATCCATAATGGGACTTTAAACCGGGACGAGGGGCCTTTCTACTGCCACACACCTGGGATACTCTGCTGAAGACGTCAGACTGTAGGTGGCGCTGTCGTCCTGTCGGTTACATATCGCAGTTTTACCGTTTTAATCTCAGTGTCATAACTTTTCTTATTTTTAAACAAATTGGAGCTTTGGGAGTAAAGTGTCAATCAAACAGCTCCTGGTTCTGACGGGCAGGAGGCGAGCGGAGGAGGAGAGGAGGAGGGAGAGAGGAGGAAGAGAGGAGGAGAGGAGAGGAGAGGAGAGGAGGAGGGAGAGAGGAGGAGAGGAGAGGAAAGAGAGGAAAAAGGAGAGAGGAGAGAGAGAGGAGGATAGAGAGGGAGAGAGGAGGAGAGGAGGAGGAGAGGGAGAGAGGAGAGGAAGAGGGAGAGGAGAGAGGAGGGAGAGAGGAGAGGAGGAGAGGAGGAGGGAGAGAGGAGGATAGAAGAGGAGGAGAGGAGGAGAGGAGGAGGGAGAGAGGAGGATAGAAGAGGAGGGAGAGAGGAGGAGAGGCCTTTCCTGTTTGGACTGACTCCACAGATGCTTCTTTCTGGGCGTCAGATTCACTTGAGGCTCCTCAGAGGAAACAGATATTTCACAAAGAGCCAATATATCGCACATGACAAGAATCTGTATGAAACACTTTCAGACAGAGGAGGAGGAGGGGAGAAGGAGGAGAGGAGAGGAGGGGAGGAGGAGAGGAGGAGAGGAGGAGGAAAAGAGGGAGAAGAGGAAAGGTGGAGAGGAGGAGAGGAGAGGAGGAGGAGGATAGAAGAGGAGGAAAGGTGGAGATGAGGAAGAGGAGGAGAGGAGGGAGAGCTCATCCATTTTAACAGAGCTGTCCAGGGCTTATTCGTGAGTCACCTTTGTAGAAAAGTCTGGAGCCTTGAATCCGAATGTCGCCCCGGACCCTCACTCAGCCCCTGACCCCTGACCTCTGACCCCTGATCCCTCACTCAGCCCCTGACCCCCTGACCCAGAAACTCAGCCCCTGACCTCTGACCCCTGACCTCTGACCCCTCACTCAGCCCCTGACCTCTGACCCCTGACCTCTGACCCCTCACTCAGCCCCTGACCCCTGACCCCTGACCCCTCACTCTGCTCTCTGTAGAGATTTGGACACTCAGTTCCCTCGGGTCACGTGACTCTGGCGTCTGGGTGAAAAGTCTAAACTTGATTGTGTCATAAATCCTGATCAGACTGATACAAATCTTAATGGACGAATAATAAACACGTTTATGTCACACGGGGCCCAGGTTCTACTCCCCCCAGAGCAACATGAGTGATTATCAACAGCCAGTGTGGGCCCTTGAGCAAGACCCTTTGTGCTGCTGCCTCATACAATACCCACCACGAAGCTCCTGACCACGTAACGAGGGTCCATCCCACATCCAGCTCCCTGAGACTGTAACGAGCCGCAAGGAAGGAGGCCGAGGACTAGTGAGAGTGAGAGCCACAGTCCAGGAGGAAACATCCAAGATCCACAAGTACATCCAAGACAAGGCCCCAACAGACGACGTGCTCAGTGTCTCAGACAGTGGAGCAGAGGAAGAGGTGCTGGAGGAACCATCATGGAATCCAGCTCAATCCAGCTCATAACTGCAGAGTGTGAGACGCCGCAGGGAAAACAAACATGGAGCGACATAACCAAGTGGAGCCATAGTGACAGAAACATCTGTGCAGAGAACGGACTGAAAACCCCCAGGTCAAGGTGGGAAACACCTCCAAAGATCATGGAGAATGAGCCAAGATCCTGTGGGACTTCCAGATACAGACTGACAGATGGAGATGGACCAACCGGACATAGTGGAGGTGGAGAAACAACAGAGCAAAGCCGTCGTGGTGGAACATCACAGAACCAAGAGAACATCAGGAAAATGAACATGAGAAACTAGAGAAATACCAGGGGCTCAAAGAAGAGCTGGAGAAGGTCTGGAAGGTGAAGGCCTCAGTGGTGCCCGTGGTCATCGGACTCGGGGCAGTGACCCCCAAACTGGAGGAGAGACTACAGCAGATCCCAGGAGAAACATCAGACATCTCAGTCCAGAAAAGGAAC
This sequence comes from Periophthalmus modestus, assembly GCA_019594935.1. NCBI lineage: Eukaryota > Metazoa > Chordata > Actinopteri > Gobiiformes > Gobiidae > Periophthalmus > Periophthalmus modestus. The sequence goes on from JAIEZT010001328.1 coordinate 1,027,357, forward strand.
AGCAAAGATACTGAAGAACCATCAAGCTCCAGGCCTCTGGGAGAGGACCTGAGTGTGAAAAAGAGGATAAGAGAGACCACAAGGGGAGTCTGCACATGTACGAGTCTGTGAATGTGGTCCAGACCTGGTTTAGTCCCGGTTCAGTCCCGGTTTAGTCCCGGTTTAGTCCCGGTTTAGTCGGTTCTGGTTTCAGTCCGGTTCAGTCCCGGTTTAGTCCCGGTTTAGTCCCGGTTTAGTCCCGGTTTAGTCCCGGTTTAGTCCTGTAGCAGCTCTCAGTCTCAGTATTTATTCACTTTAATGATCACAGCTTTTATTGACTTTTGGGAGAATCCAATATTCTGCCCATGAGGATCTGAGCTCTCACCTCAGTATCACTCATCCCTCTTTTTCACACACACACACACCTATATACACACACCTATATATACACACACACACATCACACATATACACACACACACACACACACACACACATATATACACACACACACACACACACACACATACACACACACACACATATACACACACACCCACACACACATATATATACACACACACACGCACACGCACGCACACACACACACACACACACACACACAGACACACACACACACACACACGGCTCTTTATCCAGTAGAAAACCCCTCTCTTACACAAACCGTTCTTACATAAAGCCGTCGTATATGACACATGTATTAGCGCCGTCCTGCTGTGACGACCGGAGTCTCTCTGAGATTGGGTCTCGCTGATGGGCGGCCGTTTTCACAGAACAGGCCTGTAAAGTGTGTCTGCGCATAAATATATTCAGATTCTCATTACACTGTCGCTGCATGAGTCCAACGCACTGGAAAAAGAAAAAAAAACTGAGAGAAACACCAGCGTGGGCTTAAAATGACATCACTATTTATAGATTTATAATAGAGGAGGGTCGGATTAAAGAGGCACTGTGTAACTTTCCTGGTGAAGAGTGTATCATCTGTTTGTCGTCATTGAGATTTTGCTGTTTTCCACGTTATGGCACAGACTGTTTATATAAATGCACATGGCTAACCAGCTGAATGTCACCGTGTTCCAAACAGGAAGTGATCATGGACGCACTTCCTGGCTCCAATTCACTTTCTTTGTAAAATCTGTGTCTCTCTCTGTACCTGCTTCTGTCAGACTCATTTTGGTCTTAAATGTTCGTATTAACCCTCTACATGATCCTGGGGTTCTATTTTTTTTCTTTTTTTTTAATTATTTTGAGGGTTTTTTTTTTAATTTATTTTTTATTTTGAGGTTGTTGTTTTTGGGGTTTTTTTTTTTGAGTTATTTTGAGTTGTTTTATTTATTTATTTTTGTTATTGTAAGGTTTTTTTTTTTTTGTTTTTAAAATTTATTTTTTGTTATTTTATTTACTTTTTTGTTTTTTGTTCATTTTTTTTTGTTATTTTTAGTTATTTTTCCTATTTTGAGTTATTTTATTTACTTATTTATTTCGAGTTTTTTTTAATATTAAATTATTTTTTTGTTATTTTATTTATTTATTTATTTTTATTTTGAGTTTATTTTTTTTTTATTTTGAGTTTATTTTGAGTTTATTTATTAATTTTTATTTTGAGTTTTGTTTTTTTTTTTTTTTTTTTTTTTTTGAGTTGATTTTGAGTTTATTTATTTTTTGAGTTTAATCTTAGTCTGTTTTTGTCTTTTTTTAAACTGTGTCTCTCTCTGTCCCTGCTGCTGTCAGACTCATTTTGTGTCACTTCTTTCCACGGTCTTTTGATGGTACCGTCCCTTTAAGAGGCGTGGCCCGTGTGTTTGTGCAGTGTAGCCGTCCTCTTGACTCACACTAAACTGATGCCGTTTGCGTTGTTCATTTGTCTGAGAGAAGGGGGCGCCATCGATCGCGTGTCCGAGCCGGGATATTGATGACGTATTGATTTTGCACTAAGGTGTTGGGTCTGGTTTGATTGTCTCCTGAAAGGATCTCGATACTCGATCCAAAACAATTAATATCCCACTTTTATGACTCAATCAGCCTCTCCACGAAAGAGCTCCACCAACGCCACAATAACTCCACCATAAGACCACCATAAGACCACCATACGACCACCATAATACACATAACACCACCATAACACCACCATAACATCACCATAACACCACCATAACATCACCATAAGACCACCATAACATCACCATAACATCACCATAACATCACCATAACATCACCATAACACCACCATAACACCACCATAACACCACCATAACACCACCATAACATCACCATAACATCACCATAACACCACCATAACATCACCATAACATCACCATAACACCACCATAACATCACCATAACACCACCATAACATCACCATAACATCACCATAACATCACCATAACACCACCATAACACCACCATAACATAACACCATAACATCACCATAACACATCACCATAACACCACCATAACCATAACCACCATAACACACCATAACACCAACACACCATAACATCACCATAACACACCACCATAACACCACCAACCACCATAACATCACCATAACACCACCATAACATCACCATAACATCACCATAACATCACCATAACATCACATAACAACCATCACCATAACATCACCATACCACCATAACATCACCATAACATCACCATAACATCACCATAACACCACCATAACACACCACCATAACACCACCCCATATACATCACCATAACATCACCATAACATCACCATAACACCACCATAACACCACCATAACATCACCATAACATCACCATAACATCACCATAACACCACCATAACATCACCATAACATCACCATAACACCCCCATAACATCACCATAACATCACCATAACATCACCATAACATCACCATAACATCACCATAACATCACCATAACACCCCCATAACACCACCATAACACCACCATAACACCCCCATAACATCACCATAACATACCATAATCACCATAACATCACCATAAACATCACCATAACACCACCATAAACACCACACCACCATAACACCACCATAACATCACCATAACATCACCATAACATCACCATAACACCACCATAACACCACCATAACACCACCATAACACCACCATAACACCACCATAACATCACCATAACATCACCATAACATCACCATAACACCCCATAATCACCATAACACCATAACATCACCATAACACCACCATAACACCACCATAACATCACCATAACATCACCATAACATCACCATAACATCACCATAACATCACCATAACATCACCATAACATCACCATAACATCACCATAACATCACCATAACATCACCATAACACCACCATAACATCACCATGATAATAATAATAATAATAATAATATAATAATAATAACCCCCCTCCCCCAATGGGCGTAGACACAGAAGATAAAATTAAATAAATTAATAAAAAAAAAAAAAAAGAAATAATTTGAAAAATATGTATGATATGTTTAATGCCATACTGTGGAACATATGTGGGCAAAACAACAGCATCTCCATGGAGACAAGAAAAGTCCCATAATGCACTTTATTCTGTTTTGAGTGATCCAGTTGTAAATATAGTTGTGACAGCCCCGTAAAGTGACAGAGTGCACATTTAAAAGTCACAAATCTTGACTTTTACTGAAATAAATGAATGAAAAGACACAGACTCAGGACGACTCATGTGGAGGTGATTTTTACAGTGTGTGTGTGTGTGTCCTGTAGGGGGCACTGTGGAGCTGTGGAGTGAGAGGAGCTGGAGTGAGAGGAGATGAGTGAGAGGAGCTGGAATGAGAGGAGCAGGAGTGAGAGGAGGTGGAGTAAGAGGAGCTGGAGTGAGAGGAGATGAGTGAGAGGAGCTGGAATGAGAGGAGCAGGAGTGAGAGGAGGTGGAGTGAGAGGAGCTGGAGTGAGAGGAGATGAGTGAGAGGAGGTGGAGTGAGAGGAGCTGGAGTGAGAGGAGCTGGAGTGAGAGGAGCAGGAGTGAGACGAGATGAGTGAGAGGAGCTGGAGTGAGAGGAGCAGGAGTGAGAGGAGGTGGAGTAAGAGGAGCTGGAGAGAGAGGAGATGAGTGAGAGGAGCTGGAGTGAGAGGAGGTGGAGTGAGAGGAGGTGGAGTGAGAGGAGGTGGCGTGAGAGGAGCAGGATTGAGAGGAGCAGGACTGAGAGGAGCTGGAGTGAGAAGAGGTGGTGTGACAGGAGATGGAGTGAGAGAAGCAGGAGTGAGAGGAGGTGGAGTGAGAGGAGCTAGAGTGAGAGGGGCAGGAGTGAGGAACAGGAGTGAGAGGAGCAGGAGTGAGAGGAGGTGGAGTGAGAGGAGGTGGAGTGAGAGGAGCAAGAGTGAGACACACCGCACAGTGCAAAGTGACACAGATCTAGTGCTGCATTTTTGATTAAAATCGCCACATTTTTCCGAGTAAGTGAAGTGTGAATGTCTGTGTGTTAAAGAGACACTGCGGAACTTTTCTGAGGCATGAAACCTGATCATCTCCACAGTTTAACATCAGAGTAACACAAAAACTACACTTTTAATACATAAAAAATACTTAAATTATTATTATTACAACTATTCTCTGATCTGTTCTAATGTTGTTTAACTCACAAACAAACCTGCAGATTTAGGCTGAGTTCTTCTCTCAAACTGAAAAAAACAACACTCTGTTCCACCTTGTGATGTCATCATGTGGTGATGCAGGAAGTGCTCCGCTTTGCCCCCGTCTGCTCTGTGCCCGCGCACCTCCTTTGAGCCTCTTAATAATTCATCAATGCCACTCTCAGTCGCAATAAGCAGAAGGTCGTTTACCTCCTAAATGAGTTTGTGAGAGCGCCATCTATTGATCGGTTGGTGCGATCAGAGTTTTCCATTTAACACACGAGCCTCTGATGGTCTTCAGTGCATTAGCGAAGAATGTAGTTAAAAGAAATTCAAAATGTACGAGCATATAATAGTGATAAAAGAGATAATTTGGTCCAAACAGATTTTAATTTAGCAAATAGGAGAGAGGAGACAAGAGAGGAGACGAGAGAGGAGACGAGAGAGGAGACGAGAGAGGAGAGAGAGACGAGAGAGAGGAGACGAGAAAGGGGACGAGAGAGGAGACGAGAGAGAGGAGACGAGAGAGGAGACGAGAGAGGAGACGAGAGAGGAGACGAGAGAGGAGACGAGAGAGGAGACGAGAGAGGAGACGAGAAAGACGACGAGAGAGGAGACGAGAGAGAGAGAGAGAGGAGACGAGAGAGGAGACGAGAAAGGGGACGAGAGAGGAGACAAGAGAGGAGACGAGAGAGGAGAGGAGAGAGAGAGACGAGAGAGGAGACGAGAGGGGAGAGAGAGAGAGGAGAGAGAGAGGAGACGAGAGAGAGAGAGAGAGGAGACGAGAGAGGAGACGAGAGAGGAGAGGAGACGAGAGAGAGGAGACGAGAAAGGGGACGAGAGAGGAGACGAGAGAGAGGAGACGAGAGAGGAGATGAGAGAGAGGAGACGAGAGAGAGGAGACGAGAGAGGAGACGAGAGAGGAGAGGAGACGAGAGAGGAGACGAGAGAGGAGACGAGAGAGGAGATGAGAGAGGAGACGAGAGAGGAGACGAGAGAGGAGAGGAGAGAGGAGACGAGAGAGGAGACGAGAGAGGGGACGAGAGAGGAGACGAGAGAGAGGAGACGAGAGGAGGAGACGAGAGAGGAGACGAGAGAGAGAGGAGACGAGAGAGAGAAGAGACGAGAGAGGAGACGAGAGAGGAGAGAGAGAGGAGACGAGAGAGGAGGAGACGAGAAAGGGGACGAGAGAGAGAGACAAGAGAGGAGACGAGAGAGAGAGGAGAGAGGAGACGAGAGAGGGAGAGAGGAGACGAGAGAGGAGACGAGAGAGGAGACGAGAGAGGAGACGAGAGAGGAGACGAGAGAGGAGACGAGAGAGGAGACGAGAGAGGAGACGAGAGAGGAGAGACGAGAGAGGAGACGAGAGAGGAGAGAGAGAGATACGAGAGAGGAGACGAGAGAGGAGACGAGAGAGGAGACGAGAGAGGAGACGAGAGAGGAGACGAGAGAGGAGACGAGAGAGAGAGGAGACGAGAGAGGAGCCGATGGTTAGATTTTTTGTTGAATCTTAAAGCCAAACTGCGGAACATTCAAATTTAAGCAGTAACAACTCTACGCAGAAAAACAAGTGTTGGACCCTCACCAAAAAGTTACAGAATGAACCTTTAACTCGACACTGTCGGGTCGTCATGACGTCGTAGAAACTCTTTAAATATTCAGTCGTGGTGGAAGTGTAAAAATCGTCTTTGAGGAGGTGAGTTTGACATGATGAATCTGAAGTTGAGACGTTTGACCCTCGGGACTCGATCGTTTCTGTCGTTTGTGAATCGTTCGTTCTGAAAAGTCCTGGACTCGGACGTGAGCCTCATTACAGACACTTCCACCGGATTCACGGACATCAAGGGAATTTCAGGTTGGGAATCCAATTAGGACACATCTGTACAGGGAGGAAGTGCGGCGCAAAAAGGCCGGAAGTGTTCAGGAGTTTTCACCTTTTTACACCGACACAGAAGAAGAGTTTGGACTAAAGTTTAATATTCATCATTTTAGTGTTTAAAGTGTCATATTTTACTGTTTTAATGTTTCCTCGTCTCAAACAGACCTGGAGTCGTGTTTTTTTGTTTCATTCTCACATGTTTAACACAAACCTGCAGATTTAAGCCTGGTTTTCAATATTTATCACAGTTTTACATCAGTGAAGTGACAGTAGAAGAAGAAAAGCACAAAAATACAGGAAGTAGCTCTGAATTCAAAATGGCCGCCGGAAATTCCATTCAAAATGACAAAAAGACGAGTGTGACAGTTTAAACCTTCATTTAACTAAACAAAGGTGGTGAGTTTTGGACCTTGTTTATGTTACGGTTGCTATAGGCAACAGCTACAGCCTGAACTCCACCAGAAAAGTTACATAGTGCAGCTTTAAGTCTTTGTGATGGTTAAAGGGGCTGTATCACACAAACAGACCTGGAGTTGAGTTTTTTTGTTTCATTCGCACATGTTTAACACAAACCTGCAGATTTAGGCTGAGTTCTTCTCTCAAACTGAAGAAAACACTCTGTTCCACCTTGTGATGTCATCATGTGGTGATACAGGAAGTGCTCCACTGTGTTTTTAAACTCCACACACCTTCATTTATAGAAGCATTTGGATCATTTCAGCTTCTGGAGTCGCCACTTATCTCGACTGAACTAAAGGTAAAAGGAGATGTTCACATGAAAACTCCTCTGCTCCTTTTTCCTTCTCTCCACCCCTCCTCCTCTTGTCTCCTCTCCTCCTCTTGTCTCCTCTCCTCCTCTTGTCTCCCTCTTGTCTCCTCTCCTCCTTTTGTCTCCTTTCCTCCTCTTGTCTCCTCTCCTCCTCTTGTCTCCTCCTCTTGTCTCCTCTCCTCCTCTTGTCTCCTCTTGTCTCCTCTCCTCCTCTTGTCTCCTCTCCTACTTTGTCTCCTCTCCTCTTTTGTTGTCTCCTCCTCTTGTCTCCTCTCCTCCTCTTGTCTCCTCTCCTACTTTTGTCTCCTCTCCTCCTCTTGTCTCCTCTCCTCCTTTTGTCTCCTTTCCTCCTCTTGTCTCCTCTCCTCCTCTTGTCTCCTCTTGTCTCCTCTGCTCCTCTTGTCTCCTCTTGTCTCCTCTCCTCCTCTTGTCTCCTCTCCTACTTTTGTCTCCTCTCCTCCTCTTGTCTCCTCTCCTCCTCTTGTCTCCTTTCCTTCTCTCCTCCTCTGCTTCTCCTCTTCAGACTCTTAACTTAAAAACCACCACTTGATGACATCACAAGGTGGAACGTTGCATTTTGATCTTTGTAGATGTAACAGACTCATAATAAAGTGTGACTCAAACATGTGAATGAATCAAACACGACTCAGGTCTGTGTTTGATGCTCTGACTCTGATCTCACCTGGATTAAAGCTACAAGAGTCAGTTTTGTGTCATACAGCAGCTTTAACGTAACATATTTACACAAAAAAATGTTCCTTATTCATCGTGAACGTGTGATTATATTTGAGTACATCTGCAGCTCCATCGCTCCCAGAAGTCGGGCGGTGCTGGAGCTCTGCTGGTGGTGGGGGTGGTGCGTCCTCGGGCCTCAGAAACATATGAAGCTTTTGTTGTTAGCGCTCGATGCTAAAGCTGCAGAAATGGCCCTGGGCTTCGGAGACACAGCGGCACTTCCCATTGATTCTGCTGTTTGTCCACTGCTCCACTCTCTGCATCTCAATGAGCTCGGAGCAAACGACCACTGTTCAGCGCCATATATTATGTAAAAAAAAAAAAAAGACTGGTGTGAGCGTTTGGCCGTGTCCTAACGCTGTTTCCTGAACAGTTCGGGACGGGCTTCGCGGTCGATGGAGGAGCAGCCTCATGTTTCTGACGTCTGTGTGACAGGTTTGTCCTGACAGAAGACGACCAGAGAGCAGCTCGCCACAGCGCATTTGATTTATTACAGTGGTCCCTGGTTTATCTCGGGGTCACGTTCTAAAAATAACCCACAATAGGAGAAATCTGCGACGTATCATCTTTATTTTTTACATTATTCTCTCTGTTTGTCTGTAAAACCCCTCACCACACACTTTATACACTTTTCTCACACAGGCTTTAACATTTTCTCACATTTCTCTCTTGTTTAAACACAAAGTTCAAACCTTCGTCGGTGCCTTTGTCGGTGCAGAACGTTTCATCGACATTGTGGGTTTTGTCGGGGAGAAAACTTGCAAACATACAGCACTTCAGAGTCACACTGATCCAACATTTATGTAAATTTGTCTGACACATTCTGTACTGTACAGGAGACACGGAGGAGACTGATGGACAATGGTCTACAGTCCCTCAGCCAATCAGGACGCAGAACACAATGGTCTACAGTCCCTCAGCCAATCAGGACGCAGAACACAATGGTCTACAGTCCCTCAGCCAATCAGGACGCAGAACACAATGGTCTACAGTCCCTCAGCCAATCAGGACGCAGAACACAGTGGTCTACAGTCCCTCAGCAATCAGGACGCAGAACACAATGATCTACAGTCCCTCAGCCAATCAGGACGCAGAACACAATGGTCTACAGTCCTTCAGCCAATCAGGACGCAGAACACAATGGTCTACAGTCCCTCAGCCAATCAGGACGCAGAACACAATGGTCTACAGTCCCTCAGCCAATCAGGACGCAGAACACAATGGTCTACAGTCCCTCAGCCAATCAGGACGCAGAAAAACACAATGGTCTACAGCCCCTCAGCCAATCAGGACGCAGAACACAATGGTCTACAGTCCCTCAGCCAATCAGGACGCAGAACACAATGGTCTACAGCCCCTCAGCCAATCAGGACGCAGAACACAATGGTCTACAGTCCTTCAGCCAATCAGGACGCAGAACACAATGGTCTACAGTCCCTCAGCCAATCAGGACGCAGAACACAATGGTCTACAGTCCCTCAGCCAATCAGGACGCAGAACACAATGATCTACAGTCCCTCAGCCAATCAGGACGCAGAACACAATGGTCTACAGTCCCTCAGCCAATCAGGACGCAGAACACAATGGTCTACAGTCCTTCAGCCAATCAGGACGCAGAACACAATGGTCTACAGCCCCTCAGCCAATCAGGACGCAGAACACAATGGTCTACAGTCACTCAGCCAATCAGGACGCAGAACACATTCGTCTACAGTCCCTCAGTCGGTAGCTTTGGCCTGACATTGAAAAATAAAACCAAAATTCAACTAAAACGACGTCGGCGTTTGCAGCAGCAGCAGTTGATTTCGTGCTGCCGTCTTGTTCTTTGTCTTTGCGACGTTCCCCAGCCTCCTGAACTCCGCTCGCACGGCCCACCGAGTGAAAAATGACACTTTCACTTGTGCATCTCACGCTAAAAATGTTCCGGAAATTCTAAAAGGGCAAAACTGACAAAACCCGTGTCTCTGTGAGCATTTTAAATCAAGATGTTTCCTTTAAAGAAGGTTATACACTGCACGTCCACCGGGGGGCCTGGCACATGATTGACAAGCTGCTCTGCGCCGTCACTGCAGTTCAATGGAAAACGCTGTCACTCTCACTATTGTAAAGGAAAGAGACGGATGGAAAAGTAAATACACTAGAATATTTTTATGTTAATGGATCTTTTTCAGGCCGAGGTTTAGTCTGAGAAAAGAATCAGGACGAGATGCACCAGAATGAATCTCACAGCTCCATTCAAACGTCGTCCACATTAAACCGCTGAGAATGAACCAGTGTGACGTCATGAAGCTCATCAAAGCTAGCAGTTATAGCAGCTAATTTGGACTTAGAATTCTGACCATGAGTGTCATAGCAACCAAAGAGCCAATCAGGAGCGAGGATGTTGAAGGTAACGCCCCTTCCCAACATTTGTGAATTTACCTTTTGGATATTTCGTGGTGATGTGATCTACAGTTGTTCCTCACGATACTGTGGTTCATCTTTCGCCTCCTGGACGCCTCCCTGGGGAGGTGTTCATGTCCCATCAGGAGGAGACCCCGAGGAAGACCCAGGACACACTGGAGGGACTATGTGTCTCTGGTCTGGGAACACCTCAGGGTCCCACCGGAGGAGCTGGAGGACGTGTCTGGGGTGAGGGAAGTCTGGGAGTCCCTGTTTAGAGCTGCCCCCGCGACCCGGCCCCGGAAAAGAGGAAGAACATGGACGAATGGACAGAAAAAATGTTCTCAGCTCAACATTTCTGTGTTGAATAAAACCAAAACATCTGTGTTTTCCTCGATTAACTATAGAACTTCGGAGCAGGAGAAAACGACCAATCAGAGCAGGAGAGGACGACCAATCAGAGCACAGGAAAAGACGACCAATCAAAGCGAAGGAGCCGCCGGGATTCAGTCAGTTATTTGATGCGTCAAAGGAAAAATAAGGATGAATCGAGGTGTAAAATAGAGGAAGTTGTGTGAAAAAGACAAAAGTACAGGCTGATACTTCATTTAACACGATTTTTATGGCTAAAAAAAGAAAAAAAGTCTATAATGTGCTCAGTCCTTAAAAGGGTTAAACGCTTAGTTTTTTTCTCATAAATAAACATGATGTAAAACTCACTGTAAATGTGTTTAAACCTGGCGTCTGTTAAAATGGTTAAACTTGTCTCTCATGTTTCTCATGTTTTAAAGGGTCTAAACCAGGGACGTCCGAACTTCTCCATCAGATCTAAACCCAGCTGAGGCCGAGGTCCAGGTCCAGGTCCAGGTCCAGACCGAGGTCCAGGTCCAGGCCGAGGTCCAGGTCCAGGCCGAGGTCCAGCTCCAGGCCGAGGTCCAGGTCCAGGTCCAGACCGAGGTCCAGGTCCAGGCCGAGGTCCAGGTCCAGGTCCAGGTCCAGGTCCAGGTCCAGGCCGAGGTCCAGGTCCAGGCCGAGGTCCAGGTCCAGGCCGAGGTCCGGACTGAGGCCAGTGCAGTGAATAATTCAAACATATGGATTTAAAACAGGTGAGACGGTGGGACTTTCCTCGGGTTTAGACTCAAAAGGAAACGTTAAATATTTGATCCGGCTTCATCAGGGAGATTTTCAAAAGCCGTAAAAGTACTGTGTAAAGAGACACTGTGTAACTTTTGGCACCGTGTCACTTGACTTTATGGAAAAAGTAAACATTAAAACCATAGTTCAGGACAGTCTCCAGGAGGAGACGAGAGAGGAGAGAGGAGGCGAGAGAGGAGAGAGGAGACGAGAGAGGAGACGAGAGAGGAGAGAGGAGGGGAGAGAGGAAAGGAGAGAGGAAACTACAGAGGAAAGGAGAGAGGAGAAGATGAATATGAAATGAATATATAACATTTGTAACTTAAAGTAATAAACACAGAAACAGTTAATAAAAAGTTTTAAAAAGTTAGATTTATGTTTCTGTCTCATTTGCTGCTGTGGCCGTGTGTGAACATGTGTCTGACAGTTTTCAGATGATCTGGGCCGTAGTTTGAACTCACTCGCTCCATACTCTGCATCTTCTCATTTTAATCGTAATAAACAAACTCGTCTCAGTGGAAATCATCAGCTGAGCGACGCCTGGGAGGACGGAGGTTTGCATATAGATAACAGCTCCATGTCGAACAAACGCTGATAAAACAGTGAACGCAGCAGATACAGAAGAAGAAGAAGAGAGAGAGAGAGAGAGAGAGAGAATGCAGATGTGTGTAAACCGTGTGTGGCGGCTGCATGTTCCTCCTCGTTTCCTCCTTTGTCAGTCTCAGCTCTGCATAATTACACTGGAAATACTGTGTTTTTCTCTCTATAAAAACATTTTAGCTCCACGGGGAAAATGCATGTTCCAGTGTAAATCTGTCGCTTTTGATTCGTTTATTTATCTCCTTCAGTCGACTTAAACCAGCCGCACTGCGCTAGTGTCGCTCTGTCCTTATAATCTCCGACACCCGTCCGTCATTAGGTTAAAAATTACACATTTTAAATCAAATATTCATCTAAAACCACTTCAGAAAAGACATAAGTTCACAGACAAACTGCAGCGTGTGGTCGAGAGAGAGAGGAGAGAGGAGACGAGAGAGGACGACGAGAGGAGAGAGGAGAGAGGAGAGAGAGAGAGACGAGAGAGACGAGGAGAGGAGACGAGAGAGGACGAGAGAGGAGAGGAGAGAGGAGACGAGAGAGGAGACGAGAGAGGAGACGAGAGAGGATACGAGAGAGAGAGACGAGAGAGGAGAGGAGAGAGGAGACGAGAGAGGAGACGAGAGAGGAGAGGAGACGAGAGAGGAGAGAGAGAGGAGGAGAGAGAGAGGAGAGAGGAGACTAGAGAGGAGACGAGAGAGGAGACGAGAGAGGAGAGAGAGAGGAGAGGAGAGAGAGACGAGAGAGGAGACGAGAGAGGAGACGAGAGAGGAGACGAGAGAGGAGAGGAGAGAGGAGACGAGAGAGGAGACGAGAGAGGAGACGAGAGAGGAGACGAGAGAGGAGACGAGAGAGGAGACGAGAGAGGAGACGAGAGAGGAGACGAGAGAGGAGAGGAGAGAGGAGACGAGAGAGGAGAGAGACGAGAGAGGAGACGAGAGAGGAGACGAGAGAGGAGAGAGAGAGAGAGGAGACGAGAGAGAGACGAGAGAGGAGACGAGAGAGAGACGAGAGAGGAGACGAGAGAGAGACGAGAGAGGAGACGAGAGAGGAGACGAGAGAGGAGACGAGAGAGGAGAGGAGAGGAGGAGAGGAGACGAGAGAGGAGGGAGACGAGAGACGAGACGAGAGAGGAGACGAGAGAGGAGACGAGAGAGGATAGACGAGAGAGGAGACGAGAGAGGAGACGAGAGAGGAGACGAGAGAGGAGACGAGAGAGAGATACGAGAGAGGAGACGAGAGAGAGGAGACGAGAGAGGAGACGAGAGAGGCAAGAGAGGAGACGAGAGAGGATGACGAGAGAGGAGACGAGAGAGGAGACGAGAGAGGAGACGAGAGAGGAGGGGTCAGACTCTGAGGTCAGACTCTTGAACAAACCTGTTGAGCCTCGATCTCAGACTTAGTTTAAATCCAGGCTCTAAACTCGTCTTTAACTCTCGTCTTTAACTCTCGTCTTTATTCTCGTGATGGTTTAACAGAGACACTTTTCACAGTGGGTTTTATCTCGTAGTTTAATGTTTTTCATGTTTTATATTGTTTGGTTTTATTGGAGAGCTCTTTGGGCTCCTCCAGTGTCGTAAACTGCTCCATAAACACAGACTGACTGATATTTCCATCTTAAAATGATCATAAACGTCTGTTTCTGTTTCCAGGTCGTCGCCGTCTGAAGCTGCGGCGTTTTCTGCTTTAATTCTTCCTGATGGAGATTCGTGGACGTGTCTTGTTCCGCTGTAGCGTTTAAGCTAATAATCTCACGGCTGTCACGTGGCACGGTGTGATGCTGCTCTTCTGCTGGAGAGCCGCCGTTTTTTATCTGGTCTCACCTTTTTTGTGGTGAATGTATAAAAAGTCCCAGTGTCCCTCGTCCTTTTGTGTCCTGCTCCGATCGAAATGGCAAAAAGCGTGAAAAGAAAAAGAGAAAATGGCCCAATCAGACACAGCACCGACGAGGGAATGTCTCTGTGTCTCTGTGTGGACGTCTCTGTGTCTCTGTGTGTGGACTGAAGACGTTTCGCTCGTCCAAGTCTCTTCTTCTTCTTCTTCTTCTTCTTCTTCTTCTTCTTCTTCTCTTCTTCTTCTTTCTCTTCTCTCTCGTCTTTTCTCTGGGTCAGACCTGGACGACTGAAGATTTACAAAGTTAATCAGGATAAAAATGCATAAAAATTAGAAAAAAAAACATTATCCATTGATGAGTTTACACTTAAATGTGTTTTTGGATACGACTTTGTGTTTGTTGTACCTCATCTTAAAGCTCCACTGTGTAACTTTCCCGGTTAAGACTCTGCTCGTCTCCTTGGAACTGTCCTTTGTCCAAAAAGTTCCACAGTGCAGCATTAAACCTGCGTCTCTTGCTTTTAACATCTCAGACTCGGCGAATTGACCTTAAATTCTTCTCGTGAGTCGGGTCGTTGTGAATTGATCTCATATAATTTACAGACAGGTGACGTTACGGGTCAGATCTGTGGAAAGGCGAGCGTGTTTTTGAGTCATAAAAGCGCCTCTTCGTGATGCTACTACCTGCGTAAACATTTTGGCTTCTCTAATTCACTTTTATGTTCTCAAAGTCTAAATCACTCGTTTTTTAATTTACGCGGCGAACCCGGCGGAGATTAGCTGACGCTTCACATTTCCTCATCGTGTTTCTCCTACGGCTCGATGTTTATGAAAACCTCTAACACGAGTCTTTAATTTGAGCCGTTTGAGTCGTCTGAGGCCACGGCGAGCGGAGGGAGGCGCCGCGGTAACGGGCTAATCGCTGACGACGCTCGCTCGCTTATTCATAAAGATTATTTGTTGCAGCTCGACGGACGACGGCTTCAATCTGGAGCCGGCGAAGCAGCGAACGAGGGATCGATGTGCGGAAGGAAAGAGAGACGAGCCTGGACATGAACGTATCGATAAAACTTATGCAAACCTCCATTTTTCAGGGGTTAAAGGTCAGATCACGGCTCGTCGTGACCTGGTTTCATGGTCAGTGGGAAACGTTAATAATAATAATACATTTTATTTATATAGCGCTTTTCACGACACTCAAAGACGCTTTACATACAATAAAATATCACAAAATATACAACTAAAATCAAACATTAAAAGCAATTTTGAACAGGTGAGTTTTGAGTTGTTTCTTGAAGGTGGAGGTCAGTCACGGAGGGGTTTGGGCAGTGAGTTCCAGAGGGTGGGGGCAGCGATGGAGAAGGTTCTGTCCCCCCAGGTTCGGAGCTTGGTCCTACAGGGCAGGGACAGGAGGTTGGAGCTGGAGGAGGGAGGGCGCGATGGAGTGTGGTGGTGGAGCAAGTCCGTGAGGTGAGGAGGGGCCAGGTTGTGGAGCTTTGAATGTGAGGAGGAGGATTTTGAAGTGGATGCGCTGAGGGACGGGGAGTCAGTGGAGCTTGTGGAGGACAGGGGTGGTGTGGTCATGTGAGCGGG